>WNGS01165523.1:28434829-28461555 GCA_020271785.1 Procambarus virginalis | reverse complement strand
CATATTTTGTATATTTTTTACAATGAGCGATAAAAGTTACGACGGACTTAAGGTTATTTTCTCATCAAGTTCTGAGAGTTATGATTGTAGTTCAGTAAAACGATACACCCAACGTTGTGGGCCAACACAACTGTTGTGGGAGGGGGTGCGAGAGTGTGAAGTATCAGAGGAACGAGCGTGAGGGGGGAACTGAGGAAGACATCATGACTAACTGAGCATCAGTGAAATGGAGTGTATGTCATAGGATATATTAATTTGATTATTCATTCACTATTTGTTATTCCTGCGTGTAATTAACCAGTAGCTTATGCAATTGAACTTATACCAGTGAAGAGCACGATAGCCTCAAGTTCATTTACTGAACTGGTAAATGCACTGGTGAACTGATCACTGCACATTTTCTAATGGCTTCTCCCTAAATGCCGTCACGTGTTTTCACTGCACCATGGGAATGAAAGAGTGTGCAGGAGTACTTTGCTTGCCACTATAGTATCCACATAAATGAGACATTTCGTGTCTTCAGTGCATATGCATTTGTGTGTCTTCAGTGCACAGGAAGACATGTTTCCTCATTGCACATGCCTGTGCCTACACTGCACAGATTAGATATCACCACTGCACAGTTCCAGATACCTTCACTGAACAGACTTTGACTTTCATCAGACGTAACACTTTTTTATGAATTGCAATCATTTTGATTTCACTGAAAGATTGTTCAACCGTCATAAGTTAACCAATAAACCAAAAATATACAATCGTTAATATATCAAAAGTTTCGTAACCAAGGTCAGATTTACGAGTTGCCCGCTCACTTCTTCATCGAAATTTAATATATATAATATAATATATATATATATATAATATATATATATATATATATATAATATATATATATATATATATATATATATATATTATGCAAACAAGCCTGAATGGTCCCCAGGACTAGATACAATGATGTTATACCATATATATATATATAATATATATATATATATATATATATATATATATATATATATATATATATATAATATATATATATATTATATTATATATATTAAATATATATTATTATATATATATATATTATATATATAATTATATATATATTTGTTGATATGTTTCTTGTGTTATTTTGTTGACAATGCTACTAGTTACAGCAGAACACACACACACACACAAATATACCTACACAAATACAAATCAATCAGCGTTCGAAGACCCTTCGTCCACTCCTCGGAGGTGGGTGCGTACCACAGGGATACAGCACGCATTTCCCCTCTGCACCGCGACACTGAGGCGCTGAAAACAGGAAACTAGCGCTACTCTGGGTCCTAGTTTTCCCAATGAGTTCCTCACCAACCTCCTTTAAAAAACTTGAGTGCACATTACCCCAGGCGCCCAGAGGATCTGAGCCTATCGGCACGAACCTGTAACAACAGTTCTAGGTCTCTGTACTTGTGGATTTTCTGGGTCTCCCTGAAGGTGGCTGCCCCACCCCCTCGCTACTAGCTGTAAACGTAAATAGGTATCAAGCCAATGTAGATGCACAGGTGTAATCCCACACGACCTGTTTACCTTCCCTCCCTGGCTGAAGGGTGATACTCCACTGGGCGTTTTTGGTCTGTTAGTCCAGATGTCTGGACACAAACATGGTTCACTCGGTTCAACATATATATATTATATGATATGAATTATATATATATACATATATATATATATTATATATATATATATATATATATATATATATATATATATATATAATTATCTGTTGTTGCTAGCTATCTTATACCAGATTACAAATAAACAAAAAGAGGAGCATTACTAATGGAGAAAAATTATGAAACGATAAAATTATTCAGAAATAAAGCACAAATATAAAAAAAGGTTAAAAACACTTTTAAATTAACATACTATAATTAAAGACAAAATCTTATCAGTATTGTAACATTAAAGAAATCTGTATAAGGTAGTACGGTGGATATCAGGCGGAAGAGTTTATATTAGGTAGTAGGACTGATATCAGGTAGTAGGGTTGGTATCAGGTGATAGTGGATACTAGGTGGTAGGATGAATGGATTAAATGGTGGTGGAATGGATTAAAGGTATTTAGGTCGATACATTACAATCCATCCTCCTGAAGTCATATATAATCGAATCACTAGACGCTTACTAGTATTTACAAGACCATAGGCTAGGAAGCATCAACAAGTACCTCAGGAACATTTATGATTTCAAAGTAAAGAGACAAACAGCGCGGGCCAGCAGCAGCAACCATCCTTCAGGGACTCTTGCCCCAGAGCCATAAAGTTATCAGCCGTGGCTCATCTATGCACCCGGGTGGAGCCCGTGATAAAAACATCAGGAGCCTGGCATGTAACCTTCGAGGAGATCGACAGTCATTGCAAGATTACCACCGGAGAGGTGTGGTATTGTGGGCCCCACAGGTATGTTGCTGGCCCCCCAGGTATAGGGGGTACTCGACCCCCAGGTAATAGGGAATATTGGACCCACAGATATAGTTGCAGAGCCTACAGATATAGTTAATATGCCCCCAGATACAGTTAATGTGCCCTTAGATATAGTTAATGTGCCCCAGATATAGTTAATGTGCCCCCAGATATAGTTAATGTTCCCCCAGACATAGTTAATGTTCCCCCAGATATAGTTAATATGCTCCTAGATATAGTTAATGTGCCCCCAGATACATTTACTGTCCCCCAAGAGACGTATAGGATCGTAGAGGATCAAGACCCACACAAGCTGAGGGTGAAGCGAGACAAGTGAGGTACAGGAGTGATGGAAAAAGAAAAAGTTATAGGAAAATCTATTGTTAATGAAGAAGGCTTGAGAAAGAATGTGTGTGTACTTACCTAGTTGCACTTACCTAGTTGTGCTTGCGGGGGTTGAGCTCTGGCTCTTTGGTCCGCCTCTCAACTATCAATCAACTAATGTACAGGTTCCTGAACCTATAGGGCTCTATCATATCTACACTTGAAGCTGTGTATGGAGTCATCCTCCACCACTTCACTTCCTAATGAATTAAATTTCTATACTACTCTGACACTGAAAAACTCTTTCTAACGTCTCTATGTCTCATTTGGGCACTTCATTTCCACCTGTGTCCCCTAGTGCGTGTACCCCTTGTGTTAAATAATCTGTCTTTATCTATCTATCAATTCCTCTGAGACTCTTGTATGTGGTGATCATGTTCCCCCTAACTCTTCTGTCTCCCAGCGACATGAGGCTTGCGGGGGTTGAGCTTTGCTCTTTCGGCCCGCCTCTCAACTGTCAATCAACTGTTACTAACTACTACTACTTTTTTTTTTTTTTTTTTTTTTTTTTTTTTTTTTTTTTTTTTTTTTTTTTTTTTTTTATACTCCCCCCCCCCACACACACACACCCCAGGAAGCAGCCCATGACAGCTGACTAACTCCCAGGCACCTATTTACTGCTAGGTAACAGGGCGGGGTGAAAGAATCTCTTGCCCATTATTTCTCGCCGGCGGCGGGAATCGAACCCACGACCACAGGACCACACGTCCAGTGTGCTATCCAGTCAGCCACCGGCCCCCCAGTGTGTGTGCGCGCGCGTGCGTGCGTGTAAAAGAAGGAACTGACAATATTACACGAGTCTCAAGACCATTATAACCCACTTAACAGCATCTTGAAACATATTCCTGCCTTGTCAAGCTCTCTATATCGTATACTTGGATGTTGTGGGTGATATTACCTGGATGTTGTGGGTGATATTACCTGGATGTTGTGGTTGCATGTGTGTGGGTGACGGCGTGGTCGCCCACACCCTGGCCAAACTCACCTGTTTACGGCCTCTTCGTCTTCACATGTTTGGACATCAGTAAAAGATTATTGCATAAACGAAAACGCCTGAATTATGCAAATGGTTTGTGTATACCCAAATTGTTTTAGTCAGGTTATGTAAGGGAACTGTGAATGTGTGTGTATTTACTATTTGTGCCTGCAGGATCGAGCTGTTAGCTCTTGGGCCCCGCCTTTCTAACCGTTGGTCTCCCGACCTATTTTTCTTCTATCTTATCTACATCATTTTTCACACACACACACACACACACACACACACACACACACACACACACACACACACACACACACACACACACACACAAGGTATGTGCTATGAGTATGGAGTGGTTGACAAATGGAATGCATTGGGCAGTGATGTGGTGGAGGCTGACTCCATACCCAGTTTCAAGTGTAGATATGATAGAGCCCAATAGGCTCAGGACCCTGTACACCTGTTGATTGACGGTTGAGAGGCGGGACCAAGGAGCCAGAGCTCAACCCCCGCAAGCACAATTGGGTGAGTACACACAGGAAGAAGCCCGTAGCATCTGTCTAACTCCCAGGTGCCTATTTACTGCTAGGTAACAGGGGCGTCAGAAGTGTGTGTTAGTCGTTACCTGTTTGTACTAATTTGTGATTGCAGCATCTTGGACCCCACTTTTCTAGCCGCCGGTTGTCCAATGCGATGTCTCCAATCTATATGGGTTTGCTGCCACACCCTGCTTCTTTAGTTAATTCCATTTTCCCACAACTCTTTTCTTCACCCAGAAATTACGAAAATGAGTTTTGGAGAACTCCTATTTCAGCTAAGCCCTGATGCTAAGAAAATAGAGGGATAGAAGCCCTAAATCAGAAGACTGTATATATATATATATATATATATATATATATATATATATATATATATATATATATATATATATATATATATATATATATATGTCGATCCATCTGTGTACATAAGTGTATTTTGTGCAAGTCTGGAGTATCTAAGAATGTCAACCTCAAACGAGGACCACAATATATAAAGGTCAAAATCTCCTCCCAACAACCATAGAGACGCAGGCAAGGCATCCCAGGAAAATACATAACCCACGATTATATATATATAATATACATCACTGCATTAAACACTCATTGGCTCAATGTATTTTTGGGTCTACAATGAGTACTGTACAAACCCCCCCAATATATAAGAGATCTAAGGCATTGCTCTTGTCTGGTGGGATCCCATTGTGTCACTGGCGGTAATCTTGTCAACAAAACATGAAACGGTTTTTGACTTCAGAAAATTATCTCTAGTTCATATCAATACGACTCCAATTCTAACTACTATGGAAACAGGCCGTTATCAATTTTTTTTAGTATATGTATAATATTTTACAAAATATATTGATTTTACAGTACGAGTCTGAGCACAGGAAATGTATATTGATGAGTGTCTGCCCTCACTGGCAGGCTCTTAATATTGGTCCTTTGTTGATGAGGCTCGTGTCCCAATCGTGCGATCAACATAGTATTCATCAGTATGGCGCAGAATGCATCAACTGAGTCAGTATTCATCAGTCTGGTGCAATATTTACCCTTAATGACCAGGCTGTCACCCATTCAGTGTCGGTGTCTCCTGTGGGGGTAGTGTGTCCACCTGTCAGAGTACACACCTGTCAGAGTACATACATGTCGCTATCTGCCAGCGTACACACCTATCGTCACGTGTTAGAGGACATACCTGTGGCCACCTGCCAGTTTACACACCTGTCGCCACCTGCCAGCGTACACACCTGTTGCAGTACACACAAGGCCCTCGACACATCCCAAGGTTAAACCAAAGGCAACTAGCGTCCAGACCTCGTGGACGCAAGTGCCTTCAATGAATAAAAACAAGAGTCGTCGATGTGGTCTGACTAAACAAAAAACGCAATCAAATTTTATTGATGTTAAATGACTTTGCCAAATAGATTTTCAGTTGCAGCCAATCGCAGCCGGCAGGAGTACCTCCGATAAAACAATAAATCACCCACGACAACTGGCCAAATCCATGTTCTTGGCGACTGGCCCGTATGAATTAGTTGTTCCGCGACCCACCGATGACAAGATTGATTCTAGCTGTTATCTGATCGCTAGTTTTTCCTCTCCTTCTCTCTCTTTCTCTCTTACCTGCGCCAGCTTTGTGGGGAAGCGGATACAATCCCATTCTATGTAAATCCCGATCCTTTATCCACGTTCACATCTGCAGTCTTTTGTTTTATTACCCAGGCATCTTTTCCAGGGGCATTCTCGGGAATTAAGGGCGGGGGAGGAAAGTTGGTAGTGCCGGCTTCTCCCGCCTTGTCACTGAGCGTTGTTGCTTCTGCTGTTGCTGCTGCTGCTGCTGCTGTTGTTACTGCTGCTGTGTAGACCTTCGTCAGCAGCGGTCGAAACGGGCTTAACAAGGTCACTTCTTCTGTGTACTTCCTGCTGTTGCCGGTTCTTCTTGCCTCCTTCGTTTTTTTTTAAATTTCACTCTGGCTTATCCTCTTCTATTTTAACCTTGTATTCTTGTCTGTTTTACCCTCTCCAATCACCTACTCATTTTTGTCTAATACACACTGCTCCTTATTTCTGCCTGTAATGCCTCATTTGCCATTCTTTCCAGTTCATTTCTATTTTACCGAATCTCCTGTTTCATGGTCTACTCATTCCTGTCCAGTCACAATGTAACCACAATCACCTTCTCGTCCCAAGATCACTTTCCTGTTTGTGTCAAATAGAATTCTCATTCTTCTATTTCCCCCGCCATTGTGTCCACCAACAGGTTGGATCAGTGCTTGGTTATTTCCTAGAAAGCGGAGAGTTATCATAAATGTTATCATAAATTATATTCGAATGAGAGACCATAGTGGGTAGTGTGTCCCGGTTGGGGGGGGGCCTCACTGGGACATCTGTTATCATATGTAAATTATTTATGTATAGATTGAAGAGTAAAATTTGCAAATTTGCAGGCGATTTCAAAGAAAATGGGCGGGAAATAGATTCAGGTGGCACAAAATCACTAATCTAAATAGGCTTTTGAAATGGGCAACAGATTGGCAGGTACAGTTTAATGCAAAAAAAAAAATGTATATTTCTGTGCTCAGATACTGATAATACTGTTACAAGATATCGGTTTGATAATGTTGAAATTACAAAATCAAACTGTGATAAAAGCCTAGGCGTCGTTATTAGAAAGGATCTAAAGCCAAAAATAAATAAAAACAATGTATGGAATAAAGCAAATAGGCCACTGAGACTTATTTTTATTAGTGTTACGACAGCTTATGGGACTCCTCAGCTTGTTTTGTTGGGCCCGGTTATATAATGGAGTTCAGTTTAGTCTGATAGTCCTGCCGTCCCTGCTCAGATTTATGGCTTGGCATCCTAGGCATTCGGTAAACCGAAGACTTAAATTAAGCGCAGATCACTCGAGTTTAAACGTTCTTGCTCTGAGAAGTCAGATAATCACGTGATTCTCTTTGGTCCAATTATGAGATTGCTCGATGGTACTTGACATCACAGGTCATCTCCCATTGGCTACTGAAGGTCACATGACGTAGTGTAGTGAAAAGTAGTGACGTCAGTCATGACATCAGAGATCTATTTAATTCCATCTTGTTTTCCCTAAATAACACAAAAATTCTGATGAAATCAAATCACCCACATTTTAGACTCTTTTAAACTCTTTACAAATACGCTCCACTTTAACCCTGTCGTAGCTCAGTCGATTAAGGCAGTGTCTGGGATGCTCCGGACGCAGGTTCGAATCCTCGTCACGGCCCTTGTGGGTTCGTTCAACCTCTTTACATATGCTCAAAAAACCTAACAAAAATCGAATATTACTCAGCAGTCCTTTATGTTAGTTGCGAGTACATAAGGCTGCCAGAGGCCGAGAGAGACATGGAGTGGGTGTCGTAGAACACCTCTACCTCTAATGACGTGACTATTAATTTCACTCTACACCTATTCCCCATAGTTATCCTCAATTTGTCAGTTTGTCACTTCTATAAATCTCCTCCGTCACAATTCAGGCCCTTTCACCCATCCGTGAGGCCGTCCCCACAGGAAGTGGAGAGAACGTGCCGTCAAGGATGCCATTCTCGAGGACCAGACGGAGTAGCAGTCGTCTGACACCGTCGCTTCCAATATTGGGAAATGTCAAGTATGTAATCTTGGAGTGAATCGCTCTGACCACAGATACTGTGTGACATGCTGTGGGAGGTTGGTTCATTGGGTTGTGTCCCCAGGGATGGTTCCTTGGGCTGTGTCCCCCAGGGATGGCTCCTTGGACTGTGTCCCCAGGGATGGTTCCTTGGTCTGTGTACCTCAGGGATGGTTCCTTGGGCTGTGTACCTCAGGGATGGTTCCTTGGGCTGTGTCCCAGGGATGGTTCCTTGGGCTCTGTCCCTCAGGATTGTTACTTGGGCTGTGTCCCAGGGATGGTTCCTTGGGCTGTGTCCCCAGGGATGGCTCTCTGGGCTGTGTCCCCAGGGATGGCTCTCTGGGCTGTGTCCCCAGGGATGGCTTCCTGAGCTGTGCACCGGGACTGACTCTTTACTTTGATTATGGCCTGGCACTAAGATGTGCTGACTCATCATCAGCCATAAAGTGAACTTTGGAGATTTAATTTTTCAACTTGTTAAGTGAACATAAAAAGTATAGAGAAGATCCCTGCTTCATATTCATGTAGATATATGTAATATGAAATAACATATATCTACATGAAATAAATGCCACCAAAATTGGTTGACTTTTGTACCATTATGGCCAAGACGATTAGTGCAGGTGTCTAGGATTCACCAGAACGCGGGTTCGAGTCCGTCCATTGCCTCAAAAGGATTTTCATATTCATATAATTTCACATATATTGGGAATATATATATATATATATATATATATATATATATATATATATATATATATGTATATGTATGTATGTATGTATATAAAGAACTATCACTCCATATTCATTATAAATATGGCTATTACGCACTAATAATAATGATACTCATATGCTCAGCAATAAACGAAGTCTCACCTCATCGTCCATTAACATCAAGTGAACAAATATTTATATGGCATGACGCCAATGGCAACTGTCAGATGTACCCTTCTAGCCCGCAAATGCCTTGCCACTAAAATCCCAGCAAGGTCTATGGACCAATAGTAGTTCCATTCATCTGGACACTAGGAGACTCGAACCGCGGACCCCAAGCGTGTGAAGCCGAAGTTCTCTCGACCAAACTATTGTAAGAAGAAATCTTAATAAGATTCCCGAGCTATCTTAATAAGAAAGATACCAGAAGCAACATTCGGTTGCCAAACTTGAACTTTCGACTTTCCCTGAGTACTACTGAACCTCAGAGGAATTAGTGATCCATCCCCTCGCCATATAAAGTATTTCACCAATTGTTGGCTTTTGGCACTGACAACGGCTGTGACCTCACCCTGCCCAACACGCTGGCACTACAGACTTCATCATATCTGATCCAAACATGGTCCAAATACACTGCAACAATCCTTTGGTGACCGGGTAAAGTCGCACCATTATGTATTCATTGCCCAGTAATTTGAAGTCCCCACTAAACTTTGATAAATAACCATTAATCAAATGTATAAGGAGGCAGCCCTCCTACCTTCACGGCAAGTTAATCGTGGCCTCCAACACCGCTTCTAAGCTGTCACTCTTCATTTCTTCCTTCACTGGAGAAATACAGTGGCCCTAATCATAGGCTACCACTAAAATACTTTCAGTAGAATGTCACTGGTGTGCCAGAACTGCACCTCTTTTCTCTTTACTCATTGCTGTCCTTAACCAGTCCTCACTAAACTGGGACTGTCTAACTAATGTTATTTGCGAATCTCAGACTTAGATGAAAATAAAAATTCTTCTCATTTCTCTCAAGTTTCTCACAACCTGGATACAGAAGAAATATTGGTCCGACAACCACCAGCATTCCTCGAGATGTATCTAGATTCATTAAGCAGAAATCCGCCTCTGGCACGCCACTAAATCTTGGAAAGTGCAAAAATCTTCTCTTGAAAGGGTAGCCTCAGCCGTCCTCGTGTAATGAGAGTTTAAACACTTGAAAGTCTGGATGGACGCCTTATAGTGTACATCCATACACCACAACTCTCTGACGAGTGACGTCTCTTGGGCCAGTGAGACCTATCTCAGCTCCCTCACAGCAGTCACCTAACCTCAGGTCATACTCTGATGGGGTGGCCGACCTGACCAATCAGGTCACGCTCAAACATCCTGGCCCTGCCCTGGTGGGCGCGAAATTTCCTTGACATGCAGTGGACACTACCGGCCGCTATATTTGAAAATCAACCAGGCTTGCTATTCCCATGAAATTCACCAATATAAAATTATAGTTAATATACATTTTATTTATATCTAAGTTTAAATAAAAGTTGCTTAGGGCCGTCTAACATTTTGATAAAGATGTGTTTATGACTCTTGAACTCAGGAAGCGGGTGTTCAGGCAACGGCGTCCATAACAGAATGCTTTGGGACGACATGTATGCTCTGGGATGACATGTGTACTTTGGGAAGGGCATGTATAGGCTAGGGAGGACACGTAGACTTAGAAAAAGGTTTATCCATTTCCGGCCATTGAATGAGTGGTAAGAATGGTTGAAACTGTGTACGTGGATAGTTTGTGTGTACATGGATAAACAAGACCTTGTGTATTGAGAGTAAATAGAGGGTAGTGTTTGTGTACAGACAAACATGCCATCCCTGGGACACCTAACCTGGATGAGCAACTAAACACTCGCAAACATGTAGTCTCCTACATGAGTGCGTACTCATTTACACGCATAGATACACATAAGCGTTTACACACATGCATGTGTCCTCACAAACATGTGTAGGCAAGTCCTGTCGTCTTTACTTGTCAATACATGTCACTACTCCACGACCCATGTATGGAGTCTGCCTCAACCACTAGCCTCCCAAATTAATTACACATCTTTACTAGTCTAGCTGGGAGTAAGTATTCTCCTTGCCATTATTTAGTTAGACCAATTCAATTTGTATCCGTACCTCGCAGCTTGTATGCTGTTCAGCTTGTTACCATATTTATGCACGAAGGTGGGGAGGCGTTAATTTTAATGGTAAATTTATTTGATCCAGTCACAGGGAACAGTTTTTTTTTTAATTTTAATACTGGACTGGGAGTTTTTAGTATTAATATTTTATCGATATATTTTGTTGTGACGTGGCAATATGTATATCCCATGTTTAAGGGAAAATTTCACTGTGATCTCGTTTTCTTTGAACGAGTTATTAATTTGTGTTAGTATTGGTTAATAGGTTAGTACAAGAACAGCAGCGCAATTATCTGCATATTGTAACTGCGTTGCAGTTCTTTGGTCCCACCTCTCAACTGTCAATCTACTGGTGTACAGTTCCTGAGCTTCTTGAGTTCTATCGTATCTACATTAGAAACTGTGTATGGAGTGAGCCTCCACTACATCATTTCCTAGTGCATTCTATTTACTAACTACTCTGACACTGAAAAAGTTCTTTTTAATATCTGTGGCTCATTTGGGTACTTTGCTTCCACCTGTGTCCCCTTGTGCATGTGTGTGTGTATGTGTTGGTATTTAGGAGGCATTGTGTATTAGAAGGTATTTGCATTGGAAACTGTGTGTGTGTATTAGGAGTTTGCATGTATGAACTGAGAAATATGTGGCGAGAGGTTTAGTGTCAAGTAGAGGTTTTGTGTAATGTGGGAGTGCATAATGTTGACGCGAGCACAGGTAACAATGTTCATGCTAGGGCAGGTAAGAGTAGCCAGAGTGCGCGTCAGGGTGTGTGAGGCAGCTCGCCCGCTGCTCCACGCGCTCAGGGCACCAAATGTTATCCCCTGGCTATTGTGGTGTATGTGATCGCCTTGGAGACGGGTACAATTGGCTGCTTCAACATCCCCGGCAACTTGAATCGAGGAATTCATAATTTCCACATGTAATAAACCTTTGGTCTAATGTCAACCGAGATGAAATATTAATATCCCGCTCCATCTCATTTAATGTTTTGTAATAGAAGGCTTATGCACCTTATGCGATATTTAGGGTGCAAGTGGAAAATAATTCCTTAACGTTGTCTGAAAGTCAGACAACTGTTGAGTCGTTGACTTCTTGACAATATCACGGGAAAAAAAACAGCCAGAATCAGACACGTACAATTTTCGTCTCGGCGATTATTTCGTTCCACTTCTCTCTCGCTCTCTCGTGAAAATACCTCACGGAGCCCCATCAAACTTATGAGGGGTAAAGTTTGCACAACCTTGCACCAGGCCACAAGAAACTATAAGAGCCAATACCACATCAATTGAACACAAACAGAACTTCGGTTCTATCCTATTGCCTCTACATAAAGTATCTTTCCTAAGATAAAGGTTATGACTTTTGAGAAAAATTTTAAATATTGTTAATAAAAATCCCTAAGTTTCAGGATACTAAAAAATATAATGAAGACCTCCCTAATCCGTAGTTTTGACCATGATAATAAAATATAAGTAACAATAAACAGTAAATTCCGACAAAATGCTTATTCGTAAATACAGAATTTCTTTCATATTTGATCTGTTGACTAGAAAGCCTAATAATACAAATATTGGTTGACAGCGACACCTGACTGCAATTGTTTGACGACAGACACCTCACAAGAATGAAATATTGCGCTGAAAAAATGATATATTGCCACAATGTCTGTATGTTGAAATAGCAGTTATGTTGGCAAGTAGAATTCTGAAACTCATCCCATCCTCAGCTGCCATTTTTATTTTCAGTTCCCTATTATTTATCAACGAAAAAAACAATCAGGAGAGTCATATCCTGGAGCGGTGACCACACAAATCCATAAAACTAATCCACCATGAACCAAATATTGTCCCAGAGACTTCACCACACACTCTAGGCAAAGCTTTTCCAACATTTATCAGTGGCGAGGTTTCTCAAGCGCGGTGGTCACAGTACTCGGGTCACAGGCGGAAGGTCAGGGGTTCAATTCTTGCGGCAGGACACGAGATTTTTCGGTAACGTTCTCTTTCTCCTGGCGCCTCTGTTCACCTAGCAGTGTATATAGGTACCTTAGAGAGTGACATCTGTTGTGGGTTCCATCACAGGGAACTAATACACTTGTGAAATTTTTCTACTTCCAATGCAGTTTCCAACCTGTCATCACAATGAAAGTACTTACATTAACTATTGATTACACGAAAAAGAAGTCAACAAGCATACCTAAACGTTTCTAGGACTAGTTATACCTAGTAGCCAGGATGCACTACTTGGCTTACTATGTAAGGCTCGATTTGCCTAATAAGCCAAGTTTTCCTTGAATTTATTTATTTTTCCGATTCTTTTTTTATGAAATGATAAAGCTATTCATTACATTATGTATGAGTTAATTTTTTGTAATTTGAGTTAAAACGGAAATATGATCAAACCTAACCTAACCTATCTTAACTAAAGCTAACATAATTAAGTCAGTAATTCATGTTCCTAATATAATATAATAATAATAATATTTCAAATAAACCCAATGGAAATTTTGTTTAGAAATAATGAAAATCCCTTTGCCTATTAGGAAAATCGGGCCTTGCATAGTAGGCCGAGTAGTGCGTTCTGAGATGGCATTGAGGTGTGAGTGAAGTTTGATGGCAGATGGGTCTTCCAGGGGGGTGTTATTTCTTGGTTTTGCATCAGAGCTCTAGACTTATAAATGGAATATGGACCCGCATAATAAATTTAGGTTTAGGTTGAATAAATTTTATGGTCCTGATCGACCAAAACAACTTTAATATGTGTTCCTTTTTTTTTAATTAACTTGGGAATAACGATGAGGGATGTGGAGTGATGTACTTGGATATCAACCCAGTAGATCGCATTTTGACGTCTAAATCCCTTAAGGCCAAAAACCCATGTACCAAAAATCACAGCGACTCGCAAAATTGACGTAAAGTCCTGTTTTCTATTCGTGGGTCCTCGGTTAGGCTAGACTCGAGCAACTTAGTAGGTCAGTTTAGTGACGTTGTGAACGCTCGAGAGGACGGGCTGAGTACATATACCCTTTCGAAGAATTGGTATTTGCAGAAGAAGCGAAGTTTGTCTGTAAGCGGATTACTGCGGCTCTCGTACACGTCAACCCCCTCAGATGTTTAACACGTTTTAAATTTCTTATTGAATATGAGATAACCGACAATTAATCAAATCTGTGAAGGATTACGTATCGGCTCCCCGCGGTGCTTCTGAATGGCAGTGGTGGAGTGGCGCTGGAGCCTGGCCAGGGACCCTCAAGGTGTCAGAGGGTTCCGTGTCTCCTTCACCTATATTCATTCCCAGAGAGTCAGGAGAGTAGCGTGTTAATGGTAGGCTGATAATCCTGTTATTGTGCGCTTAGTGACAAGGCCTCGCTATGGTAGCCGCTCATGACCAGCAAGAAATCATATATATAAAAGTGTGATTCAAAATAAGCAATGCGAAATCTGGGTATTTGTGTGCCCTTCTGGCAGCACAGAGTGTCCAGTGAACGATACCTTATGCACCAATGACGGAATGAACACGATTTCGACATGGTTCATAATTTACACTTGCAGAGCTTTGTCTCTTTTTTCATCGGCAGTTGTCAATTATTTTCGATCATTCACCAATTCTTAGTTCACTCTATTCACATGTTAGCAGGCAAAAACTGAATGAATATATTTGAGAATATTTTTTGACACCAAACATGCTTCGTAATTTCCAATCGTTGGGCTCCGGTATTCTTTTTTGTTGTTGTTGTTGGGTTAAGATTGTTGGAGTGTCGCCGATTTCCGAGTAGAGAATGATGGGCGTCGTAACCGGGCCGGGCTTAGTTATCTCTGTCACAAACCTCAATATATGAAAGTTGTGTATGTCTGGACCTTTACGACGAGGCTCAAGACGATCCAACTTTCGTGACTGTTGAACTCTATACCCCTTACTCCCTTTCACTATACTTATATATCAACTTATTCTCTTGTTTAGACAGTAGTTTTCGGAACTGTGCACCATAGTCCATAGATTGCCGTTCTAAGCAATTAAATAGTAGAACTTTGTACTATTCACTTAATAGTCGAACGAAATGAAGCTAAAAAAAATACTTAAATATTTCTAGGCCTAGTATAGCACACACTTGTATTATATTTGGACTAAGATAGGTTAGGTTTGTTAGTTTGTCTTTGCAAAATAATTAGAAAATAGTTTGCCAGTTTGTCCAACTCAATAGTGCCGATTTCTACTTTCTAATTTTGTTGTACGTCGGTACACATACTATGGTCCTTATCATTTTTATAAGTACTACCTTAACAGGAGGATGGTTGTATATATCACTTTATCTATAAATATTTATTATACCTATTTTCTCTAAATCTTTCTATATCTTCTAATCTATTACTCTCTCTCACGCACACACAATCATCAGTATCCGCTGACTGAGTAGCTGCTTAGAAGGGAATGATTTGTCAATATATTCATAAGTGTGTTTTAACATCAGCTAAAGAATCAAATGATATTTACGCTGTCATTAATGTTACGAGAGGTTGCACATAAACTCTGCCCAGAGCTCCTCTCAGTCTCGGCTCCTATCCTCTCCTCGGGTGTAGAAAGCATTGAGCGGTAATACAAAACACTGCATTTACAGTGGTGGTTAAAATCACAGTCCTCCACAGCACTAGTGCCCATCACACAACATGACAGTGACCTACACCTTAAAACAGGTCACTACATCACAGAAACAGCGCCTTACATTACAGAAACAGCGCCTTACATCACTGAAACAGCGCCTTACATCACTGAAACAGCGTCCTACATCACAAACAGTGTCCTACATCACAGAAACTGCGTCTCACATCACAGAAACACCGTCCTATACCACAAAAGTACCTACAACACATCAAACTGCATAAGAGAACAACACCACTTCTACAGCGGCAACAACACAAGGAGCATCAACGATATACTTTCCGGGACGATAGCAATGCAGGGAAAGCGGTGAAACGGTCTGTTTACTAGGAGGCCCCATCAATATTTTATGGGCTCCAGGGCATCATCCACCTTGACACACCATGGATCATCCTCCTTAACAAGACTGTCAAGCACACGCCTACACATAGCCTCTTCGTGCACAATATCTATATTCATATCCTCCTCCTGCCCAATATCTGCACACATAGCCTCCTCCTGCCCAATATCTGCACACACAGCCTCCTCCTGCCCAATATCTGCACACATAGCCTCTTTCTGTCCAATATCTGCACACATAGCCTCTTTCTGTCCAATTTCTGCACACATAGCCTCTTTCTGTCCAATTTCTGCACACATAGCCTCTTTCTGTCCAGTGACGCTAAGATTAGACTTACATGTACGAAATTACGCGAGAATATTTTATATTTAAACTTTTAACATAATTAATTGCGCATTTTATAAGTGAATATTCGACTTTTCTGCATTTATATTAGCGAATTACGCGTTTATTCGAACCGTTTGACGTGCAATGAGCAAAATAGACAAAATACCGACATCACTTGCAAGAACATAATGTTTTTGTAGTTGTGACAGTAATGCTTTTCCCCCCAATAAAAATGTCCTATGCTCATCTAAATGCTTAAACTTACAATGCCAATCTTAAATAGTTTGCAGTTATTAGGCTAACATAAATCTTCAGCCGTTGTTGTCGGCTGCCGTTGTATAAATGTCGGCATTTAATGATGAGAGGGAGAATACCTGAGAACGAATATAAGGGATCCAGATGCAGGTATCTCGCTTACTCATGGTAATGCGTTTCTGCAGGAATGCGCCGTCGTCATTTGTTATAGGACCGACCCTCATTGTCTGTCTGTCACCTCATCCATATATGTATTTTGTGGTCATACTCATATAAATCAGTTTTACAAATAGGAGGAAATTATATCAGGGTTTTCTTTTCCACTTGTTAAGTCTAAATCAGTGACGCAAAAATGCACATGAGCCTCTTGGAGGAAACTAAATTTATTTTGATGGTGCAAGAGAGAGAATCTAATGCTATCCGGATTCCTTCACGAACAGATTTATGAGTTTCGAATAGCGCATTTACCCTAGATCGTATACATGTTTGCTGCATCAGTCAACACCTTCTGTTTATACTTTTATGACATTCCTTTATGATTTGTTTCAGAGTTGAAATCCATAGCATCATCACAGTTTGCAAGAAATTGAGCATTACTTTTAAAATAGTCGAGATAGTTATGCTCATAGTATTTTATTAGTTTTACTGCAATATCTTAGGCTTCCTATCCAATATTTCTGCTGCAAGTATGTTTGGAGCATACTTGCAGAAGAAGTATGGGATAGTAAGCCTTAACTGATTGGCTTATTCCACAAAAACTGTTATTTTTTATAATAATAATTAATGTTCTGTAAAACGTGCGTTTCTCGTTTCGTACACCAGACTGTGCGAAACAGTGGTTGCCAGGATCAGGTTGGGTTACTGTTACTTGTGGCAGGTGACGGACCTCCCAATCCTGAGCACTCCAGGTGCAAACTCTGTGAGCAGGAACTGGGGCATGATCTCCCACACTACATCACTCTCGTGTTCTTGAAGATATCCTCATATTGCACCCAAAATTTGCCAGTGCAGGCTATTAAACATATAACCCTGTATGACTAACCATCCTGCGAGATGGGGACTTTTAGTATCAGTGCTACCTTATTCACTTTTGTTTTGATGATGATATCCTCATAATACACCCAGAGTTTGCCAGTGAAGACTACTTATCACATGCCTCTTTATGACTAACCATCCTGTGTGATGAGCATTTTTAGCATCACGTAGCTAACTTTTTGACACTGTACTTCACTTCATATAGTCTAGGGTAGCTGCACAAATGCAGATGTACCTCATGTATTAGTAAAAAAACAGCCAATACACCTAAGAGAATTTTTCTGTTCGTTTTCTGTACTCCGTGTTGAATTATATATTATGTGCAGTGTTGGTACTGTGAGTTGGCTGGTGGTGTAAGCCAGCAGTTGCTTCACTGGTCTGTCTAGGTTGTAGGGGGTCACTCGTACTGTTTGTGCTCCCTGGACACTTGTATTTTATATATATATATATATATATATATATATATATATATATATATATATATATATATATATATATATATATATATATATATATTATATTATATATATATATATATATATATATATATATATATATATATATATATATATATATATATATATATATATATATATATATATATATATATATATATATATATTGATCTTTTACCAGTATTTAAGGAGGAGGATTATTTGTGTGGATCAGAGTATTAAGTGTGTTCACTAGATTCGAAGCTTGTAACTATTGTGGTAAGGTGACTTATATTATTAGTTAAGCCGTTTAGGGACTTTTTCATATTGGCATGAGGTACCTGGAGCTTTGCAATTAATTTATTCACTCTCGTATTCTTGAAAATATCCTCACAATGTACCCAAAATTTGCCAGTGCAGGCTACTAAACATATGGCCCTGTATGACTAACCATCCTGCGAGATGGTGACTTTTATTACCACTGCTACCTTATTCAATCTTGTGTTGATGATATCCTCAAAATGCATCCGGAATCTGCCAGTGCAGACTGCTTATCACATGCCTCTGTATGACTAACCATCCTGTGTGATGGGGATTTTCTAGCATCAACTAGTTAGCTCTTTTGACACACTGTACTCCACTTCATATAGTCTAGGGTAGCTGCACTAATGCAGATGTACCTAAGGAATTAATAAAAAAAAATCATATTTTGGTGCCTGTGTGGACATTACCTTTGGAGAGATGATTCTGGACTTAGTCAAATTTCATGGTTTGTGGATTTTAACTTTTTGAGATAAGATTCCTGACTGCCAGATTTTCCAGTCATTGTAACTAACGTTTGAAGACGAGTAATTGACTTTGCCATTTGCTAGTCCAGTTGGGACTTAGTTTTTTTTTCTGAAGGCAAAGTTATAGATAGTTCACTGACTTGTGTTACCGATGTTCATGCTGAGACAATACCCCCCCCCCACTATGGTTATGTAACGTCACCACCCACCATGTTCACATCTTTTCAGCCAGTCTTGAGTGGACGAGTGTACCAATAGTATAAGGTTTTTTGTGCTTAGTAACATCTAGCTGCTATGACTGGTGCTTTGTGTTAAATTACTTCACTCTTATTTGGTTGTGAGTATGTATACAGATATTTGTGTATATAAGAAGCGGTGTCGTGTAGATAAATTCGCCCCAGTAAGCTGGTGAATTTTACTTAGACTTTCACTCTATCCTTGATATATTATAACCTAATAAGTTGAGGCCAGGTGGCTTATTGATTTATGGGGGAAGGTTCTATTCCACGAGCCTTGCTGTGGATCAGGACACGACATTCTACTACACAAGCATATGTTAATATCCTCACTGCTAGTTGCACGGCTGTATTATCTACACTAATATGAACATTGACACAAGTGCAGCTACGACGAACCTCGCTGCTTCTGTTACTACGGGAAGTAGGTGCTGGAGTTAGTCCTTGGATGCTTCCCCTCCAGCACCTAACCTGGTCATCACCCCGGCACCACCGCCACTCTCACCACTCTTTCTACCATCATTATCAACACTATAACCTGTTAAGTTGTCACTTTAATCACTACTTCTTCCATGAGCATCAACACCACCTTGCTAGAAGTGTTCTGTTGCCACCAGAACTTCCCTGAACTATCAGCATCAATACTGTCTGTTCAGTTGCCACCATATTGCCAACAATATCATAATCACCATCAATAATGCCACCATCACTCCCAACCACCCTCAGAACAAAGACGACCCGAATTATAAGATTCATCAAAGGTTATGTGGAGGCCGTCCGGCATCTCCAACTAATAGACAACCAATCAAAAACAATCGTGTTTGTGTTGATTACTTTCGCTTGATTTGCTGTTTATTAAATGTCAGTATTGGCTCCCCAACTTTTTGCCTAGACCCCGAGATAAATGATTCCGTGTCAAGTTTTATCAACATATAATTTCAAATATTGACATATAAATTTGAAAGTCAATCATTTTGGTTATTACTTCCGAAGTCTGATCACCCATTTACAATAAGGCAATATTGAAATCAACTAAAATTATTGGAGTAGTAAATTGTTAGGGGCTGACCACCCTATCACTATAAAGTATTTCTGAGTTCCGCCAACCTATTATAGTAATAGATTTTGTGGGTCGATTATATACCTGAGATCATGACTGTATGAGAACTTTATGACTGGCCAGAGAGCGCCAGAGTGGCCACTTTCAGAGCCCCGTGTCAGGAGCAGCCTATGGCCATCATCCAGTTTTTACGGGTAACTTATTAAATTGTCCAAATTGTTAAGAACGACCAATTTTTGTGCACCAGCTTTTAAGATGATTTTTTTTTTACAATGGTTCAGTTCTCAGTCGTATATATTGCAATATTGCTTGGTTGCGTCAGCATCCCAATTTTGAGGATGGCCTTAAGTGACGCATAGATGAAGAAAGCCTAATGTAATGAACCATTTCGATGATCGGTTTAGCAAAATGGCTCATGTTTTAAAAACGACTTTATACGTTGATCCTATATTAAAGGAGAGCTATTATAGTAACCAGTTACAAAATGCAGTATAATTATTTGTCAAATAATTTAAAATAAGAAAGCAAATTTACGCTTAAGAACGGCCTTCTATACAGACCTATCTGTTTAGGCTCGCCATACTATTGGCTCCACGTTAAACACTGCGTCACAAATGCAGCTCATCAACACAAATGGCTCACAACGTGAAAGTCAAATAGTGACTTATTAAACTCTACATATGTCAGTATTTGACGTATAATATGGCCCGCTTGACCATATTGGTAAATAAGACAAGAAACGGGCCTCGTTCATCTTGAGGCTCAACTGTAAACACTCCCCAAATCAACGTGATCAAAACACGTCACCTAACATTACATAGACCAACCCATACATAACCTACAATATATAACACGTTAATATATGAGAAAAAAAGTTGATTATTCCATGTGAAAGATGCATCCACTCAGATGGTTGTCTGCTGTAGAAGTCAAATACTGACAGTGAAATACATGCAAGTCACTATTTGAATTATAGCTTGAGTTGAACAATAGTACTTTGCAATATATTACATAACATAAATCGGCTCAGTGTATCAAGTTGCAACATATGGAAGCACGCCAGTGAACCAAAAGATGTTGAAAATGTCCTAACACATTACAACACGTCGTACAGCGTTACAAAACGTCGTGACAATTCAACACGTCGTACAGCGTTACAAAACGTCGTGACAATTCAACACGTCGTACAGCGTTACAAAACGTCGTGACAATTCAACACGTCGTACAGCGTTACAAAACGTCGTGACACATTACAACACGTAGCACGTTAAGACACATCGTAATGCGTTATAATACATCATAACAATGTGTTCCATCACCTACTGGAAGACAAGAGCTTCATGGCAGTTGACCTTCAACAATGTGTGGCCACCGACGCCTCAGGTCAGGTCCCTATAAAACAAAATGTCTGTCTGTAGGAGGAGGCCAGACGCTTGCGGCTAGCCTCACCCAACTTATGCGGTATGTCAGTGGCCAGCAGAGATTGGCCCAAGTGCCACGTTTTTCTAAATATTATCATCTATAACGTCCCCCCCCCCTTCCCTACTTGCAATTTNCAGCGGGTTCCTGACCTGGCTCTATTTTAACTATCCCTAACGAGGCATAAGGTTACAAAAATCAATATAGTTTATATAAAAATAAAATATTCATAATTGCAAGTACACAGTACTTGCAATTATATATTGAAAGTTCATATATGTTTTATTTTCTGTGACACGTGCCGCAATAGCGGAATTGGCGTTCCAATACTTTTCAATCAGCGGTCAGTTGGCCTTGACACTTGATGGTGACCGCTGCCGCTGGGCGACTCTCGTGTTAAAACTTATACGCGCCTTATTGGGATGTAATAGACGTCGGTTACTGGTTCAGGTGTTAGACAGTACTCACGCACTTAAGTTTTCCTTAAATAGTGTAAGTGAAATGTGTATTATGAAAGTTATACGAGGAAGTATTGAAGATGCAGGTGTGGGCGGCGTGGAAAGACGCTCCACCTCCTCAGCAGACTTCACTTAACACTCGCTAACATTAATTAAGGTTAGTGGGGGAAAAACTATTGATGTACCATAATTTTGTAGGTTTTGTACTCTAGTTACAATTCTCGGATGATAGATGGCAGGGTGAGAGAGTTAGGATGTAGACCTATACACAAAGTGCTGCGTTATTTAGACGCCGGCATAATGTAACCTACCTCTGCTAGGTGAGAAGTTGTTGTTGTTGTTTTAGATTTAGCTACTGAGAACGAAGTGTCCATGTAGCACGGGCTATGGCGAGCCCGTAAGGGTAGGTGAGACGGCAGCGCACATATTTACTAGCAGGACCATTAATGTATCAGCCAGCCCGTCCACTCGAGTTGTCACAACGTAACAAAAATGAGCTGCTAACTATTCTTGATTTGAATGAAATGTAGCACGTGCAGGTCCTGCTGGTGTGGTAGCACTGTAGCCTCAAGTTCATTTACTGAACTGGTAAATGCTCTGGTGAACTCATCACTGCACAGTTTCTGATGGCTTCTCCCTAAATGCCGTCACGTGTTTTCACTGCACCATGGGAATTGAAAGAGTGTGCAGGAGTACTTTGCTTGCCACTATAGTATCCACATAAATGAGACATTTCGTGTCTTCAGTGCACAGGAAGACATGTCCTCATTGCACATGCCTGTGCCTACACTGCACAGATTAGATATCACCACTGCACAGTTCCAGATACCTTCACTGCACAGAACTTGACTTTCATCAGACGTAGCACTTTTTTATGAATTGCAATCATTTTAATTTCACTAAAAGATTGTTCAACCGTCATAAGTTAACCAATAAACCAAAACATATACAATCGTTAATATATATCGGTGCTCGTATATATCGTGCCATATCGGTGATAGGAAGTATATTTGCAGTTGTTAGATTGTATTTCTTCCGGCAGCTCCGTGGTCACCAGGGGAATTAAGCGTCAACAACCTGTTCCTACAAGGTCTATACCTGGCAGACTGCTCACGTGTCCCTCTAATATCCATACTGAAGCCTTCACACAGCTAAGGTCTTAGTGTACAAACTAACTCCAGTAGAACAATAAACTAACATTTAGTGGAAATTGTGTCAATCGATAAATTCTCGATTGATAGGCTACTATCATTAATTAGCACCCCCCCCTCAATTGTGTTGGGATATGACCTGTGGGAGAAATTATATCTACAGTCCTCTCAAACATACAGTCCAATAAGCTATTGAAAGAAATAATAAATAAGTCAATTATACATTATAAATTAACCTACATTAAAATAATGAATTAATTAAAATAAAAATAAATTAAATAAATTCCCAGGAGTCAGAGTTGCCCACAGTTGATGATTCAGCGTACGAGATAAGTCAATGGCATACCATAGGAATGTACAAGAAGCGTTGAGTAAGAGGATGCACAGTGAATATGGTGTACCATGAAAATGTTAGATTTCAATCCTGGTTTTCAAGCTGTGGGATTTGTTTTTTTACCTATTGATTACATAATTACATTACTAATGATTTCTAGACTTGTTCTACTTCCGCAACCTGGTCTGTGGTACCAAACTCGGGAAGAACAGTATGAAGTGAAATGGAACACACACATTTAAAAATAATGTTAATGCATCCTGTTCACGGCGAAATAGCATGAGACGAACATTTGGTAACGTTTAATTGTCCACTTTAATGTTTGAAAATCGCTTTGTTCTGCACACGGTTCTCCATTCTCCTGAACAGTACAATACAATTTGACGTATAGTTTTTTAAGCGCAAATATTTATGTACTAAAAATGGTAGCGGCTCGCGAAATTGTCGTAATGTTCCGTTTTCTGTTCGTGGGTCCTCGGGTAGGTTAAGTTTAGGGAATTTAGGACAGTTTAGTGATGTTGGGAACGTTCGGGAGAATGGACTGTCTAGCGACAACAGGCAACACGAGGCTACTCTGACCTCTGACACTCTGAATCAACAAATATAATAGAAGATTTTGTTAAAATATTTAGAATGAGATAAATATTACCAATATTAAAGTAACTATAAAATTCAGGTTCCAAAAGCTATTAACGTTAAGTTACCATGGCAAGGAAAATTTCATAGCCGACTTTTCATTTTCAGGACGATAGCTTTAAGAACACCTATTCGCATTAACTTCAAACTGAAAACATTTATGCGTCTCTATAAAATGAGGCTTCTTATGTAAATTAATGAAGCGTAACCCACTGGTTGCTGTTATGGACTGTGTCTTTCCTGTGCTAGTTACCGTAATGACTGGGCAGACCTTCGCAGGCCCCTTGTACCACATCATAATAAATAAATATAAATAAATATGTTTATTCAGGTAAGGTACATACATACAAGGGATGTTACATTAATGGATCGATTTATAGATAGAGCTAGTACATACAATGCCTAAAGCCACTATTACGCAATGCGTTTCGGGCAGGAAATCAATCACAATCATCATGTGCAGGATATTCTCCCTTGAAAGTGCAGGTAAACTTATTTGATCCAATCACAGGGAACATTTTTTATTTTAACACTGGACTGGGAGTTTTTAGTGATTATTAATATTTTATTAATATATTTTGGTGTGACGTGGCAATGTATATCTCATGTTTAAAAGGAAAATTCTACTACTATCTCGTTTTCTTTGAAGGAGTTATGAAATTAATTTGTGTTAATATTGGTTAAAAGGTTAGTACAAGAACAGCAGCACAATTATCTGCATATTGTAATTAGGATTATTTAAGAAGGTAGGTTTTCCCGACACCACCCTGTAACAACATCATAATCATCACCCTGTAACAACATCACAATCATCACCCTGTAACCACAACATCACAATCACCACCCTGTAACCACAACATCACAATCACCACCCTGTAACCACAACATCACAATCACCACCCTGTAACCACAACATCACAATCACCACCCTGTAACCACAATATCACAATCACCACCCTGTAACCACAATATCACAATCACCACCCCTAACCACATCATCACAATCACCACCCTATAACCACAATATCACAATCACCACCCCTAACCACAACATCAGAAATACCACCCCTAACCACAGCATCAAAATCACCACCCTGTAACCACATCAGAATTACCACCCTGTAACCACATCAGAATCACCACCCTGTAACCACATCAGAATTACCACCCTGTAACCACAACATCACACTCACCACCCTGCAGCTACATCACAATCTCAACATCATAATTATAATGTATCATAAAAAGATTACAGTGATCTCATTTCTGCAGCTTTAGATATGCTTACTCACTTTCAATGACTCAACTTTTGGAGCTGGAGCTTTGGAGTTTTTAATATTTTGCCGTTTAAAACAACGGCAAAATATTAAGAGTGTTTAGGCTATGGGACATGGCTCCTGACATATTTGACACGGTTCCAGACTTAAGGGACACATGTACATGAATTTCAACAGAGCATCGTCTTCTCATGGGTTAAACAACGTCAGAATATGAACAATATTACTATACAATGATATTTGTCTTCCATTTCACACATTTGCTGGAGAATTGGTGCAGCCTTATTTATTAGGCTACACATCGACAAATCACTTTTAATGAAGGATCAGGATCAGTTGACCTTGGAGCTGGAAGGAGGCAGGATGAGGATACATGACATTTTGAATAAGGATATGGATATAAGGTAGAGATGGGTAATAGTGGCCCAACCGTTCTTAAAAGTAAAAATGTCTCGTAGTATAGTGGGATAGCTTCGTTCTCAAGGCATAATCGGGGATCCCGGGTTCGATTCCCGGGCGGGACAGGAATAGTTGCACACGTTTCCTTTCACCTAATCGTTCTGTTCACATTGTGGTAATAGGAACCTAGGAGGTAGTCAACTGCTATGGGTTGCATCCTGGGGAAGGTCAGTATATATATATATATATATATATATATATATATATATATATATATATATATATATATATATATATATATATATGGCTAACTGAATTATTAATTATTCGCTTGAAATAGTGTTCCAAGCGGTGCCAAAATCAACAGTGAAGTCCTAACCAAATATTTATGGAGAAAATGAAATGGAATTCAAAAGAATCGGGCAAATACGGCTTAGTGGAATACGTTTTCCTTAAGATATCTTCTTGGAAGAAACATTTATATATATATATATTATATATATATATATATATATATATATATATATATATATTATATATATATATATATATATATATATATATATAATTATCTGTTGTTGCTAGCTATCTTATACCAGATAGGGCTTGAGGGCGTAGTTGGCGCCAAACTTGTTTGTCATCAGATTTTTTGTGGTGAGTGGTGTGGCAGTGTTTAGGGTGAGGCTTGTGTGGCGGTCCAGATCAGGGCACAGATACGTTTTATACCATACCTCACCAATAATATTTATACCACACCAGGGCACTAATATTTATATCACCCCAGGGCACTGATACCTATACCACACCAGGGTACTGATATTTGTACCACAACTGGACGCATACTCATGGCGCATCAAGGCCCTGATTATAATGTTGCACCGATGCCCTGAAACTTGTACTTCATCAGGGCACTGATGCTATGTCCCTCATGAGGCCGGACAAGTAAAACTATATTGAAAAGTAACTAAATCCTCCTCTCAACTGCTAGTCGAAGCCGAAAATTGTTGACTGAACTGAACATAAAGC
>WNGS01165523.1:28347680-28428736 GCA_020271785.1 Procambarus virginalis | reverse complement strand
AATTTGGGCACTCAGTTTCGCGAATGTGTGCGTGGCGCTGTGTGTGCGTGTGCGAGTGTGTGAGTGTGTGAGTGTGCGAGTGTGGAGCGTTGAGTTGTAGTGGTGAGTGTGTGAGGGTGGTGTGTGAGTGGGTGTGTGTGTAGTGTGTGTGTGTGTGTGTTGGTGTGAGTGTGTGGATGTGTGTGATGTGAGCTGTGTGTGTGTGTGTGTGTGTGGGTGGTGGTGTGTTGTGGTGTTGTGTGTTGTGGTGTTGTGATGTGGTGTGAAGTGTGTGAGTGTAGTGATGTGTAGTCGGTGAGTGTGTGATGTGTGTGATCGTGAGGTGTGTGTGAGTGTGTGAGTGTGGTGGATATGTGTGTGAGTGTGAGTGTGAGAGGAAAAGCAGTGATACCATGAGTTTATTGCACAAGATCCTCCAGAACCCCTCCCCTGGCTAATGTTTACAACCGTGACGACAGATTGGCCCGTCCAACTTCAGTAGATGGTAAACAAGCGAGCAGCAGGGTTAGCAGCGGGAGCAGCCTAAGTAAGGCACCACCTGGATAATTAGTCAATGTCAGCTTTGTGCCGGACTCGACCAAACCATAGATTCTGAAGTATAATGATACTAAATGAAACCGAGGTTCTAGGTAAAGTAATACTATTTTTTAATTGTTACAAGACTTACATGTTTAAGCGCAAATGGGGAAAAACTGAACTGGAATCATAAACTGGCTTGGTAAAATCCGACTTCCATTGCAACCTTGACTTTATCTATGGTTGAGTGGGAGCAGTACAGCTCAAGTGTGAAGTGACCGTGCTCACCAAGCCGAATCTTCAGTAAACAACATCCGAAAACTCGTCCTTGCAGGCTATGGATCTCTCCACCCCACCCACCCACTCCGAGGTGGACACCCTAGTTCCTATAGCATAAAGAATACATTCAACATTTAGGAACAATGACTGTGGCTAGAGAATTTGTGAATGAACACCAACAACAGTTTCTTTCTCCCAAGTCTTAAATTACTAAGGTACTACAACCCTCCCAGACATCCTACGTTTACTGAACAAATAAGCATTACAGTTCATCCAATTTTTTCCATTCAAACAAGTTATTCTTACAAAATTCAAATCAAATAAATTATAAATTCCATTTGCGAATCAAAAAATCATGAAACGCTTCTAAAAATCATGACAAACTTAGAGACTTTGGCATACAGTACTTATTACGTAAAACGTATCCATCCGCTCTAAGTGACAAGAACACAACTTTCTTCTATAGCACCATAAAAAAATAAATCTCCATTCTGATGAAATAAAAGGTATTTTTTTAACAGAATAAAAAATGCAGTGTCAATAAAGTTACACGTTTGCCTTTATAATTATTATCTATACGTTCGTAAACATTATTGCTATAATATTTGTTTAGCCATCTAGGGTATCTTTTTATAGTTATTCTAAACGATTTGACGTGCGTCCCAAGTTAGTGTCCTAACACTAACTGATAACTGTTCCTATGTTGTCCTCTTGCTAGTTATCTTTGGCCAACTAAGAGGTGGACAAGACGTGACTGGCTTGTTCCTGTCATTCAAGCATGACCGGCCAATTAAAATAGGAAGAAGGTAACCTTGATAAGCCGACAAAAGCAATGTTCGTGGATGGTGTCTCCACGCGCACTTAACATGCTCCACATGTTCTCTAATTACTTGTTAAGAACGCTTTTATGTGATGATAAGCTCCCGCTGTTTACATATATGTTGGCGTGACGTCACAAATGAATAGTGAAGATAGTCACGTCATCACTACCAGCATAAGCTTGGCCATGGCGACAGCTTGTACTACTAGGGTAACAGGCTACAGTATGAAGAGGTTACTTACACGATAAAATCTGAGATACTTGTATTGCGTGCATGTTTATGTGGTGGGGGAGGTGGTGAGCGGTGGTGTGTGACGGTACACAGCGAGGGGTGCCCACACCCGTCACGCTCACTCATCACCTACACCCTCTCCACGGCTACACCCTCTCCACGGCTACACCCTCTCCACGGCTACACCCTCTCCACGGCTACACCCTCTCCACGGCTACACCCTCTCCACGGCTACACCCTCTCCACGGCTACACCCTCTCCACGGCTACACCCTCTCCACGGCTACACCCTCTCCACGGCTACACCCTCTCCACAACTACCACAATGTTCCCCACTCCCACACTTCACCCAACTAGTTTTAATCCGGTGCCATTAGGGGCCTGAGTGGACAACGCTTGGGATTCGTATTCCTAAGGTTCCGGGTTCGATCCCCGGTGGAGGCGGAAACGAATGGCCAGTTTCTTTCACCCTGATGCACCTGTTCACCTACCAGTAAATAGGTACCTGGGAGTTAGACAGCTGCTACGGGCTGCTTTCTGGGAATGTGTAACAAAAATGAGGCCAGGTCGAGGACCGGGCCGCAGGGACGCTAAGCCCCGAAATCAAATCAAGATAACCTCAAGATGATGTGATAAGCGTCCACATTGTAAGCTTTGTACCCCACATAAGTGTTCGTACCCACAATTGAGGCGGTGGGTATGTGGGCCTGCAGGTCGCTGCTGTGGGTATGTGGGCCTGCAGGTCGCTGCTGTGGTATGTGGGCCGCTGTGGTGGGTATGTGGGCCTGTGGGCCGCTGCAAGCAACAGCCTGGTGGACCAAACTCACAAGTCAAGCCTGGCCTCGGGCCGGGCTTGGGGAGTAGATGAACTCCCAGAATCCCATCAATCAGGTATCAACCAGGAAGCCGATGACAGTTATAAACGCTGTTGTGCACACATTTCCAATGCATATATTTTTATTAGAGACTCGGCTTGTACAACTGTATCGCCAGTTAACAAATATAAAGTTTCTTTCAGGTGCAGGGACAGGTTGCTTGTTTTCATCATTCAGACAAGTAAAATATCTGGAATTGAATATTTCGAGATAAAGTGAGCAAGTAAGATTGTATTGTCAGGGATCCTTATTTTTACGAGGATGCAGCTCGCAAAACACAGGTGCATAACACACTTAGTAATATTAAAAAAAAAAGCTTTAATATCCAGTGCATACATAGGCAAGTAGAACGCCATGGTAATATCACTAGGCTAGAGCGGGAACATTTTAAAGCGCATCGCTGGGCTAGAAAATGAAGGAGGAATCTTTTGGCACATTGCTAGGCTTCGGAGCGCTCATAGCACATCACTGGGCTTGCGGGGGAAGCTCTCTTAGCTCATACAGGACAAATCTCTACGCTTCACTAGGTTAGAGGGTGAAGAGAGTTTTAGGCTGTATGGAATACTTGCTACCTGGTGCCTGAGTCTCTAGCACATCTCCAAGTATGGTTGTAGATGACGTCAACAAATTGAATGAACCGAGTTGAGCTGTGTTGGTAGTGCGGTGTTGTGGATGAGGGGGCCATATTTGTGAAGTAATCTCTTTATAAATCATGATCCTGTGAATAATGTATCAGGGTGCCGAGCGAGTTGTATCTAATGGTTGAAAAGGGTAATGTATGTATGTTTGGTCATTTTGAACATTGCGTACAACTTAAAGGCCATTTGAGTGCAGCTCTGGGTGATAGGTAGCCTGCTTGCAGAATTGTTATTTGCATATAATGACAAGCAGTGATTGAAGGCCACTTGGTGAAGCTGGTGTGAACCTCTAACACTGAACCTTGTGGCCACTTTGTGTGTGGTTTTACCGCGTTTATTATACATTTGATGCATTTATATTAATTATAATTCTTTGTATTTCTTCCTACGCATTATCAATTGAAAGTTACTTTTAGTGAATGTTCTTTTAACCATACGTTGCTTTTTGTGCTTTGTACAGATCCTGCAACAGGAAGTGTGTGCACGCAAGAAGGAGGTCTCGAGCATCAACCTGGCAGTTCACAGGTTCCTCACAGACACTGGCTACTCTCTGGCGCCCCTCAAGGATGATGTTGCAGACCTTTACAGGATCTGGGACGAAGCCGACCGACGGTCAGTGTTAACATCTTCTAGATCTGCTGTCACGATAAACATTCTCTTTGTCCTTTGCCCCCCTTCGATAAAGCACAGCTGATGTTAAATGACACAGCAGAAATTCATAGGTATAATTGGTATATCATTAGTTCTAGTGGTGTTATCTTGCCTAGTCCCACACTTAACTAGTGGGTACAGCATTATGCTAAGTTCGGAGACGGCTAGTTTATTGTGCACCCCATACTCATCCTGTGAGCGGTAGCGCAAAAAGCATTACAGAGGGCACAAAAGGTCTTTGTCAGACCTCATCTTAGATTATTACATAAACAATTTCATCTATCCTTCACACCTTAGTTACAATGTCAGCTAGTTACAGAGAAAGTGCTATTTCAAGAGCTATATATTTACAGCAAGTCATTATACATTAATGGTAGGTCTTATCGCTAATACATAATAGTTTGACTATTCTAAGCTTATTGTAAGCAATCATCACATCTTTAGTACTCTTTGTTTACAATTTTCTATGAATATCTCGTCTCAGTTCAGCCTGTCCTAAGTTTTCCCAATGTCAAGAAACTGTCGTATTCAAGTGCCCTATCCAATCCTACCAGAGGACACAAAGCAGAAAATGGAACAGTATGTCAATTTCGCGAGTCACTACCATTTTCGTGTACGACAATTTTAGGCCTTAGGTTGAGTATACGTCAAAATGCGACGCTGTTAGGAGGACGGGTTGCTTAGTTACTAAGACAGAATAGTCAAATCACGGGAATTGCCTAATTCTGATTTTGTTAATATTAGGAGATTAATGAATAAAGTTACTCTAGCACAGAAGTTGAGTTAATAAGGAAAGCTCGTAGATTTAGGCAATGTGACTGTTTCAGCTGTTAGCAGGAGCTAGAAAATTATGGTGGTAGTGGATTAAGACAACTGACACGATGAAACTCTACAGCTGCAAAAACTAACCATCCTATATGCTTGAAGAAACCATCCTGTATGCTTGAAGAAACCATCCTGTATGCTTGAATCTTGCTCCTGCTAACCTTACGGATTGTGTGAAGATAACCTCCACCACACAGCTGCGATTTATCATAGGCTGGTAAATTCAGTGATTGCATCCGGGAAATAGATAAAAGGATTACCCTTGTTTGTATTCGGAATGTGACTCGCCGGTGACTTTCAGCGAGAGAAATTTAAGATAGCGTAATTAAATAATTATAGCAGAGAGAATTGTTGCCGCGCGCGCGAAAACTGCGAAGTTAATTTCCTGTTTGCGCGTGAGAGAGAACTATCCCTGACTTGTAAGAGTAAAAAAAAAATACTTCCGTTACAAATTTGTTACTTTCATCTTATTATAGGAAATCCTGCAGCCATGTAGCGAACATTAGTTGAAATTATATATATTTTTTCTTTTTTTCAGGCTGAGTAGCGAGGTGTCCCGGCTGGAAGGTGTTGAGGACGCCTGGAAACGGTGGGAAACGCAGGCGGAGGAGCTGACCAGGGCGTTGAGGCAAGACGGGGAGACCCTGAAGGTGTTGGACACGGCCATTCAGACGGGGTCGCTGACTGACACCGAGACGGCCTCTGTGCAGGGTGTGGCTCGGCTGCTTAATGATAAGCGTAAGACGCAGCCGGGCAAGAAGCTGCTGCTACAGCATACCAAGGCGCAGGTAAGACACTCCCCCACCCTTTAGTGGGCTTACCTGGAGACAGTTTCGAGAGTTCTACTCTCCGAGCCCGGCCTGAGGCCAGGCTCGATAAAAAAGCCTCAATAAATAATAAATAAACTCAACCTAAGACACTTTCACCAATTTATAATAAATTAACTTCGTTTAGCATAAATGTTCTTGGCAAATCGTCTACTCCAAGAGAAAAATATATAACAAAAACTCGTCTGATGATGATATAGCTTTAAAAGAAATTACTATATTATTATTTTATCAGAGGGAGGGAATTATCAAGGGAAAGTGCCAAGCCATTGCGACTATATAGCACTTGGAAGGGATCAGGATAAGGATTTCGGATGGGACTGGGGGAAGGAATGGTGCCCAACCATTTGGACGGTCGGGGATTGAACACAGACTGCATGAAGCGAGACCGTCGCTCTACCGTCCAGCCCAAGTGGTTAGACTTATTTTATCAGAGATTACTCCATTAAAATGTATAATCCGTTATACATTTTTTTTTTCGTGGTTGGAGATTAGGCAAAGGAATGAAAATATGAAAAGTTATGGATTATAAATACCGAGCCCATCCGCCTGTTTAGGTAGTACCTATACTAATGATGAGCACCATCGTACATATATTGACGTAAAAGGTAATGAGAAAGTTTATATTGGTGCTGCTTGAAGTAACTAGTGGACAAACCGGAAAAGTTTTTGTACTGATGTTGTAAAGAAAACGTAACCTTCTTAGGCCTAATACATGCTAATTTGAGGCCTAATACAGTACATATGTGCTATACTAGGCCTAGAATATTTAGGTTCGAATTTTTGCATTTTTTTTCGAACTGTAAAGTGAATAGTACCAAATTGTACTATCTAATTGTCCATTACGTCTGTCCGATGGTTATCTTCTTAAGGTTATCTTGAGATGATTTCGGGGCTTAGCATCCCCGCGGCCCGGTCCTCGACCAGGCCTCCTTTTTGTTACACACCCTCAGGAAACAGCCCGTAGCAGGTGTCTAACTCCCAGGTACCTATTTACTGCTAGGCAACAGGGGCATCAGGGTGAAAGAAATATTTTGCCCATTTGTCTCCACCTCCACCGGAGATCGAACCCGGAACCTCAGGACTTCGAATCCGAAACGCTGTCCACTCAGCTGTCAGGCGCCCACAGGTCCACATAGTTACAAAAAATACTCTAAACAGGAGGATGGGTTGAAGTACATTAAATGGGTTGAATGAGAAGAGTTTATTGAGGTGGTGTGCTCATATGGAACGAATGTAACGTATGGAGAGTAGTGAATAATGTGCATTTAAGTAAATTAGAATGTTGGAGGTGGCCAAGAGGATCGATAGTAGTGTGTAAGGAAAATGAAATGTCAACAGCGCACGGAAAGTGATCGGTTTTTATCTTCTCTCATAAAGCAAATATAAAATGTATATAAAAAATAAGAGGCATGAACTCTATTCATGCCTCCCCGCCCCTTGAAAAATGGGAAAGTTGATAATTATTTCTTCAGGACAGTGACGATTATTCCTGAAGTGGGAATTTGTGGCGGGGAACACCACAATATATACACACCGTGTCACAGCGCCACGGGACCGAAGGCTCAAGGCAGCTCCTGGGAACGGCGAGGCCTCGCTGACATCCGTATAATTATCTTTGGTCGATCTACATAAAGTTTGGATGATAAGCGTGACCATGAGGTCACGCTTCATCATAACTGACGTTCCGCCCTCGTCAGTATGCTACAAGGCGTCNGACGTTTCGATCCGTCCTGGACATTCTCAAGTCGATTGAGAATCGAATGAGAATGGTCCAGGACTGACCGAAATGTCGTCGTCCCTTCACCTTCTAGTGTGTGGTCTGGTCAACATGTTTGTATATTAGAGGTTTAACGTTAACGTTTTTCCTGTGGCATGCTTGATAACGGGACCCTAATAATGAGGTGTATTGATTTTCCTGAGACGGAGACGAGAGAAGGGTTTTGAACTTTAGGGAAGTCATGTCCGGGCCGGCACTTAGTGGTGGCGTCTTGAGCGGTCACTGAACGGCTGCATCTACTACACATACCTTGGCGCCATCTTGGATAATTACTTCAGCTACTTACTCTCTCGCTGAGAGGATGGAAATTATTTGTGGAAATTGAAATATATACGTTATCCTTTGTTTGTAACTAGAGAGTGTATATTTGTAGGTTAAATAGTGCGTCTGTTTAATTTTTTTATCGTGCTTCAAATGACTTGAAATTGTGATGGATTGTTTTTGAAAATTCATATAAAGAATCGACATGCCGCCATTCAATCACTCAAGGGTAACCGATGAAGGCTATGAGAGCGACTACTCAAGGAGGAAATTCTATCCAATATTGTGCCGTAAGTGCGTAGTAGTCAGCAATGACGCCGTTCTCTTTGCTTTTGTCCCCCATTAAATTGAGGGAAGGGGGTTCATTTTCTTTATATTATCTGAAGTAACGTTTTCTGTTGATTCCGCTCTTCTTATTGGGAGACTAAAATATTTCCACCATATCCTAATCATTAGCTTTAGCAAAACATTAGTATTTGGTTCCAGTTTTGCTTATCAAAGTTATTTTTATCGGCACCTAGTCTCATTATCGTTTTTATATTATATTTTAACATGTTAATTTTATTGGCTATGAGTGAGTATTAAAGGGGAAATTGCAATCATTAACATAAAGTGCATGATAGTCAGCATGATTTGTCTTAACTTTTTGCCCCCATTAAATACGAAGCGGGTGCATTTTCTTATTTTCTGTGAAGCATTATTACATAAATTGGTTCCAGTTGTGCTTATCAACATTATTATGTTCTTTAAGCAACATAAGGAATATTCTTTGTTATGTTATCTACCGCAAGTCAATGTCATTATTATTTATTAATTTAGCCATTTCCTTGACACAAAGGTATCGTGCAGCGATGGGAGGTGCTGCAGGCCCAGGCTGTGGAGCGGCAGCGCCAGAGTGGACAAGTGCGGGAACTGCAGCGTCAGGTGAAGACCCTCCGTCAGGCCCTGGAGGCCCTCACAGACCGTGCCAACCAGCTGACGCAGGCAGATGACGTTAGCACCCACCAGCAGCTGAACTTGAAGCTGCAGGAGGCGAAGGTGAGTACCGAACTGGTCTCGTATATAAGGCCCATTTGTCTGTAGTTTTGAGTTATAATCCTCGAACCTGGTCGGGGGCTTGTTTGAAAATATAATTAATGTTGTCGAGGACAGGAAGCCTATACTTAGGCTGACTGACGTCCCCTCTTCGGCTAATTATTGACGTCCCCCTTAGGCTAATTATTCACGCCCCCTGAGGATAATTATTCACGTCCCCCTTAGGCTAATTACTGACTTCCCCAGGATAAAACCTTTCAGCAATTGTTTAATTCCCGGGTACTTATTTTCTTGCTAGGTGAACAGAGGCATTAAGTGAAAGGAAACGTGCCCAACAGGTTCAGTTCTGGCATGAGATTCAACCCAAGTCCCTCAGTTGTGAACCCTTTACACACAAACATTGCTGGATAATATCTACAAGAGAAACTCGTTGAATACATTACCTAGAATGATGCGTTACTGCCACCAGTATGATGACGTGTGTGGCATGAAAAAAACTAATAATCCTATTATTAATATGAGGATATTATAGTCAGTCATGTTTTCTTGGGATTAAGAAAGTCTTAAATAGAACCAAACGTTTTGGTTTGGGTCTCCCACATAACTTAAGTTTACGTGGTTCTCCCACATGAATTCCCACACGAGTCCCGCACCTGGGACACGGTGCTTGGCTTAATGTTGAGTGACTGATTGATGAAGATTAAGCCACCCAAAAGGTGGCACGGGCATGAATAGCCCGTAAGTGGTGACTCTTTGGAGCCATTACCAGTATCATTACCAGATACTGGAGATCTGTGGAGGTGCGACTGCACCCTACGGAGAGGTCGTGACCTCTGGCATAATGTGAGACACACGTCTTAACATACTCGGGTTGGATTCGTATGATTATTTGCGTCAGCATAAACGAGCTATGATTGTGAGTCGCCTGTGAGGTATTAAGGTGGCCCTGGTTGTTAGCCTCGCCTGCTGTATGGTCCGCGGTCGATCCCAGAACGCTCGGCCACCATGGTAACCTGAAATGTTCGCCCCTGTTCACCCAGCAGTAACTGGGCACGTAATTGTAAATAGACTAGTGGGTATATTTACAGTCACGCTTGTCTATTATGGTCACGCTGCTAGTGACCAGCTGTTTATGGGGGTCACGCATGCCAGTAACCACCTGTTTATGGGGGTCACGCATGCCAGTAACCACCTGTTTACGCATGCCAGTGACCACCGTTTACCATTTTGGCCTGACCGCGGTGGCTTATCCCTGCCAGTGGACCCGGGTAATGGGGGGCTGGAGGTCCCCAGGTGTGCTCTCTGGGGTCTGGTTCTTAAGAGAGCTTAAGCGATCCGCTTTGGTTATTGAAATGGTTTTTTTCTCACTCTCCTTGCTATAACGTATTTTTTTAATAATTGGTTTCCATTGACTATCAATTTTTTAATTTTTTTATCTACGTTATTCTGTGTTGCCTCCATTTTTTAGCTGTGATGCTAAATGTTTAATGTTTCGATTGTTTAATGTTATCGATTCTAAATGTGTTTTCCGATGCCAAAGCTGTCCCAACCTGTTGAAGAAAATTGTCGAAGTATCTGTTGAAATTTTACGGATGCCGTTACTGGAGAAAAGGAGCGATACCCTCGCTATATCAGTGCCCCTCCACTGGTGAGCACTGTTACTGACGTCTCGCCTGTAAGGGCTTTTATATTAGCTAATAATAACCCCCTTGCAGTCGAGGCTCTTCTTTTTTTATACTCTACTAGCAACTTTTGTGTATATTATCCAGAGGTAGCTACTTGGATCTGTCTATTGTTTCCCTCCTGCTCTCTAAGTTCCGAAACTCGGGTTCCTGCTTATTGTGGCTTCCTACAAGGCCGGCATTCGATCCCCGATGGTCTATCCCTTCCATGTACTCTATAGGCATACTGTTGTAGTGTTTTCTCGTAATTGATTTACCTTCTTCATTCCTTTTGCATTGGTTAACTTTGTAGCCATATTTGTCAGTGTATTCTGTGCTTTATTATTTCGACGATGTATTTTTCCATGGCACTTGATCAGTGAGTGACACCACACTGAGCACTGTGCCCCTCAGTGACACCCCAGTGACATTTAGCGAACAGTGACACTTGAACAGGGACATGCTATTGCTCTTGTATGAACAGGAACATACAACCTGAAGACAGGTTGAAGTCTTCAAGAAGCAACGCGACAAGTTTGTAAATAAAGTGTCAGATCAACCGGGTTATTGTGGCCATGAACGCAAACAACCTCACCAGCCAGGCTTTTCCTGTGGAAATCTTGACTATTGTTGGGGGCCGGGGGGATACAACAACTCGAAACTGATCACATACATCTATTAAAGTATACAGTTGCATAAGAGTTTGTTGTAAAAACAGGGTAGGTGGTGGCAGACTTGGTGGATTTGGCGTGTAACTCTAGATCAGCGAGGTGTGGTGGTAGGTTGGTAGCACCACCATGAGGCGAGATGTAGGGAGAGCGAGCGGGACGTGGTGGCGAGTTGTGGTTGGGGTTAGTGGAGACAAAGGGGTGATGAAGTGAGTAATTGATCGATGGTGCAAGAGGTTAGTTGCGGTGCCCGCGGCGGCCAGGTCCCAGGGATGGTCCTACCAGTGGACCGTGCACCGCCCTGGTCCCAGGGATGGTCCTGCCTGTGGACCGTGTACCGCCCTTTATGTGGTAATTATACACATGAAAAACATGGCGTTTTCTGACAGCATGTCCCTATATATTGGTGCGACGGGGCGAGGCTCGTCGTCTCACCAGGCCTTGTAGCACTCCACAACGCCTGGTGACCGAGTTGTATTATGCTGATAATACTCTCGTGAATTTTGTTCGTAAACATTTAGATGCTAAACACAGACTCGTCCTACTCCTAGAATGAGACCTTTTACACTGATACAGGGCTGTAATGTGGCGTTATATGGACATCTTGCGAGTGATTGTGTCGTATTAAACGACGTCAAAGTGGACCGTTATGAGGTGCAGCTGGAAGTGTAGTTGTTCTGCCAGTGGGTGTTGGCTTGTATTGAGTGGGGAGTCCGTATGAACAACTGGGACTCCTCCCTTCAAACCCAACTATTTGTCTTGCTTCTTGCACTGAAATGTGCACAAGTCTCCAAACTTGATACATTAATTGTAAGTGACTTTATCAACCTTAATTGTACTAAACTCTCTCTAAGACATAACTGTAACATGCTCGTGTCTGAAGCTAGACACAAACACAACAAAACTATTAATGATGGTAACAGAGTACATTTCATGTGGACTCCATCTCATGTTGGCTAAGGCTTCTGGCGTGCATTGATAAAGCTGAAGAGTTAGCTAAAGAATCTGCCTTTAAAGGAGAAAATGAATATAATCTTGGATTGCCTATAAGCAGCCCAAGAACTTCAACAAAACCTTGTAGATCTGAGGTAAAGTGAAATCGACACCAGTAATTCCATCTATCATACAAGGAGAGCCACACACCTTTATTGATCATCCAATAAAATCGGCAGACTCCTAGATGTTACCACTGTTCGACTTAAACTGTTATAAATATCTCTGGGAAGTTTCATTATCTGCTGATGTAGACTTGGCCAAATGTAAACTGTCAACAAAATTATTCGCACACCCTTCGTCACTATGTGATGGAGAGCGAAAAGATACGTGAATTCAGAGACAATAATGTAACAAATGTGTGCAGGATAGATATATCAAGTGACACTAGCTCTCCACATGTCGGTTGCTTAATTTAGAAACTGTACTTGTGGTCGGTCTCGAGCCCATTGTTGATGTGATTATCTTATGTGCAATAAATATTGTAACTAGCTCATCAAGACTGTAACTTGCTTAGCTAAATTAATTTTGGATTTTAGTCCCTGAGCCCATTATGTGCCTCTGTAACCCTTTCCACTTCCGCCCACAGGATGAGTATGGGGTGCATAATAAATGAACTGAGTTGTTGCAAGGCCACTCTTTACCTTTGTAAACACCTGAAACGTTTCCGGTAATTTAATTTTGTCCGTAATTTTCATACCTTTATGCCATTGTAAACGTCAAAAAGTGAATCGATCCGGGGACTTCGTTACAGGATGCGACGGTATTATTGTGCTTTTAATTTAGCTAATTATTTTGATGCTGGGGGCGATATTGTTGAAACTGAGGTGCTTTAAGTGTGAGAACCAAGTCCAGCCTAACAGTTGCCTCGCAGGAGCTCAGAGAGCCCTTGCAATTGGGTCTCAATATTGCCATTACTGGCAATAGAACACCATTAAATTAAAAAAAAATTAAGTTGGATCTAACAGTGTTAGGGGCATGTTAAATAATATGGGATGTTAACCAGGTCAGCAGTCCTAACGACAGGGCTTCCAAAAGGACGTAAAGAAACTGTTTCCACCGGGGAAATGCTCACATTTATATATATTTCAAAACAGGCGAAATGTTCGAAATGAAATATATACTTAGATAATTTGATATGAACTAATACCAAGGTCAAAACTTGGTCTGTTTAAGTTATCACAAGTCGAGCCTGGTCCCAGGCCGGGGTTGGGGACTAGTCCCCCAGGAGCCCCATTTCAGGCGTCACAAGAATACACTAAGCCAGTATGGACTACATATATCAACTTTCGTGATGGGCAGCAAGCTGTCAAAAAAATATTTTCTTTACAAACGCTAAATGAATGACTGCATTTTTTAACTTTTTTCTTTATTAAATAATATACAATATAAAGATCATATTTACATCAATTTACAAGGGAAAATACTATATTATATATATTTTATATAATTCTCAGTAAACCAGTTTCCATATCACCAAACATGAGCCGTCAACCCCATATGTTATACTGAGCTGCCTCGCAAGAACTTCAATGTTCTGTCCATTGAGTAACCCTCCTGCCCGTCCTGCCCGTCACTCACTCTCCCACAATTCACCATCACGAAACAAAATCTTGTTGGCAATGTATACCCACGATATTTTCACATATTACTGCTTGACTGTTGTTATTTTGTGTAGTGTGGTCAAGACAGGATATATATATATATATATATAATCCTTCACCAGAATTTCCTCGGCACCGGTTATATGTGGAAATCACATAGCGATGTGACCCTCATACATTATCGTATGTGATAATGGCGTGTTTTTATATTTAGTAGTTACTCATATTTCCAAAAGTCTTGAGTTCGGATTTGTTTAAAATAAATCACAAATTTCTCTGTGAACGAAAATTATCTGGTAAATGTTCAGGTTTTCCACTGGGCCGGGCGTGTGTGTGTGTGTGGAGGGGGGGGGGTGCCCGGGGCATGAAAGGGAGTAGAGGATCATGAAAGTAGAATTCCTCCATACTGAAACCTTTCTATTACAAAGGAAGTACGGAGAGCTCCACTCTGGGGGAGCATAAGGGTTAAAATGGATGGGAAAATATTGGAATGCGAGTGATTAGAAAGTAGTAGTTTAGGGGTGTAGGAGGGGGTGTTGTGTGTGGTGGGGTGGGGGGGGGGAAGACACAGGTGGACGCTGGAAATTTATTTGTGACTCCCACTCCCTCCCTCGCGCCACGGGGGCTCGTGTCTTGGTAACGATGCCAGATTTACACTCGCTGCCCCCCCTCCGCCCCCCAAGTACCCCACTTCAACGCTCCCTCCCACGCTCCCGGTACCTCCCTGCGCCGCGCGTCACCACAGGTTGCTAGCCATGCTGTCCCTTCAAACTACGACGACACCTTACCAGAGTTATTGGGTTATTTCATGTTATTTAAAGTTATTTAATGTTAGCCAACTTCAGTGGGTCTACCAGTTACTTATGAAATGCTGATGGCCCCTGAGTACCATGCCTCTGGTACTCAGCCTAGAGTAAGTTCTGGAGTCTCCAAAAGTACCAGGTCTAGTTCTGAGGGTGGTGGGGGGGGGGATAAATTTCTCAATTTCCGTTCATGTTGAGAGGATTGTGGTCACCCACACCAGTATCTTGCTTTACTTCCACACTTTATTCCCCCCCCCGTTCTTATAGTCCTGAAACGTTCCTTTCCTCCACCCACCTTCCACCCCCTACCCCCTCCCCTTGCTTCCCACACAACAGTATCTGGCCACATTCTGGCCCCACAATATCCACTTGGATTATTAATTTCTGTGGGGGGGGGGTGAGGCGAGAAATGTAAAGAACATTAAAAGCCCTTGTGAAGTCCTTCCAGTGGCCAAAAGATAGATAACCCCTCTTATTATGTTTGGACACAGCCTTACACCCTCCGGTTTTAATTATCGTGTGGAAGTTCAATTGACACGGCAGTCTAAATTAATATGTATGATGACTGAAGGATGTTTCAATAGATGTTACCACCCCATAGATGTTCAAACGATGGCAGTCATAGTAGTGTTTGTGGCAGCTGTAAAGTGTGCTGTATGATGACATTGTAGTGCTCATGGTGCCAGCTGTAGTTTATGCTGTAGTGGTGCTGATGGTTGCAGAAAGTCATGAACGTGGTGGTGGGTCTCTGCCAGATATTATTTTGTTAAGTGAATATGTGTAGGTTATGACGGGTAGAGATCAGGCGTGCGGGTGCGGGGGCCCTGCTCTCCTTAATGGCTCAAAGGCACGCTCACCGCCCACACCTAGCCTCCCCTCCCTCCTCTCTCTCGTTTTTTATTTTATTTATTTTCATTCATATAATTTTAACACTAGATTTGTATAGTGCTAATATAAATCCTAAGTATTTCTAGAAGCTACGAGTCGCAACCAACATGAAGTGATAAATGTATTAATATGTTTTAATATACAGTAGATGTATATTTAACGTTAGGTACAGGAGGACACCGTAGGTCAGTCCCCTATATCTAGCTTCAGTTTTCTTCACTACCTAAGNCTGATCCCGTTAGACGCTTGTCGAGAACAGTACTTACTGGAGAAAGATGTGCGGTGATGTGTGCGCGGGCGGCAGCCTCGCCGCCGGCTGCCACAACCTTACACCAGTTGCCTTGGGAATACAAACCTGCAACGTTGTCAAGGATTCCAAGTTTGTTTTATCTGGCATGTTGTAGTTTCCTGTTAGCACTACACCCCCCGGCACAACTACACCCCCCGGCACAACTACACCCCCCGGCACAACTACACCCCCGGCACAACTACACCCCCCGGCACAACTACACCCCCCGGCACAACTACACCCCCCGGCACAACTACACCCCCCGGCACAACTACACCCCCCGGCACAACTACACCCCCGGCACAAATACACCCGCCCCCAGCACAACTACACCCCCCGGCACAACTACACCCCCCGGCACAACTACACCCCCCGGCACAAATACACCCGCCCCCAGCACAACTACACCCACCGGCACAAATACACCCCCCAGCACAAATACACCCCCCAGCACAACTACACCCCCCAGCACGGACAGCCCGCCTGCTTTCATACCTCTCACTGTACTTCCCACTTCTACACTTCCCTTCACCTATGCCTCTCCTTCCTCTTTACTCCCACAAAAAAAAAAAAAAACTACACCCCCCGGCACAAATACACCCCCCCCAGCACAACTACACCCTGGGTTGTGGGGATTATTGGTCTCCATGAAACTGGTGACCTGACTCCTGATCACTCTCATACTTTTATTATGTGGGACGTAATAAAACAACTGGTCTGTAATTCTTTGCCAATGCTTTGCTCCCTCCGTTGTGTAGAGGGGCTATGTCTGCTTCTTTAAGTGCATCTGGTACTTTTTTGGTACCCCGTTGCTGGTACCCCGTTGCTGGTACCCCGTATCCAAGCTCTGCCTCCACACTATATCGAGTGCCTGTGCTACTGGCACTTTGTATGTCTTTATTAATATTGAACATGCCTCAACCAGGGGCTGAGTGCATGGGCATGTTGTAAATTTCTCTCTCAAAATCTGCCACACTCGTATTGATATCGTTTATATAGACTACTCATTAATCAAGTTAAAGAAATGTACAGTATTGTATCTTGGATGTATTTCCCCAAATCCTAACTAATCATTGCAAGTTTGTGTATCATAGGTAGTGACCAAACTGTAAGCGAGCATACACTGTCTGCAAGTCTCTTGTTTATCTCTTGACCCAACTACTGTAACGTTAGCTACAGCAATGCAATTATATCACAACCCTTGAAGCGTCATCACATGCTGTACTTGAATGTTGCCGCCAGAGAGGCTAGTTTATTGTGCACCCCATACTCATATTGTGAGCGGTAGCGCAAAAAAGGATTAGGGCACAAATGGTCTTTATCAGACCTCAACGGAGATAATTATATTAACAATTACATCTATCCTGCACACCATATAATTATAGTCAGATAGTAACAGACTGTTGCACTTCAACAACTATTTATTCGCAGTTAATTATTGTCCATTAATGGCAGATCTTTTCGCTAATACATAATTGTTTGAGGTATGGAGATATTAGAGGGTCGTAGGAAAGCTGTTGTTTTTATTATTAGTTTTCATAAGACAACCTTGACCTTGAGATGCTTCCGGGGCTTAGCGACCCCGCGGCCCGGTCGTCGACCAGGCCTCCTGGTTACTTGATTAAGTAAAAACAATACTTGCTTCTTAATCTAATAAGTCATTCATCTACTGAAAGCGAAATATGAATACAGTGCAAGGATTATTCCTAGTAATAAGATGGGTTGCCATTTCATGCAGCGTGACTTTATATTTATATCTAGATGGTTCAATATTAGCACAGTCAAAGATGTAATGCTCTAGTGTGAGTCTGTCTCTATCCACACACTTTATCTTGATCCCTGTACAAGCCCAACTTCCAGACACGCCTGTAGCCAAGCCTTGAAGCAATACATCCTGTAACTAGTACAGCTACATATGTAAATTGTTTAGCCTATAGAACATTAGGGGTTTTGTTCCTGAACCCATTTCTAACTTGCCTTCATGTAAATCAAATTAAACTAGGCAAAATTGTGAATAGACTCATGATGAACATATTAATTAACAAACTATAACTAGCTCCTCAGTGCTGTAACGTTTTTAGATGAACGAATATTGGAATTGAGATTTTTAACTTTTTTTGCACTACTGTTAGGATGGGCATTGGGTGGAATGCCACAACTCACAGGATGGGCATGGGGTGTGCACCACAACTCACAGGATAGGCATGGGGTGTGCACCACAACTCACAGGATGGGCATGGGGTGTACACCACAACTCACAGGATGGGCATGGGGTGTGCACCACAACTCACAGGATAGGCATGGGGTGTGCACCACAACTCACAGGATGGGCATGGGGTGTACACCACAACTCACAGGATGGGCATGGGGTGTGCACCACAACTCACAGGATGGGCATGGGGTGTACACCACAACTCACAGGATGGGCATGGGGTGTACACCACAACTCACAGGATGGGCATGGTGTACACCACAACTCACAGGATGGGCATGGGGTGTGCACCACAACTCACAGGATGGGCATGGGTGTGCACCACAACTCACAGGATGGGCATGGGGTGTACACCACAACTCACAGGATGGGCATGGTGTACACCACAACTCACAGGATGGGCATGGGGTGTGCACCACAACTCACAGGATGGGCATGAGGGTGCATAATAAGTGAAGTAAATAAAAGCAATGTGAGGGGAGAGCGAGCGTGGGCCGCGGGGAGGAGGGCCGCCGTGTAGGGGGCGCCAGGTCCTCGTGTTTACCCTAGAGAAGTGTCTGGTTACATCGTCTCGGAGCGGTCGTCGTGTAGTGTGGCAGATGGTAGCGGGTGTATACGTAACGTCTTGTGCCCCCCCCCCCCATCACCAGTCTCACAGAGTCGAGCAGGTCACCCCAGGAAACGAGTAAAAATCTCTCTGAAGGAATACCTAAACCGAAATGTACATATTATGTTTATTACGAGAGAGGGAGAGGTGGGGAGAGAGAGGGAGGGGGGAACGAAAACAAGAACACGTTGGTATAGGTGGCGACAATGTGGTGTCCAGTAACTTGAGCCTCTGCCAACCCGTAAGGCTCCGGGCAGCGCCACGCGCCACGCCAGGGAAGGTACCACACCACGCGCCACACAAAGTGAGGCCTCACAGTGAGGGGTGAGACCTCAGAATGACGTGAAGTCACCAGTGGAGTCCCACAGGGCTCTGTACTCGGTCCTATCCTGTTTCTGATATACATAAACGATCTCCCGGAGGGTATAGACTCATTCCTCTCAATGTTTGCTGACGATGCCAAAATTATGAGAAGGATTAAGACAGAGGAGGACTGCTTGAGGCTTCAAGAAGACCTAGACAAACTAAAGGAATGGTCGAACAAATGGTTGTTAGAGTTTAACCCAAGCAAATGTAATGTAATGAAGATAGGTGTAGGGAGCAGGAGGCCAGTTACAAGGTATCATTTGGGAGATGAAATTCTTCAAGAGCCAGAGAGAGAAATACCTGGGGGTTGATATCATGCCAGACCTGCCCCCTGAAGCCCATATCAAGAGGATAACATCAGCAGCATATGCCAGGTTGGCTAACATAAGAACGGCATTTAGACACTTGTGTAAGGAATCATTCAGAACTTTGTATACCACCTATGTCAGACCAGTCCTGGAGTATGCAGCCCCAGCACAGAGTCCATATCTAGTCAAGCATAAGACTAAACTGGAAAAAGTTCAAAGGTTTGCCACCAGACTAGTACCAGGGTTGAGAGGTATGAGTTACGAGGAGAGACTACGGGAATGCTAGCGAAGACAGAAGAGTTAGGGGGAATATGATCACCACGTACAAGATTTTCAGGAATTGACAGGGTAGATAAAGACGGGCTATTTAACACAAGGGGCACACGCACTAGGGGACACAGGTGGAAACAGTGCCCAAATGAGCCACAGAGATAATAGAAAGATTTTTTTTGTCAGTGGTTGACAAATGGAATGCATTAGGCAGTGATGAGGTGGAGGCTGACTCCATACACAGTTTCAAGTGTAGATATGATAGAGCCCAATAGGCTCAGGAACCTGTACACCAGTTGATTGACAGTTGAGAGGCGGGACCAAAGATCCAGAGCTCAACCCCCGCAAGCACAAATAGATGAGTACAAACTTCGAATCATTTTCATTAGCCTGTTAAAAATGTCCGCGTGTTAAATTAACTCTCTTGTTAACTTTTGACGGGGATGGAGAGCCTGTTAGGCTTAACGAGGTCCCTCCCCCCCTCCCCTTAGGCCTACTGCTGACCTTAACCAGGAAGCTATACATAACGGTTGTCTTACTTCCGGCACCTATTTATTGCTAGGTGAACAGAGGCATCAGGTAAAAGCAAATTTTTCCAAACGTGTCCGTCCTGTGGCGGAAATTGAGCCTGGGACATAAATAATTAAATGTCTGTAAGATAAACTTGCATCATTGCCTTGTAGCGATGAACCAGTTTGACAGACGGAGAAGGACACCGCAGCATAAGGGGATATGATCACAACCTACAAAATACTGTGGTGTAGAGACGGTGAACAAGGACCGACTGGACTTAGAGACGACTATTTAATAGGGTACGTATATGGAAACAACGTTCAGGTGTCTCAGATGGATGGCTGGAAGAATGTTTTAGCATAACATTTTAACTACACCAGTCAAAGGATTGAGTTGATAGCAGCCAATAACCAGGCTTAAGACCCGCGTAGGACTCGACAAATGATAATTAATTGAAAGCCTATTCAGGCAAAATATTATATAAACGTTATGAGACTTTTCTGCGCGTCTGTAAGTTAAAGTAAATCCGTGAGCTAGAAATGTTCCCAGCTGTGAACCCAAGACTGGTGGTGATAAGTGGGTGGACGGAGAGACGTGGAGAGCCAGAGTGTAGGTGGAGTGGTGGTGGGGGGTTGGGGTGGAGGGTGGCGGGGGGTTGGGGTGGAGGGTGGCGGGGGGTTGGGGTGGAGGGTGGCGGGGGGTTGGGGTGGAGGGTGGTGGGGGGTTGGGGTGGGTGTTTCTGCATCACCACCAGCCTGTATGATGACCACACTCCCCTCATCCCCCCTCCTACGCTACCCCACCCACGCCTTCCTCACACCTGCTCCCCGCCCACGCCCATCACCTCACAGGTATATACACCAGGAAGAATCACGGTGCTGTTTATTCCTTGCGATGATACCGAAAAAAATATGTATTTGCCAGCTGGCTGTGTTTATCGTTTAATGTTGTCAACATCAGAGCAGTAAACCGTTTCGCCCCAGTGATAAGCGATAAACATGTGTTGCCATTTATAATTTACTGGTGGTTTTGTATATATAGTAAGTAAAGTAAATTTTATTTAGGAAAGTACATACATAGTTGTTTTACATGGGTATTTACGCTTGCATTTTGGATCATTAGCTACGTATATTTACCTTGTATAGGAGTGAGAAGTGCTGGGTGTGGTAGGGCGGAGCGCGGTGTAGGCAGCCATGCGGTGCAGAGGTGGTGGTGACGATCAATATTTGAGGAAGTGCAACACGCGGGTATCCTCATACACCACCGGCCGGCCCCCAGTCGCTGCCAGACTACCACACCGCCCCTGGAGCCTCGCCGTCCTCTCCCTCCTTCCCATCTTCCCTCACCCCTTCCTTCACCCCCTAACACCCCGTTGATTGTCATGCCTTAGTCACCTGCTGCCCCTTATTGCCCTCGAGTCTTACCCGTGTGTATGGGAGGCTTAGTGACTCTCTGGCTCATCCCTGGCTCCTGGGGCGGTTGTTGGTATGTCTGGCCGCTGCTGTGTTTTTATTGCAAGTTCACACGTCTCCTGTTATAAATGTGACTGGTAGTGCAGCCTGTAAGTTCAGTGACTTGCTATTGATTAGTGTGACAGTTTTGCGAAACTATTGTCTGCAGTCAGGCCAGGCTTGGAGAGTAGAACAACTCCCAGAGCCCCATCAAGCAGGTATCAAGCACGTCAAGACCGGGTGGAGCCGCCCCCTTCAACTGACTCCAGTGGGGAACAGACGATCATTCATAGAGCTGACTAGTGCCTCCTACCCCACCCTCTCCGCCCTTCCTGGGTAGGGCGGGGTGCAGGACTCCCGTAGCATCAAGGTCCTGCTCCAGTCTCAGTGGAACCTCGTGGCCTTCTGCACGCTACTCCAAGTTTTGTTTGTACCCAGCCGTTAATGTGTTCAAATTTCCGGCTTCCTTTGTGACTGGTACACAGTGTTTGCTAGACAGATAAGTGTTAAGTGTGCCATCAGAATAACCAGCAACGAGAGTAAGAGAAAGTGAAAGATGGAATAACATGCGTGGCAATATAATCACCGTGGGACTAGAAAACTGTGGAAAAACAAGAACATAGATGTTGGTGTGTGTGTGTGTGTATTGGTGTGTGTTGTGGAGTATGGCACACAGAGCTGCACGTGCGGGGGTGTTGGATACCGCTTAAGGAATGTGTTCGCCACTTGTCAACAACTATATTGCCGTGTGCATCATGATTGTGACAGCGGCCGTGATACTTGCCATAGTTTACATTGTTTACAGCCTTATAACCATTAAAAGGTGTTAGTGAATGCAACTCAAAATGCATACACAATAAAATCTTGACTTATAATATTATGACAAGAGTACCAGCTATGTCTAGGTACAAATGACAGGACGAACACCCCTAGAGCGGTTTCCTCCTATTTAGGAGTGTTGTACGTCCTGCTGTGGAATGAGTATGTATGTTCGCTCCCGGAATGAGTGTCCAACTTATAAAAAGGAAAGGTATAGGGAGTTATTGGTTTGGTAATATAGTTGTGAATGAATGCGGCAGTGTTAAGGAGCATCATTGTATCTGGTTGATGGGGTTCTGGGAGTTCTTCTACTCCCCAAGCCCGGCTGGAGGCCAGGCTTGATTTGTGAGAGTTTGGTCCAACAGGCTGTTGCTTGGAGCGGCCTGCAGGCCTACTTATCCACCACAGCCTGGTTGGTCCGGCTCTTCTTAAACAAAACAATCTAGTTTTCTCTTGAAGGGTCCCACGGTTGTTCCGGCAATATTTCTTATGCTTGCTGGGAGGATGTTGAACAACCGTGGACCTCTGATGTTTATACAGTGTTCTCTGATTGTGCCTATGGCACCTCTGCTCTTCACTGGTTCTATTCTGCATTGTCTTCCATATCGTTTACTTCAGTATGTTGTTATTTTACTGTGTTGATTAGGGACCTGGCCCTCCAGTATTTTCCACGTGTCTATTATTTGATCTCTCTCTCTCGTCTCCTTTCTAGTGGAGATTCTAGCTCTCCAATTGGAGAGCTTTGAGACTATCCCAATAATTTAGGTGCTTTATCGCGTCTATGTATGCCGTATATGTTCATTGAAACAAATACTTGGTGAAAATATTTAAGAAAATAGGCTGGACAGATTCACTAGTGAAAATAATTGTTTAAATAAAACCTTTCTCATGTAGGTTACTACTGCAGTAACTGACAGTAACCGTACTACTGTTTGGTTGTTATGGCATTTTAGGAATCTTATTTATAAAGTTGAAGACGCCAAACTTTCCCTATTTTGCCCTCAAATTGTTGGCAAGTACCGCTATGCCGAGTGTTGCGGGTGAGGAGGAAGTAACTGTGAGAGAGAGCAGTTAGATTCAGAGACCAGTAATCCCCCTGAGGGATTATATCAGACCACAACTCTGGCACCAACAGTCATGTGCTCGCTATTCATGCCAGTCACAACCGTTCTGACAGTCAGTATTATTGGTCTCCGGGCACCTATTGCCAAGCCACTGACTGCCCCTCAGATATTGCTCCCATCAGCAACCCGGTGACACTTATTGCTGTCATTGACAGTCGTGGAACTGTTATTGGCATAATCTTGGGATCTATTACTGCTGCCACCATCAACTCCAACCCCTCGCTGCCATCATCAACTGCAACCCCTCGCTGCTGCTGCCACCATCAACTCCAACCCCTCGCTGCTGCTGCCACCATCAACTCCAACCCCCTCGCTCCTGCTGCTGCCACCATCAACTTGTACCCATTACTGCCGCTTCCGACTACCCTGTAACCTATTATTGACACCATTAACCTTGAAACTCTATTGTGATGGAAAGACAACCTTGGGTTCTGTTGCACCAGAAACTGATTTTTTGGCCTGAAAGCATCCCTGATATTATTAGATGAATAGCATCGTTCTTCGCCTTCTGCCTCGCCTGCCCGAACCCATGTCACGACGTTCGCAATGTGGTGAACCTGCTTGTACTCACACTGAATAAAACCAGACAGCTTGATACCTACTTGATGGGGTTCTGAGAGTTGTTCTACTCCTCAAGCCCAGCCCGAGGCCAGGCTTGACTCAACAATACATGATTGTTTATGCTGCGTGATAAGAGGTTACAGCAACCAATACAATCTTAATTATAATTCAACGGCTAGGGATCATTTTTCAGACATCTCAAATCTCATTTTGTGATGATTTTACCTGTCAATCGCCTGTGGACGTTTTCGAGAGTTCTTGTACTCCCGCAGCCTGGCAATAAATGAATTCTAAATTGTTTTCAGGTAATTGACGGTTAATCCATCACAAAATTTGTTTCGTGATAATGAAAAGAAATCGTAGGTATTGAGACTTAAGATTTGATTGGATAAGTAATGGCAATGTCTTCTCAGACATAATAACATAGGATAAAAACCCACACAGTTGTGTATTTGTGAAATATATGTAAGGAATTTACACAAAGTCTTTCGCACTTTCATGAGTGCTCACACACAGGAGAGTCTGACTCCATACACAGCTTCAAGTGTAGATATGATAGAGCCCAGTAGGCTCAGAAACCTGTACATTTGTTGATTGACAATTGAGAGTCGGGACCAAAGAGCCAGAGCTCAACCGCCGCAAGCACAGTTAGGTAAGTACACACAGACTTGACAAAAGTACTCGGAGTGCGAAAGACTGTGTAAATTCCTTACATATATTTCACACGTGCACAAGTGTGGGTTTGTATCTCATTTGACGGGATACTGGTAACCTTATACCCCGTAGCATGAAGAGAACGCCGTAGGCATGACCCGGGGTCGAGCCTTGTCAGGCTGTTTATCTCTGCAGCCNCCAGTGTGAGGGGGGGGGGATGGGGGAGGGGCTGCTTCATCTCATATCAGAGTTGTAAAAGTTTCAGGGCAAAATTCAAATCATTTAAGCCCAGTTTACCTGAAACCTGGCAAGCCGGGTCACGATTCATCGAACATTTATGCAACCACATACGAAACCTGTACATCTTTCCTCAATCATGGCTTCGTTTACATTTATTATACAGTTTATGAGCTCAGAAGCACCACAAGGCTATGTATTGCTGCAGTAACCTTGGGTTGTGAAGGTTCAAAGCTCACAAACTGTTTAATAAATGCAAAGCCACCGTGACTGAGGAAAGATGTACAGCTTGAGTAAATGCTGGATGGGTCCTGGTGTAGGACATTTGGTCTAGCCTCGTCATGTTGTCCCTTCCTTGGACGTCTGTTCATGCGAATGTTGTTTTTACATACATGATGAACAGGAACGTTGTTTTGTCTTTGGTGGAGACTGGTAACGTCACGAGAGTGAAGAGTCGTGACCTGGATGCCAGCGGCCTCAGGCAGCTGTCGTCCTCTACACTAGGCTTGAAATCTCACCGGGATTTTCTACCTCTTATAGTAATTAGCTCTATATATCTGCGTGTCTTGTAAGGCAGATTTTAAATTGGCGATATATTGATTTAATTGTTGAGTCCCCCACGACTCACGTGTCATAAAGTGTAAATTTCCAAGTGATGTCGAGACTGGCTCCAGTCTGCCTGGTCTTGCACAGGCCGGCCTGAGCTGGTGGAGAGCACGTGACTCAAAGCACCAGAGCATGGACACACCGGGGCGGTGTGTGGAGGACCGGGGTGGAGGCTGCTGGCGTTCCCAGCTCGGAAGTGATGACGATTACAGCCGGACATATTGGTTGTTTATCACGGTGGCTCTGAGCACACACACCATGTTGATCAGTAGTGAAGAGTCGTGCTAGTCGTTATGCTGTTATTATGATCGCCGTTGTAACCTTCGTGTTGTGAACGGTGTGGAGAGCGGTAGTACGGTGTGGGAGCCTCGGACCCATGACCAGTGCACCAGCCACGTCAGTGCGTGGCAGTTTCCCCCCCAAGACTCACTAGTGACTTGTGCGGTGTGGCCGCCACACGCAGTTTCCAGCCGTGCGCAGTCCCTCTCCTCTCATCCAAGAGTGTTGTTTGTGTCTGAAAAGTTATTCTCTGAAAAGTACCGTTGATAAAGTTTTAAGAACGTCTGTAGCTTATTTGACGCATTACTCTTGAGAGACTAACAGTGCAGCCAGAGTCTCTCTTAATTATATAGTCATTCAAAATTGGATGAATTGATTATGTAGCGTAATATCGTAATACTTATATCCAAACATTATAGCAAGTTGAAAATCGGTCTTGAAAGTCAGCATGTTGGCCCTCAGTAACTACCTGAGCATTGTGGTGTTCGAGGGGCCCCATGGGTTAGTATCATACTCGTATTTCAACAGTTCGTAACCAAAGCTTGTTGACTGTGGTATTGATAATGTACAAGTCAAGCCCGGGCCAGGCTTGGGGAGTAGAACAACTCCCAGAACCCTATCCAGGTACAATCCAGGTTCATACCTGGTGGGTTCTGGGAGTTCTTCCCAAGCTCGGCCCGGGGCCTCAGTGTTTCATATTATCTTATTTCTAATTAATATTGCCATGCAGCCGTAACTCTCAACGTGGCCATACTTGCCGTTCTCACTTGTGACATGCCTGCATCAAAATACAATTTATATTGTATAACTAGATTGTGGTCCGGAGGCTTCGCTAAGCCTCGAGGATTATCCAAGGATCATACATTATCCCAAGTGGTATAGACGCAGGACATTCGGACGCTTTTCGTTCACTTGAAACTTGAACAATAACACTTGTTAATTATTATAATTTTACAGCACAACATTAATGTGTACACATGAGCACTCACGGGCTGTCGTGTGCCCACGTTCACTGAACTTAACTCTAGGGGAAACACATGTATTTCTGTCTATAGATCGTCCATATATATGTTTAAAAGTTACCAATATGTTCCTTTCCTTTTCCCTTCAGTGGAATAGGCGATGCCGCCACCGCCGCCAGCAGCACTTCACTGGGCGAGTGCACCACACCCACCACCACCACCACAACCACCACTGTCAGCACCCCCACCACCACTGCCAACTTGAGCAACATGTCTAATTCCACTATAATCACCACCTCCACTCCAGTTTCCACAGGGCGCTTGTCTCCAGCAACTGCTGGAACAGGCTCCCTCAGAAGAAGGAAAACGAGAGCTCGCAGGAAGTCTAACCTTTCCCTGGTCAGTATTGCTGCATTATTTTTCCCGTGTATTACATCTATATAATTTTTCAACATGTATATATATCTGTTTTTACGTGTACAAGTCGTAAGTATAATTATTGTAGTCACCCCGGGAATTTTATTGAAGAAAACTGTATTGATTCACGTTATTCGTTTTCTTTTCCTCCGTTCTAGGGGAGACGAACGGATTCCGGTTCGGAGGGCATCACATTGAACTTATCTGGAGGTTCAGACAGCATTCATCTGTCACCCAGTCGTCGTCTCTCTCTCTCAAAGTCACACTCGTCTGGATCGGACACAACGGCACACTCCAGGAGACACATCATCAAGAGTTCGTCTTTCTCTGGTGAGTAATTAATTGAATTAACCACAACTCGTATGAAGGTGGCGCTCGAGCGCATGTATTCAGCACTGCAATGTCCCACATAATGCCTATACATCCTAATATACAGCCACCCATCACCCAACACATCTTGCCTTACCTCACACCCATAGCCCACCTATCTACCCCCCCCCCTTACACACAGCCTAATCACCGCACACCCACAGCCTACCTACTTCACACACTGAGCCTACAAACAGCCTACCCGCCCCAAGAGGGGAGGAGAGGCACATAATATACGAGAGAAGTCAAACATGAAACACTACATGTAAGTTAAATCACCAATTTCATTTAAGGATAACATTTTAATTTTTGGATTTGTTTTTATTTTATTTTGCCCCGAAGGGGAGTTTAATGGGCAGCGTCACTCACCCTGTGAGTGGACACACCGCCATAGGCAGCATGTACAACACTCCCCAATAGGAAGAAAACCCGCTGGGTTGTTCATCTTGTCACTGTACCCAGACCGCTGGGACTTGCTTAACTGTCTCAAGTGAACAGCTCCTCAAACTAGAAGATTAACATTTACTAACCCCTAAAGTTACATTATCTTGCGGATGCAAAGTCGGGTAATCTTTTAAGAATAGTATCTATGTTTGACGAAGTGTTTTCCTAACTCAAACAATGTGGTTAATTGTATCTTCTAATGTGTCTTCAATGTTCAGTGTCTCAGGTAGTGGTCAAGGCGGTGTCCGCCACTCTCACCACAGTTACTCCAAGCTCCGACGCTTGGAGCAAACTCTGTACATGTGCGGCTCAGGCTTGGATACGAATATTATTGTGAATATGAAACGGGTGCTAAAGATAATGAAAGCAAGAGTAAATGATGTGGTATATTAGTCTCCCACCCTTACCCATTATGTTTTGAGTGCCCGCTAATTAATGTATATAGAAGTGCTGAGATAAGGACTGTTCCTGAACAAATAGCCTGGTTGTGTCACAATGCAAAGATTGTTGATGTTCTACAGATATATAAGAATTTTGCACAGAGGTTGAGTGCTTTTGTTGATTTGTTTCAATGTATATTTGTAGCCTCTCATGTGTATATACATATATTCCTAGTTGTATAGGTACAAAAATATATATTTGTATGTATTTGTGTGTGTTTTGGTATAATGTTGCCCGTGTACAGGAAGAAATGTGTATCAGGCAGAATGATGAGTAAGGTCACACGGCCCAACCTTACACACGGCCCAACCTTACGACCCAACCTCTCATACAAATATAGTTTGGCTTTGTTTAGGATCTAATCAATTTTAGAGGTATAATTTGAATAAAGTCATTCTGTTGCAGTAGCTTCACCCTAGGCAATAGCATATGTTGATTATTACGAAACAGTAAGCCTACATCTGCCTGTTGAGGGTGGCAGCATCAGCAGCATGGTGGACAAAGGTGGTAGCAGGAAGTTTGAGTGACCCAGCCTAGGGAGTAAGGACCTGCATAAGACAGTCACTCGTATGAGGTAGTGAGGGTGAGCGGTAATGAGGCAGACGTCGGTGAATGCACAAGGATAAATATAGCCTAGTTGACGCGTGTGGTGGTGAGGGCCGCGCGGCTCCCATAGTCTCGGTATACGCTTCCTGCATAACACCTTCTCCCTCAAGATTTGTGCGTCTTGGATCATATTCTTTGTATAATTGTGAGCTAGGAAACTGGCTGCTAAGTGTATGCGCAATGGTTAGATAATATTCCTGTACTCCAAGTATTTTAAAGTATTTTATGATATTGTTGACACCAGTTTAGTGTAGTTAAGAGGGCTGTTAAACGTGTGTGTGTTCGTTCTACAGGAGCATGCCGCGCTGGTTCTGGCGGGATGACCTCCTCCACCGAGAAGTGTGTGTCAGACTGTGGGGGCGTTTTGGGCGTGCCCCGTACGCCCACACACGCTCAGGGAGACAACTGCTACTCCAGTGACGACTCTCGCCCGTCTAGCCCTGTACCGATGATCAAAGAACTGGTGCCCAACCACAGTCCAGCCCACGCCGCCCGTACCGCCACCCACATGAGCGAGCAAGACGCCCAAAACACACATGAGGACATGAGTTCGTTGTCAGAGCAAGCGTGGGACCCATACCAGGTGAGTCGCAAAGCTTAGTTCCATTGTTTTAACATGTCATTAGGGTATGATATCGTATTTAGTCGTGATACTTAGTTTAGTTTAGTTCATTTATTATGCACCCCATACCCATCCCGTGGGCGGTAGTGGAAAGGGTTACAGAGGCACATAATGGGCTCAGGGACTGAACCCCACAATTCATTTAGCTAAGCAAGTTACAATCTTGATGAGCTAGTTACAAAATTCAATATAAGTCGTCACATCAACAATGGGTTCGAGATCGACCACAAGTACAGTTTCTAAATTAAGCAACTGACATGTGAAGAGCTAGTGTCACAATTTATATGTTTGTCCTGCACCCGCCCCCCATCCAGCGGGCAGCGGTGGATAGGTTACAATCACTGTTACTACCTACACTTAGCAAACTGGGGATATTTGGCTCAAATTTCTGGTTAGTACGGTCTAACTGTAGTGCGTGGTGTCCACACAGGAATACAAATACCTGAGTGAGCCCTACTCCGAGGACATTGACCAGGAAGCAGCGCGACGACTGCTGGACTTTGGCGACGACTACCGCAAGTACATAGACTCGGACGGGGCGTCGTCCTTCTCTGGCATCCCCCACAGGGGCCGCCGCTCCCCGCACCATCGCCGCCTTCGCAACTTAGCTCCTCCGGGACCTCGCGACCTGGATTCTGACTCCGACTTGGATGACTTGCACCATGTGATCGACGAGTCCAGGTCACAACTCACAGTTACAGAGAACGTCCTTAAGAAGTACTCCAAGGAATCCGCTCTAGGATTGGATTATGTGAGTAGTTTTCATATGAAAGTTTAGTCCAGGTTTGTGATTTAATGTTATACATACTGTATAATACAGTATGTATTATACGTTGTGCTGCATTTTCCGTTTGTCAAAATAGGATGTAAATAATACATGTATGCCAGTGTTTGTTTAGTTATAATAATATTTAATTTATGTAATGTTTATGTTGAATGTTGCATAAAGCTTACAATGTTATAGTCTATCCTTGAAGCAAGCCATTTTCTTTGACTGGTATAGCAGACACGTTTTCTGTTGTAGCTTGGCTTGCTGACCTTGACCCGTTGACTCGGGCAAGTTGACGTGTTGACTCTAAGGGTTTTGTATTTTCTAATTACTTGAACTTCTCTCTCTCCTTCCCTTATAATGTTATAATATCGGATATCAAATGGTCAAATAAAATATATATTTCCTAGTTATATAAGTGTTTTGCACAGTTGCCAATATTCTTTTATTTTCAGTGTTTCATAACTCCCCATTATAATGTATTCATGAAACTGTTCATACTAGAGTGAAAGTTGACCATGATGCGAGACCTTAGCATATACCACTGTTGCCACATTTGGTGGCGTGTTCATCACCATGTGCTCCAAGTGGATCCACATGTTGCTATAGATTTCATTTGAAAACTAGATTAGTTTTCAGTTTTGAAGGACTTGTAAAAATAGAGGTTTTGGCCAACCCACTGGGAAAGGGAGGTGGCCATTGTGAAGTGTGGCAGCCATGTGTTGGTGCTCCAGCACCAGTGTACCAGATGCTCTAGGGGGAGCTGGAACAGTTAGGGAGGTTGGTGGCCGGGCCGGCAGTGTGGCCAGCACCGGCTGTCGCTGCGTGGAGCCCGGCCTGTCGCTGCGTGGAGCCCGGCCTGTCGCTGCGTGGAGCCCGGCCTGTCGCTGCGTGGAGCCCGGCCTGTCGCTGCGTGGAGCCCGGCCTGTCGCTGCGTGGAGCCCGGCCTGTCGCTGCGTGCAGCCCGGCCTGTCGCTGCGTGGAGCCCGGCCTGTCGCTGCGTGGAGCCCGGCCTGTCGCTGCGGGCGATCCCTTAGTCGCATGTTGGTGGCTTACATTATTACATTGGTTATCGAAGTCTTGCGAGGGGGTCCACAGGTGTTGATATTTTTTGTTTAGCGGTGCCAGTATTCGGTTTCTTGTGCAGTCTTTTATTATTTGATGTCGTTTAGTGCGTCAGTATGAAATCAAAACATGGCAGCAATGACTTTTGAGTCATGAAAGTCGCTTCCAGGATTGTTGTTCTCCCATTTGAAGACTGAAGCACGTCAGATATGAAAATATGCTTTTATGATCATGTATTTGAGAATAATAATTATCTTCGTTAATTAAAGACACCATAGATGCATATGTAGTTCCGTGTTTAGACAAGATGATACAAGACAAAGCATTATATGACCAATTATAGGCTAATGTGTTTATCGTGAAAGTTATCTTAGAGTAGCGGAAAAAATGCTTTCCGCTAAAAAATAAAAAAAAGTTTCTTTTAATCAGTGAATAAGTGAATTAAGTATTATTGAAGGAGGTTATTGTAAAGGTTGTGTATGAAGTATGCTGACGGTTGTATGGTGTGTGTGTCCAGGCGGAGCTGGTGGCCACGACGCAGACCAACATAAAGTGCCTGGCGGAGGTGGTGCGCCACCTGCAGATGGAGGGAACACTGGAGCCGGAACTACTGGAGGTCCAGAGTGAGTACAACTTCACATTGTTTCATGCTACTGATCCCTGGCACCTGTGGCCTCACATCGCTGTCACTTGCTGCTAACTTGCCCACACTTCTTCACGACTTTGCTCAGGGCGTGTTTAGGTAAGATTGAATTATGCAATGAAGGATTGCATAATTAGCCTGAGCATGATAACGTTGGTGTAGGCGAGTTTGCAAGTTTCTCTGCGTAAACCATAGATGCAACGGACGGATTTACACTCATATTGTGTAGAACTGGATTTGTTGTAAATTGTATTTTCAGAATGTCAATTGAAAATCATTATTGATAAAGGTGGAGTTGTAAATACAACCACTGAACCTAGCAACTTGGGTAAACTGACTACTGTATAATGTGACGTGACTATATCTTAGACCTTAGACCAAGGTCATCTTAGACCTTAAACGAAGACCTGACAGTGGTCAAGGACGGGGCGAAACATCGTCAATTCCTTAATTAACTTTTATGTGTGTGGGTGTCTTGAACCAGTCTCTTTAGGGAGCCGGTGGCTGAGCGTACAGAACACTGGATGCGTGATCCTGGGTTCGATCCCGGGCGACCAGGGCTCACAACGCCTCTTAGATGGGTTCCTCGTCCCTACACCATCAATGGGGGTTTTATGGGGGGGGGGGTGGAAAGCCTGCCAACATATGGTGTTGTGCACCAAACTCTCACCAGTGTCCTCATGCACCAACAACTATGACTTCTGTTTTTTTTTTTTCGATTTATCTGGATACAACGAACAAATTGGATAAGATAGCTGTTAAATTTTAGGCTGATTTCTGATTGTTGCCACAAAAAATCTCAGTTTCTTGTACTAATTGCTTAGTACATCAATGTTTGTACCATGGTGCACATAGTTACGCCAACTGTGTGTGCACCACAGCTGCTCCTGTCCTCCCACCCCAACTCCCACCTAACGTAGCTGCTCGGTGTCGGGGTGGGAGGAGAGAGAAACGAAAACCGAAACGCTATGCGTACTAGTGGCTTTAGGTATTGCATGTACTATCTCTATCTTGAGTGTGCGTAAGAGTGAGGGTCAATGACACTCTTGGGATGCCAGCTTGCTGAAAGGTGTGAGCACGCCAGTTTTGACTCTCTGATCCCGTTAGACGCTTGTCGAGAACAGTACTTACTGGAGAAAGATGTGCGGTGATGTGTGCGCGGGCGGCAGCCTCGCCGCCGGCTGCCACAACCTTACACCAGTTGCCTTGGGAATACAAACCTGCAACGTTGTCAAGGATTCCAAGTTTGTTTTATCTGGCATGTTGTAGTTTCCTGTTAGCACTACACCCCCGGCACACTACACCCCCCACAACACCCCCCCCAGCACAACACCCCCCCAGCACAACACCCCCCCCCCCAGCACACAACACCCCCCAGCACAACACCCCCCCCCCTCCAGCACAACTACACCCTGGGTTGTGGGGATTATTGGTCTCCATGAAACTGGTGACCTGACTCCTGATCACTCTCATACTTTTATTATGTGGGACGTAATAAAACAACTGGTCTGTAATTCTTTGCCAATGCTTTGCTCCCTCCGTTGTGTAGAGGGGCTATGTCTGCTTCTTTAAGTGCATCTGGTACTTTTATTTGGTACCCCGTTGCTGGTACCCCGTATCCAAGCTCTGCCTCCACACTATATCGAGTGCCTGTGCTACTGGCACTTTGTATGTCTTTATTAATATTGAACATGCCTCAACCAGGGGCTGAGTGCATGGGCATGTTGTAAATTTCTCTCTCAAAATCTGCCACACTCGTATTGATATCGTTTATATAGACTACTCATTAATCAAGTTAAAGAAATGTACAGTATTGTATCTTGGATGTATTTCCCCAAATCCTAACTAATCATTGCAAGTTTGTGTATCATAGGTAGTGACCAAACTGTAAGCGAGCATACACTGTCTGCAAGTCTCTTGTTTATCTCTTGACCCAACTACTGTAACGTTAGCTACAGCAATGCAATTATATCACAACCCTTGAAGCATCATCACATGCTGTACAGTGCTTGAATGTTGCCGCCAGAGAGGCTAGTTTATTGTGCACCCCATACTCATATTGTGAGCGGTAGCGCAAAAAAGGACTAGGGCACAAATGGTCTTTATCAGACCTCAACGGAGATAATTATATTAACAATTACATCTATCCTGCACACCATATAATTATAGTCAGATAGTAACAGACTGTTGCACTTCAACAACTATTTATTCGCAGTTAATTATTGTCCATTAATGGCAGATCTTTTCGCTAATACATAATTGTTTGAGGTATGGAGATATTAGAGGGTCGTAGGAAAGCTGTTGTTTTTATTATTAGTTTTCATAAGACAACCTTGACCTTGAGATGCTTCCGGGGCTTAGCGACCCCGCGGCCCGGTCGTCGACCAGGCCTCCTGGTTACTTGATTAAGTCAAAACAATACTTGCTTCTTAATCTAATAAGTCATTCATCTACTGAAAGCGAAATATGAATACAGTGCAAGGATTATTCCTAGTAATAAGATGGGTTGCCATTTCATGCAGCGTGACTTTATATTTATATCTAGATGGTTCAATATTAGCACAGTCAAAGATGTGATGCTCTAGTGTGAGTCTGTCTCTATCCACACACACTTATCTTGATCCCTGTACAAGCCCAACTTCCAGACACGCCTGTAGCCAAGCCTTGTAACAATACATCCTGTAACTAGTACAGCTCCTGTAACAATACATCCTGTAACTTGTACAGCTCTTGTAACAATACATCCTGTAACTTGTACAGCTACATATGTAATTGTTTAGCCTATAGAACATTAGGGGTTTTGTTCCTGAACCCATTTTCTAACTAGCCTTCATGTAAATCAAATAAACTAGGCAAAATTGTGAATAGACTCATGATGAACATATTAATTAAACAAACTATACTAGCTCCTCAGTGCTGTAACGTTTTTTAGATGACGAATATTGGAATTGAGATTTTTAACTTTTTTTTTGCACTACTGTTAGGATGGGCATTGGGTGGAATGCCACAACTCACAGGATGGGCATGGGGTGTGCACCACAACTCACAGGATGGGCATGGGGTGTGCACCCAACTCACAGTATGGGCATGGTGTACACCACAACTCACACATGGGCATGGGGTGTGCACCACAACTCACAGGATGGGCATGGGTGTGCACCACAACTCACAGGATGGGCATGGGGTGTGCACCACAACTCACAGGATGGGCATGGGGTGTGCACCACCACTCACCAGGATGGGCATGGGGTGTACACCACAACTCACAGGATGGGCATGGGGTGTGCACCAAACTCACAGGATGGCATGGGGTGTGCACCACAACTCACAGGATGGGCATGGGGTGTGGCACCACAACTCACAGGATGGGCATGGTGTACACCACAACTCACAGGATGGGCATGGGGTGTGCACCACAACTCACAGGATGGGCATGGGGTGTGCACCACAACTCACAGGATGGGCATGGGGTGTGCACCACAACTCACAGGATGGGCATGGGGTGTGCACCACAACTCACAGGATGGGCATGGGGTGTACACCACAACTCACAGGATGGGCATGGGGTGTGCACCACAACTCACAGGATGGGCATGGGGTGTACACCACAACTCACAGGATGGGCATGGGGTGTACACCCACAACTCACAGGATGGGCATGGGGTGTACACCACAACTCACAGGATGGGCATGGGGTGTACACCACAACTCACAGGATGGGCATGGGGTGTACACCACAACTCACAGGATGGGCATGGGGTGTACACCACAACTCACAGGATGGGCATGGGGTGTGCACCACAACTCACAGGATGGGCATGAGGTGTGCACCACAACTCACAGGATGGGCATGGGGTGTACACCACAACTCACAGGATGGGCATGGTGTACACCACAACTCACAGGATGGGCATGGTGTACACCACAACTCACAGGATGGGCATGAGGGTGCATAATAAGTGAAGTAAATAAAAGCAATGTGAGGGGAGAGCGAGCGTGGGCCGCGGGGAGGAGGGCCGCCGTGTAGGGGGCGCCAGGTCCTCGTGTTTACCCTAGAGAAGTGTCTGGTTACATCGTCTCGGAGCGGTCGTCGTGTAGTGTGGCAGATGGTAGCGGGTGTATACGTAACGTCTTGTGCCCCCCCCCCCATCACCAGTCTCACAGAGTCGAGCAGGTCACCCCAGGAAACGAGTAAAAAATCTCTCTGAAGGAATACCTAAACCGAAATGTACATATTATGTTTATTACGAGAGAGGGAGAGGTGGGAGAGAGAGGGAGGGGGGAACGAAAACAAGAACACGTTGGTATAGGTGGCGACAATGTGGTGTCCAGTAACTTGAGCCTCTGCCAACCCGTAAGGCTCCGGGCAGCGCCACGCGCCACGCCAGGGAAGGTACCACACCACGCGCCACACAAAGTGAGGCCTCACAGTGAGGGGTGAGACCTCAGAATGACGTGAAGTCACCAGTGGAGTCCCACAGGGCTCTGTACTCGGTCCTATCCTGTTTCTGATATACATAAACGATCTCCCGGAGGGTATAGACTCATTCCTCTCAATGTTTGCTGACGATGCCAAAATTATGAGAAGGATTAAGACAGAGGAGGACTGCTTGAGGCTTCAAGAAGACCTAGACAAACTAAAGGAATGGTCGAACAAATGGTTGTTAGAGTTTAACCCAAGCAAATGTAATGTAATGAAGATAGGTGTAGGGAGCAGGAGGCCAGTTACAAGGTATCATTTGGGAGATGAAATTCTTCAAGAGCCAGAGAGAGAAATACCTGGGGGTTGATATCATGCCAGACCTGCCCCCTGAAGCCCATATCAAGAGGATAACATCAGCAGCATATGCCAGGTTGGCTAACATAAGAACGGCATTTAGACACTTGTGTAAGGAATCATTCAGAACTTTGTATACCACCTATGTCAGACCAGTCCTGGAGTATGCAGCCCCAGCACAGAGTCCATATCTAGTCAAGCATAAGACTAAACTGGAAAAAGTTCAAAGGTTTGCCACCAGACTAGTACCAGGGTTGAGAGGTATGAGTTACGAGGAGAGACTACGGGAATGCTAGCGAAGACAGAAGAGTTAGGGGGAATATGATCACCACGTACAAGATTTTCAGGAATTGACAGGGTAGATAAAGACGGGCTATTTAACACAAGGGGCACACGCACTAGGGGACACAGGTGGAAACAGTGCCCAAATGAGCCACAGAGATAATAGAAAGATTTTTTTGTGTCAGTGGTTGACAAATGGAATGCATTAGGCAGTGATGAGGTGGAGGCTGACTCCATACACAGTTTCAAGTGTAGATATGATAGAGCCCAATAGGCTCAGGAACCTGTACACCAGTTGATTGACAGTTGAGAGGCGGGACCAAAGATCCAGAGCTCAACCCCCGCAAGCACAAATAGATGAGTACAAACTTCGAATCATTTTCATTAGCCTGTTAAAAATGTCCGCGTGTTAAATTAACTCTCTTGTTAACTTTTGACGGGGATGGAGAGCCTGTTAGGCTTAACGAGGTCCCTCCCCCCCCTCCCCTTAGGCCTACTGCTGACCTTAACCAGGAAGCTATACATAACGGTTGTCTTACTTCCGGCACCTATTTATTGCTAGGTGAACAGAGGCATCAGGTAAAAGCAAATTTTTCCAAACGTGTCCGTCCTGTGGCGGAAATTGAGCCTGGGACATAAATAATTAAATGTCTGTAAGATAAACTTGCATCATTGCCTTGTAGCGATGAACCAGTTTGACAGACGGAGAAGGACACCGCAGCATAAGGGGATATGATCACAACCTACAAAATACTGTGGTGTAGAGACGGTGAACAAGGACCGACTGGACTTAGAGACGACTATTTAATAGGGTACGTATATGGAAACAACGTTCAGGTGTCTCAGATGGATGGCTGGAAGAATGTTTTAGCATAACATTTTAACTACACCAGTCAAAGGATTGAGTTGATAGCAGCCAATAACCAGGCTTAAGACCCGCGTAGGACTCGACAAATGATAATTAATTGAAAGCCTATTCAGGCAAAATATTATATAAACGTTATGAGACTTTTCTGCGCGTCTGTAAGTTAAAGTAAATCCGTGAGCTAGAAATGTTCCCAGCTGTGAACCCAAGACTGGTGGTGATAAGTGGGTGGACGGAGAGACGTGGAGAGCCAGAGTGTAGGTGGAGTGGTGGTGGGGGGTTGGGGTGGAGGGTGGCGGGGGGTTGGGGTGGAGGGTGGCGGGGGGTTGGGGTGGAGGGTGGCGGGGGGTTGGGGTGGAGGGTGGTGGGGGGTTGGGGTGGGGGTGTTTCTGCATCACCACCAGCCTGTATGATGACCACACTCCCCTCATCCCCCCTCCTACGCTACCCCACCCACGCCTTCCTCACACCTGCTCCCCGCCCACGCCCATCACCTCACAGGTATATACACCAGGAAGAATCACGGTGCTGTTTATTCCTTGCGATGATACCGAAAAAAATATGTATTTGCCAGCTGGCTGTGTTTATCGTTTAATGTTGTCAACATCAGAGCAGTAAACCGTTTCGCCCCAGTGATAAGCGATAAACATGTGTTGCCATTTATAATTTACTGGTGGTTTTGTATATATAGTAAGTAAAGTAAATTTTATTTAGGAAAGTACATACATAGTTGTTTTACATGGGTATTTACGCTTGCATTTTGGATCATTAGCTACGTATATTTACCTTGTATAGGAGTGAGAAGTGCTGGGTGTGGTAGGGCGGAGCGCGGTGTAGGCAGCCATGCGGTGCAGAGGTGGTGGTGACGATCAATATTTGAGGAAGTGCAACACGCGGGTATCCTCATACACCACCGGCCGGCCCCCAGTCGCTGCCAGACTACCACACCGCCCCTGGAGCCTCGCCGTCCTCTCCCTCCTTCCCATCTTCCCTCACCCCTTCCTTCACCCCCTAACACCCCGTTGATTGTCATGCCTTAGTCACCTGCTGCCCCTTATTGCCCTCGAGTCTTACCCGTGTGTATGGGAGGCTTAGTGACTCTCTGGCTCATCCCTGGCTCCTGGGGCGGTTGTTGGTATGTCTGGCCGCTGCTGTGTTTTTATTGCAAGTTCACACGTCTCCTGTTATAAATGTGACTGGTAGTGCAGCCTGTAAGTTCAGTGACTTGCTATTGATTAGTGTGACAGTTTTGCGAAACTATTGTCTGCAGTCAGGCCAGGCTTGGAGAGTAGAACAACTCCCAGAGCCCCATCAAGCAGGTATCAAGCACGTCAAGACCGGGTGGAGCCGCCCCCTTCAACTGACTCCAGTGGGGAACAGACGATCATTCATAGAGCTGACTAGTGCCTCCTACCCCACCCTCTCCGCCCTTCCTGGGTAGGGCGGGGTGCAGGACTCCCGTAGCATCAAGGTCCTGCTCCAGTCTCAGTGGAACCTCGTGGCCTTCTGCACGCTACTCCAAGTTTTGTTTGTACCCAGCCGTTAATGTGTTCAAATTTCCGGCTTCCTTTGTGACTGGTACACAGTGTTTGCTAGACAGATAAGTGTTAAGTGTGCCATCAGAATAACCAGCAACGAGAGTAAGAGAAAGTGAAAGATGGAATAACATGCGTGGCAATATAATCACCGTGGGACTAGAAAACTGTGGAAAAACAAGAACATAGATGTTGGTGTGTGTGTGTGTGTATTGGTGTGTGTTGTGGAGTATGGCACACAGAGCTGCACGTGCGGGGGTGTTGGATACCGCTTAAGGAATGTGTTCGCCACTTGTCAACAACTATATTGCCGTGTGCATCATGATTGTGACAGCGGCCGTGATACTTGCCATAGTTTACATTGTTTACAGCCTTATAACCATTAAAAGGTGTTAGTGAATGCAACTCAAAATGCATACACAATAAAATCTTGACTTATAATATTATGACAAGAGTACCAGCTATGTCTAGGTACAAATGACAGGACGAACACCCCTAGAGCGGTTTCCTCCTATTTAGGAGTGTTGTACGTCCTGCTGTGGAATGAGTATGTATGTTCGCTCCCGGAATGAGTGTCCAACTTATAAAAAGGAAAGGTATAGGGAGTTATTGGTTTGGTAATATAGTTGTGAATGAATGCGGCAGTGTTAAGGAGCATCATTGTATCTGGTTGATGGGGTTCTGGGAGTTCTTCTACTCCCCAAGCCCGGCTGGAGGCCAGGCTTGATTTGTGAGAGTTTGGTCCAACAGGCTGTTGCTTGGAGCGGCCTGCAGGCCTACTTATCCACCACAGCCTGGTTGGTCCGGCTCTTCTTAAACAAAACAATCTAGTTTTCTCTTGAAGGGTCCCACGGTTGTTCCGGCAATATTTCTTATGCTTGCTGGGAGGATGTTGAACAACCGTGGACCTCTGATGTTTATACAGTGTTCTCTGATTGTGCCTATGGCACCTCTGCTCTTCACTGGTTCTATTCTGCATTGTCTTCCATATCGTTTACTTCAGTATGTTGTTATTTTACTGTGTTGATTAGGGACCTGGCCCTCCAGTATTTTCCACGTGTCTATTATTTGATCTCTCTCTCTCGTCTCCTTTCTAGTGGAGATTCTAGCTCTCCAATTGGAGAGCTTTGAGACTATCCCAATAATTTAGGTGCTTTATCGCGTCTATGTATGCCGTATATGTTCATTGAAACAAATACTTGGTGAAAATATTTAAGAAAATAGGCTGGACAGATTCACTAGTGAAAATAATTGTTTAAATAAAACCTTTCTCATGTAGGTTACTACTGCAGTAACTGACAGTAACCGTACTACTGTTTGGTTGTTATGGCATTTTAGGAATCTTATTTATAAAGTTGAAGACGCCAAACTTTCCCTATTTTGCCCTCAAATTGTTGGCAAGTACCGCTATGCCGAGTGTTGCGGGTGAGGAGGAAGTAACTGTGAGAGAGAGCAGTTAGATTCAGAGACCAGTAATCCCCTGAGGGATTATATCAGACCACAACTCTGGCACCAACAGTCATGTGCTCGCTATTCATGCCAGTCACAACCGTTCTGACAGTCAGTATTATTGGTCTCCGGGCACCTATTGCCAAGCCACTGACTGCCCCTCAGATATTGCTCCCATCAGCAACCCGGTGACACTTATTGCTGTCATTGACAGTCGTGGAACTGTTATTGGCATAATCTTGGGATCTATTACTGCTGCCACCATCAACTCCAACCCCTCGCTGCCATCATCAACTGCAACCCCTCGCTGCTGCTGCCACCATAAACTCCAACCCCTCGCTGCTGCTGCCACCATCAACTCCAACCCCCTCGCTCCTGCTGCTGCCGCCACCATCAACTTGTACCCATTACTGCCGCTTCCGACTACCCTGTAACCTATTATTGACACCATTAACCTATTGTGATGGAAAGACAACCTTGGGTTCTGTTGCACCAGAAACTGATTTTTTGGCCTGAAAGCATCTCTGATATTATCAGATGAATAGCATCGTTCTTCGCCTTCTGCCTCGCCTGCCCGAACCCATGTCACGACGTTCGCAATGTGTTGAACCTGCTTGTACTCACACTGAATAAAACCAGACAGCTTGATACCTACTTGATGGGGTTCTGAGAGTTGTTCTACTCCTCAAGCCCAGCCCGAGGCCAGGCTTGACTCAACAATACATGATTGTTTATGCTGCGTGATAAGAGGTTACAGCAACCAATACAATCTTAATTATAATTCAACGGCTAGGGATCATTTTTCAGACATCTCGAATCTCATTTTGTGATGATTTTACCTGTCAATCGCCTGTGGACGTTTTCGAGAGTTCTTGTACTCCCGCAGCCTGGCAATAAATGAATTCTAAATTGTTTTCAGGTAATTGACGGTTAATCCATCACAAAATTTGTTCGTGATAATGAAAAAGAAATCGTAGGTATTGAGACTTAAGATTTGATTGGATAAGTAATGGCAATGTCTTCTCAGACATAATAACATAGGATAAAAACCCACACAGTTGTGTATTTGTGAAATATATGTAAGGAATTTACACCAAGTCTTTCGCACTTTCATGAGTGCTCACACACAGGAGAGTCTGACTCCATACACAGCTTCAAGTGTAGATATGATAGAGCCCAGTAGGCTCAGAAACCTGTACATTTGTTGATTGACAATTGAGAGTCGGGACCAAAGAGCCAGAGCTCAACCGCCGCAAGCACAGTTAGGTAAGTACACACAGACCTTGACAAAAAGTACTCAGAGTGCGAAAGACTGTGTAAATTCCTTACATATATTTCACACATGCACAAGTGTGGGTTTGTATCCCATTTGACGGGATACTGGTAACCTTATACCCCGTAGCATGAAGAGAACGCCGTAGGCATGACCCGGGGTCGAGGGCCTTGTCAGGGCTGTTTATCTCTGCAGCCCCGTAGAGCCACTTGAGTACATCCGCATGTACCCATGTGGCATACTTTTATGTAAAGACATGGCCATCACAGCTAGGCTGATCCAGTAATTCCAGCGGAAACTAGTTGATTTCCATGTTGAGAGGTTCCAGCGTTTTCCAGTTAAATTGATTGTATTTGTTTGACGGATGTTAAAGGAAAGTGAATCTGATGTTTACACTGTTCTTAAGTGCGTTTATAAGTACTTAACGGTCCAAGGAGTGCCGGACCAACCGGGCTGTGGTGGATATGTGGGCTTGTGGACAGCTCCAAGCAACAACCTAGTGGACCAAACTCTCACAAGTCAAGCGTGGCCTCGGGCCGGGCTTGGGGAATAGGACGACTCCCAGAACCCCATCAACCAGGTATCAACCAGGTCTACACATCTGGTGTAGTAAATTAAACTAGCGTATTGGAAACGTTGGCGGGGCGCCTGGGTGGGGAGAGCAGGCAAGGGGGAGGCTGTGCAGGAGGAGAGGCGAGTCTGTGCAAGGGGCGAGGCCGTGCAGGAGGCGAGGCCGTGCAGGAGGCGAGGCCGTGCAAAAGGGAGGGAAATGGAGAGGTAGATGCGGGTTGTCGTTTCCCTACACCCCCGTTTTCTGTTCATCATGAACTATTACTGGTAGGAGGAGTGACTGTACCCAGTCTAGACGCCTCGGCCAGTAATTATAACAGCAGGGAGCAGGGGAGTCTTGTCAATCTCTAGCATTTGTACAAGTTTCGGGATCTTTCAACTCGGATGTAAGACGCAGTTGTTGCCTGTCTTTAGGCGACATCTATTTATATACTTGAAATTATGATCTTTGCATTCTGAATGTGATAGAGAAGCGTGAGGTCCATCCACAACATGGAAGCCGAGATTGAAGTAGAGTTTTGTATGCAGTAACTTGTTGAGTGGATACGTCAGGTTTTGCCGATAGCTTTATGGAGTGTGTTCAACCCTGACATCCTGGTTCTGAACTGTGGTTGTAATCTCTAAGATATCGATGGGGACCTGCGCGATCGTGACCACTAAAGTCAAAATAAGATTATCAGGGATGTTAGAAAGCTGCCATTTGGCGCCACTTTCCTGCCGTTCAGCTCTTGACTTTGTGTGTGTGTGTGTGTGAGATTTTTTATCGCTGAATTAAAATTAAGTATTTGCAATGTGAGCGGTTCACAGGTGACTGGAGGTGAAAGCACGAGTTAAAATATCAGCCAGAGCGGCACTGTAACTTGGTCCTGTGAATCATTATAAGTGGAGAGCCTTCCTTGCCACCACACTCCCTCTCCTCCACCACCACACTGCCTTCCTCACCACCACCACCTACCCCCCCACCACCACTCTACCACCCACCACCACCACTCTACCACCCACCACCACCACTCTACCACACCACCACCACCACCACCACCACCACGCTGCCTCCCACCACCACCACCACCACGCTGCCTCCCAATTCAATTCCGGTTTCAAGAATGTTGAATATCTCGTGATTATTTCAAGCGTCAATAGAATTATTTTCGATGTTATAAGTACTGTCATTATTGCATATGTATATATGTATGTGCGCGCACACAAACATATTGTGGTTGCTTGTAAACGTATCAGCATCCAGCTTGCAAGACAAAAACTAGCCCGGATGCTAACAAAGAAAATGGTGGGCTGAGCAGAGACTATTAAATAAATGATAGTTCTCATTATAGCAGTGTCATATCCGGCATCCCTCTAATATTACTACTAAGCAAATGATATAAAGTGTGTGTTTGTAAGGCATATATTGTATTGCAGTGTTAAGCTAGAAACGAGACTCTGTAAGTTGGAAGTTGGCACCCCTCAGTGGACCAGTGGTGACGTAAGCGTAGCTGGGTGGTGGTGGGGGGGGGGGGGAACAGAGACGTGTGCCAACTGCGCGATATCTTATCATAGTCGTCGTACACTGAAATAACATCTAGTTATCGCTGTTAAATTACCAAGAGGCTGCGTGAATACTCCGGCATGGACTAACACTGCGTGAAACGTACATTAACAAGCCGCGTGACGATACGCAGCAAGTATTTGTCCAGAAATAGTGGCACCCACCCCTCCTCCCCGCTCCCCACCTCCTACCCCGCCATCGTTTGAATCCTCAGTCCTCTCTTGGCCAGAACCCGTGTTAGCGTGTGGTGGTGGTTCCCGCGTTTATACTGTGCCCTCATACACGTTCTTGGGGTAGTGTGCGCGTTGCTCTCCGGGTGCTACGGTACGTGGGCCACCGGTACTGAACCCGTATCCAGATAGAATCTCAATCTACCCACAAATTTTTGTTTAAACCAGATTGTCACCAATATTTTGTGACAGGAGGTAAAATTATTATGATAAGTGATGAGAGGAAGATAAGTGTTAGAAGACTTGGGTGTCTGAGGTGCACCAGTGGGGTGAGGCTCGCGTGGTGGACCAGCGGTGGCAGACGACGCTGCTGGGGACTTGAGCTTCCTAAACAAGACGGGCTGTGCCTCCTCGGGCTAGCTACTTGACGCACACACGCACAAGGCTGGACGGTGCCAGTGGTGCCCAGTGTGGCTCGGGTGGAAGGTGCCACAGCGTGGGGACCACTGTGCCAGCACCTGGTCAACCCAACACCTGGAGTCAAGTTGTCAACAGTAACAACAACTCAGAATAATGTGTTTCCTGCGTACAGTGACTTAGCAGAAAACTAGTATGTGTCAAGTAGTAGTTGGTATATGACATGTGTTCACTGCTAGTACAAGATGGTGTTTCTCTATTATACTTGATAATAAAAGTAACTCATTTCCCACAATTTAGTGTCGCAATTGCGTTCAAGGCTTCTTACGTCACTGAGAGAACAGAACTTTAAGCGAGGTGAACGAAGACATTTGGGAGGTGTGCCGCCTCCTTGACTCTTCCCCCCCTCCCTGACCCCCACCTGTGTCACAGCCACGTGGGATAGCTAATGTTATCCCTCCCATTCAGCTACTGGCCCCCCACACACTGTATAGCGAATCCAGTCTCATTCTGCACCGCATCCCTCAACACCTCGCCCCTCAACACCTCGCTAGTGTCGTCTCTCTCTCCTTTATTTATTACTCAGTGGTGTTTAATATACGTGCAGCAAGGACGACACTCTGAGGTGCTCGTAGTCAGCACCCCAGCATCTCCTTCACGTCAGTTCCCCCAGCCTGACCGGGGCCCAAACTGTATCCGGCCACGCCAAGTGTAAACAGTTTAGTTGGAAGGGAGGCTATAAACAGTGACTGGTGAGCGTCGTCACCGTGCCCACCAGCAGGTTACCGTGTGCTGCTGGCGACCAGGCCCCTGGCGGACATTCTTCACACTGGGTCATTCCGAGCAACACGAGGGCTGGTGGCAGTGCCGCGTATTCACATTCACACATTACTGAAATATAAATTTCAATTTGTGTAAATTTCGGAGAAAATGATGTAATTTTAAAATTGAAATTAGTTATCTTCCATTAGACATATCAGTGATATTATTGTGTAGTGGTTGTTGTGAAGTGACCTCTTGTCAGTGAACGTTGGTGATGGCGGCCAGGCGAGATAGAGCCCGTGAGGGCAGGCGCCAGGCCGACCCCTCTTTCCCAGTCAACAACGCACAACCCCCTTCCCCAGTCACTCCACCCCAGCCCCCCACACCTGCCACAGAAGGCCACCTGGCATCTGTGAATGGAAAAGGTGTCTTGAAGGAGCCCAGATCTAGAAATAAGAAAAAGTCCGGCAAAGGGTTGAGGGTGACCTTCGATCTCGACAGCATCAGTGAAAATTGTAAATACAGCAAAGCCAAGGAGGAGAAGGTGATTGAGAGTTGGGAAGACATCAGTGACTGTGAGGCGGAGACAAGTGGGACGAAATATGCCATTAATCATGAAGATCTTATTGATTGTGACAGAGAGTTACAGTTGGAAGGTATTGGTGGAGATTTTATTCATGTGGGAGATGGTGCTGTGCCGTGGGGTCACATAGGGGAAGCAGGCGACGCTCAAGACTACAGCATCAATACCTCATTCATCTGTTCTCCTGCTTATGCCTGTGTAGATCAGGATGCTCATCACAGGAATGTACCCGACATCAGTGAATCGGAAAAACTACATACAAATTCGGAAAGTATTTCACCATTTAGGAAAGAGGGAACACCAGAACTTGATAACGATGCCAGTGGCTTGACGGCAAGTGTTGCAAGTGTTAGTAATGTTAAATTAAATTACAAACAACCCTACGACGGCGGCAATGGCAGGAATGTTATACCGTTCATTGACAGCTCTGAGGAAGAAAATGGTGAAGGGAACGAAGATGATAAATGGGAGACGGAACCCCGCGGCAGTGGTCCTGGAACTGTTGGTGACATCCCTCGTCTGATTGGTGGAGATGGGAGCCTGGAGGACGAGGCGTGGCAACACGTGGGACCAGTGAACTATACAGTTGTGGTAGAACCCAGCCTCATGGACGACTACGGTGACGACAGTGACGACCTCATCACTAAGGAGGATCTTCAAGCCGTCTTTCTCGCTCTTATGGATGACCAAGAAAACGAGCCCCAGCCTTTAGACCCGTCTGTCAGCCCTATTGTTAATGCTAAAGAAGAGACAGTAGAAGGGGAACTGAAGTCGACTCCTGATACTGAGATTTTAGAGGGACATCTTGTCTCAGAAGAAAGGTATCTATCTCAGCAGGCGCCAATAGACAGAGAGCAGTCACCTCAGGTCTCCATAGGCTATGAATGTCGTGATAAAAAATCTGCTACTGCTTATGGCTCTGAAACTGAGTCTGAAGGCGAACTAGTGCCGTGTGAAGACAAATGTGTTGGCACTTCCGACCACAGTGATGACGAGCCTCAGAGTCTGAGTGAGAAACCATTAACAGATGAGGGCGAGGCTCAGAAGACCAGAGATGGATGCGATGGCAAGGAGTTAGTAACGGAACCGGATACGGAACACCTAAACCCGAAATCAGAGGAAGGTGGTGTCAGTGATAAGATTGGGGGCCTCTCGCCATCACCCGACGTCCCAGAGGATGGGAAATGTATTGGTATTCGGAAAGTGGCAAGGAAAAGGAGAAGATAAGCGGAAAGAAAAGTGGGAAAAAGAAAGGTAAGAAAAACAAGAGAGAAGCAAAGGCGGAGTCAGTGGTCAAACCTGCCCACGTGCTGGAGAGGCCAAAGCTTGTGCGCGGGAAAACTTGGAAAGAAAAGACACAAACGTTCAAAGCTCAACATGGAAATCCATTAACATTGTCTCACAGCAAGTTGTGTGTCTTTGATGGTGCAGCGGGCTGTGCAGACCTGGTGGCAGCAGACACCCTCCCCTGGTGGCAGCAGACACCCCTCCCCTGGTGGCAGCAGACACCCCTCCCCTGGTGGCAGCAGACACCCCTCCCCTGGTGGCAGCAGACACCCCTCCCCTGGTGGCAGCAGACACCCCTCCCCTGGTGGCAGCAGACACCCCTCCCCTGGTGGCAGCAGACACCCCTCCCCTGGTGGCAGCAGACACCCCTCCCCTGGTGGCAGCAGACACCCCTCCCCTGGTGGCAGCAGACACCCCTCCCCTGGTGGCAGCAGACACCCCTCCCCTGGTGGCAGCAGACGCCCCTCCCCTGGTGGCAGCAGACGCCCCTCCCCTGGTGGCAGCAGACGCCCCTCCCCTGGTGGCAGCAGACGCCCCTCCCCTGGTGGCAGCAGACGCCCCTCCCCTGGTGGCAGCAGACGCGCCTCCCCTGGTGGCAGCAGACGCGCCTCCCCTGGTGGCAGCAGACGCGCCTCCCCTGGTGGCAGCAGACGCGCCTCCCCTGGTGGCAGCAGACGCGCCTCCCCTGGTGGCAGCAGACGCGCCTCCCCTGGTGGCAGCAGACGCGCCTCCCCTGGTGGCAGCAGACGCGCCTCCCCTGGTGGCAGCAGACGCGCCTCCCCTGGTGGCAGCAGACGCGCCTCCCCTGGTGGCAGCAGACGCGCCTCCCCTGGTGGCAGCAGACGCGCCTCCCCTGGTGGCAGCAGACGCGCCTCCCCTGGTGGCAGCAGACGCGCCTCCCCTGGTGGCAGCAGACGCGCCTCCCCTGGTGGCAGCAGACGCGCCTCCCCTGGTGGCAGCAGACGCGCCTCCCCTGGTGGCAGCAGACGCGCCTCCCCTGGTGGCAGCAGACGCGCCTCCCCTGGTGGCAGCAGACGCGCCTCCCCTGGTGGCAGCAGACGCGCCTCCCCTGGTGGCAGCAGACGCGCCTCCCCTGGTGGCAGCAGACGCGCCTCCCCTGGTGGCAGCAGACGCGCCTCCCCTGGTGGCAGCAGACGCGCCTCCCCTGGTGGCAGCAGACGCGCCTCCCCTGGTGGCAGCAGACGCGCCTCCCCTGGTGGCAGCAGACACGCCTCCCCTGGTGGCAGCAGACACGCCTCCCCTGGTGGCAGCAGACACGCCTCCCCTGGTGGCAGCAGACACGCCTCCCCTGGTGGCAGCAGACACGCCTCCCCTGGTGGCAGCAGACACCCCTCCCCTGGTGGCAGCAGACACCCCTCCCCTGGTGGCAGCAGACACCCCTCCCCTGGTGGCAGCAGACACGCCTCCCCTGGTGGCAGCAGACACGCCTCCCCTGGTGGCAGCAGACACGCCTCCCCTGGTGGCAGCAGACACGCCTCCCCTGGTGGCAGCAGACACGCCTCCCCTGGTGGCAGCAGACACGCCTCCCCTGGTGGCAGCAAACACGCCTCCCCTGGTGGCAGCAGACACGCCTCCCCTGGTGGCAGCAGACACGCCTCCCCTGGTGGCAGCAGACTTCCCTTGCACTCGCTTTACCGTCATCGCTGTGAAGAACACAGACTCTGAGAGCTTGGAGAGCAAGTGGGCCGATTGTGAAGAAGGAACTAGACCATTGCCCCGGGTGACAGGAGTGGTGAGAGGTGAGGATGGTGAGAGCGTCACCCCCACCGACCCTGAAGACCAGCCAGGTGTGGCCATCCATGTGACTGGGGCCAGTGGGGACGACAGCTCATCTGACACTTCACCAGCAGAGAGCGACGACTTTTATATCGTCAAGGCTTGTACAGTGGCGTCGCCTTTAGAGGTCTTAACCGAGTATGTTGCTGATAGCGAATCCAGCGAGGAAGCCAGCCTTTCACAAACTGATGATATCAGTGAGAGAGAGCAGACGGCCAGGTCAGAAAGTGGTGCGGAAAAGTATAATTCACAGAGCTTGTCCACCCTTTACAAAGGTGAGCCTGACGATCTCCAACAAAATTGCGGTTCCTTTGTAATCAGCGTAAGTGGTAGTGAAGACCACGCTTACAGCGATGCTCAACCTAGTTTATGTAAGGATAATGTAAGTGATCATTTTGACTACGTTCATTCTTTCCCAGATATTGTAGGCACACAAAGATTAAATCTTGTATATGCATATGATACTGATTCAGAATCAGAGTCGAATAAAGATGGTTGGAGTTGCAACGCTAAAGAAAGGGTTCGTGATTATGTGCAGCGTCCTTCCTCTCCGGGAGTGAGTGGTTTAACGTTTGCCAACGTTGGCGAGGATGCTACGATCTCGCCACTGATCTCTGACGAAATTGTTTACCAGGGTCCATGTTCTTGTGGTCCAGGTAACGCTACTGACGCCTCTCGTCTGACAACAATTGTTATAGGTAACGATGTGAATAAAGGGAACTTATGTAGTAGTAATGAGCAGCTGTGTGTGCCACCACTGTTGAGTGATGACTGGGGGGGTGTTTCGTTAGATGATGGCGTGAAAAAGGGTGTGGAAGCTCAGGCTGACGGACAGATGAAACCCGAATTGAAGAACACCATGAAAAGGAGTCCGGAAAATGCATGTGGAGACTGTGAAGGAAACTCTCAAGACATTAGGTCAAGGATTAATGAAATTGTTGGCCCTCGGCTGCAACGTGAAAGACCCCGACCTCCAGGTGTGAACACGAGGGAGGAAGGAGTCGGTGGGGTGCCAGCAGACGACCATCATGCTGGACGGGACGACTCCCCGTTACCCGGGTCCTCGCCAGCGTCCAGTTCCGGGGTTCAAGGTTCGGACGAAATGTCTCTCTCTAGATCCCGATCCCGGTCTCCTCCCCGTGAAGAATCTGCCTCCCCGATCTACAATGTCCCGGACTTAGCCTACGAGTCGTACCAAGTTGAGGAACTGTTGCCCGAGAAGTTGCATCGTGACGTCGCGGAGGGTTTGCGAGCGCTGAGACTCGAGGGTAGTGTAGAGTCCACCCCCGAGAGAGTGAATCCGGTGGATTATAGTTTTAGGACATTCAGGGACATGTATCAGATCAACCCGATATATCTTACGGACTCTGATGAGGTCGATGATCAGAACGAGTCTGATACAGTCGTGCCAGGCTCTGTGAGTCTCAGCTACGACCCCGAGAGGTCAATCACCGTTACCAGTAAGTTGACACGTTGGAAATGTTAGTATTTTATGAAATGTAAACCTAGGGAATAGGTGTTGATGGATAAAAATACACAAGTTGCTGTTTGGGGTTTATAACTACAACATATTCCAAATATCATATAATTGAGGGACAGGGCAAATTTAGAATGCTTATTTTATTATTTTGACTTCAGCAATCTCACATAGTGCTTCCCCTCATTTTTCTGTGGTGGTGGCTGTGGTGGTGGTTGCTATTTAGGCTGGGCCTCAACTTCAGACGAATCCCCCGCCCCCTTGGACGCCGGCTCGACCCCACCCCTCCCCGGCACCCACTCTACTAGGAAGGTTCCAAAAGTTACTAGGTTGCTAAGGGAAACTCAAGGTTAGACTTGCATGCTTAATGTTGTACATGATGCTGCCACTAATATGCATTTGATACTAAACACACAACACTTGGTGTAATTTTGAGCTGTATCTCGTACGCATGTGATCTTCAACTTGCTTCCTGAGTTGGCAACAAGAAGTATGCCAAGTATTACCTCCTTAGAAGTCTGCATGTCAGTGCTGCCTCCTGCTTCTCGCCATTAAACGGTCTTGTAATGTATTTATCTTTAGAATTCGCATCTATATTAACGAATTTACCTGATTTAAATTTGTATATTACAACAAATTTCGTTTTCTATTGCCATGAAATGTTTAACAGAAAACCGAAGAAGCTTTTAATGGCTAACTAGAAAATGAAACAAAATTTGTTTTCTAAAGTTTGACATAATGTTTGTATTTTCATTGCTGTAGATGCATGTGCCAACCATTATCCTCCATTGTTTATAAAATACCACTTCTTTATTTGAAACGCAGTAACTTACAACATGGACGATCTACGTATAACGACGTGTGTTAATAAGTTGTGGCAGCCAGCTGGTGGTGGTGTTTACAAGCTGGACATGCTACTGAGGCAGGCCTATCATTATAGGCTTATAATGCCAATCTGTAGTTATGGAAAGCAGTGTTTATTATATTTTGACGTAAATTGGCAATGTGGAAGACATTGGCAAAGATTCAAGCAACCTCTTCCACTAATGCCGTAATGGAATGACAGATGTGGACTACTGGTCTCTGTATATGGGTAGTGTATCTCGCTACCCACCTACGGGCTCACCATAGCCCGTGCTACTTGGAACTTTTTGTTCTAGGTAGCGAATTTTAATCATCATCATCTACCCACAACACTGTTCCGCCTAATATCCTAGGCATGAGCTGCATCAGACTTGTCATCTGGACCTTATGTCTTGGTGAGTGCCAAGGGCGCTTACAAGAAGTTGGGCAGCGTCTTAAGGCTGGAGGGATCACAAGGTGCTGCCTATGATGTAGAGGAAGGCCAAGATGAGAGAAAGTTGTATTTGTATGTAACATCAGATCTGTTAATAGCTTTATTAAGTGTCGTTTGTGCCCAAGTTTTTTCAGGCGAAACCTGATGTACAAATAAATGTTACATTTGGGGGTTATTCACTTAAGGTTTAAAATAGTTCCATTCACCTATTCTGTATGAATCTATTATTGTTTAAAATAGTTATTTATAGTTCTTATCAGTTAATTTACCTTTACGTATTTATTTTTTTACCCTAGCCCAGAATATTTACTGTCATGCACAAATTATAGAACCTGCTGCGACTATTGGTTGAACATACAAATATGAACTATTGCACCTAAGAAAATTAACCTTTTGTGCTATTAATTTTGTAGAGGGCACGAGAAACACGACAACAACCAAATCTAAACATTTCAAGGCCTATAGTATAGCACATGTTTTACAATAAATTAGGTCAAAGATGGTGTATATTAGAGCTAGGATTACTTAAATCTTAGTACTTGATTGTAATTAACAAATTACTTGTTCATTGATTCATCACGCTATTGTGATTTCTGTGTGTAATCTAGGATTACTTGTTTCAGCCTAGGACAGGTTAGGTTAGTTTGTAGAGGTACTGTTCCGCCTCACAGTGACCACAGTAGCAAAGAGTACCGTTGAGTGGACGTTACTCATGGGTACTGTGCCACTCGGTACTTAGACAAGCAATTGTATATATTATGTATACCAATAGTACAAAACTGATATTTTCAAGTGCAACAGTTCATATTTGTACTTTCGACCAATAGTGGTCATTAGTACTATAATTTTTGGACGCTGGGTTAGAATATTTCCTCTCATACCTGGCCATAGCGTCACCCAGCATCTTGGGCTCTTGATACATTAAAGAGGAAATTTTCTTAACTCAAAATGTTGACCTAACTTTACGTCTAACCTTGAGTTACTGGTCTCCTGCTACCACGCTTCATCTGTTAGGGAAACCTTCTAATGAAGGTTTCCCTGAAACTTTCAGTAGAAGATTTCCCTAAAACCTTCACTTAGATATCTGATGCTACCAGAAAAATGTCAGTTGTGTACCCCTCTCCAACTGTCGTCAGACGCTAAGCTAACCATTGAAGCCTCTCATAAACTGTTAGCATCGCTCATCCTTCAGTTGAAAGCTACGCTGATTGATAAGATTAAGCCACCCAAGAGGTGGCTCGGGCTACGCTGCCTCCTCCTACTATAATATATATATATATATATATATATATATATATATATATATATATATATATATATATATATATATATATATATATATATATATATATATATATATATATATATATATATAATATATATATATATATATATATATATATATATATATATATATATAATATCAATTAGACACCATTGAACACCTTATCCAGAAAGATAGATGATGTGAACGGCAGGAGTTTGTTTAGCATGTGTAGCATTTGTTTGTTGTATTTTGTTTCTGTAGTATTTTTATGATTGTGTATAGTGTATAATTGTAATAGGTTTTATGTATTTATTTTCTCTGGCATCATTCGAGTCATATATAACATCTTTGATAGTGATGTTAAGATATCAACTTGAATCAAGCTTGAATCCTCACCTGCTTCAGTCTGTAGACTGCTTTACCACAGTCTACAGATAATGGCGGAGAGGAACCTTGAAGTATCGTATATTGATATGCATGAGGTTGAATAGTCCTCCCTTTGTTGATGTATTTGGGTTGAAGAGAACACAACGTGCTTGCATCGTAGTAAAGATCAAGATGAGATAGAACTTTATTTGTACATGCTATTTCTCCCTAATGAGCTTTATAAACTTATGCACGTTGGTAAAGCTCTCTCAGACCAAATGTTCCCCACAAATAAAGTGTAACCATCTTGGTGTTTTTCTTCGTGTAATTTTTTTTTTTTTTTTAGATTGAAGAGGCTGCATTATCAGTTGTTAATAAGCCTGCATCATTTGTTTACTGGTAAATAATAATTAGGTTTACGTGAACGCAGTTTTTGAAAAGTATCCATTTTGGAAAACGTAAAGCAAATATCTTAGACAAGGCCGGGGAATCGTCTAACAAATGAACCGTAACCTAATGATTGTAAATATTTTGAAAGTAATGTTGCTTCGTAAGGCGCTGTTTGGAGACAACATGGCGTTGACGCGGCCGACATTGTGCTGGAGGGGGAATGTTTCTTGTGTCATCCAGTATCAGAGTAGCCCATCTACCACTAGCCTGTATCTAGCCCATCTACCACTAGCCTGTATCTAGCCCATCTACCACTAGCCTGTATCTAGCTCATCTACCACTAGCCTGTATCTAGCCCATCTACCACTAGCCTGTATTTAGCCCATCTACTACTAGCCTGTATCCTAATAGCGCAGCGCTATTAGGATACAGGCTAGTGGTATCCTACATAGCAACAATCATCAAACGAGGATCCTCATCATTTAGAAGATTCTGGAGCTGGGTCAGAATTCATTAAGCATGTACACAACGATTTAAGAAACCTGTTCATCTTTCCTTAATCATGGCTTTGTTTACATTTATTAAACGGTTTATGAGCTTGGAAACTTTATAACCCAAGGGTTTTATTATAAACAACCTACTAGCGCTTCGCACTTATGCACTGTTTTAATAAATATCTGCAACGCTGTCTTGAATAAGACGAGATGTACAGGTTGCTTGAGTTGATGCGTTACAGCTTAATGAATCTGGCTCCTGCTCTTGGGTAGGCGCACCAGGTTTAAGAATGTGGCCCATTTACTAAAGAGAGCGCGGTAATACCTCCTCTGCGGGCTTAACTCTTTTGAAATGTTAACGGATGACCTTGGTTATATTTTCCATTTTTGAGGCTTTGTTAATGTTAAATTTATACTTCCTGGAATGAGACATCTGTTGGCTTGGTTATTTTGTGACCAGTGCAGTGGGGAGGGGGGGGGGAGGTTCTACAATCATTCCCATTACGACTGGTAATGAGAGCGTCATATTACGGGTAATTGTGACACCTAACACTAAACAGTGATATGCCTATCCTAGTTCCCCTTCCTCTTGACCTTTGTTTTATTCATCACTATTCATTCACTTGTTGGTACTGGTTCCTGTCCGGTTTATACAATATGTGGTGGGGGGGGGGGGGAGTGATTGTTAGTGTTGTCATCTTAAAGAGTGTCGATATAACCGAGACTTAAAGACTGACACTGAGGACACAATACATTATTTTTAGTGCAATAGATTATACAGGAATATACGATGACAAGTTTACCAAGATAATAAGATACATCTCAAGAGGATAGATTAGCTAAGGCTATTTCTAGCCTCCACGTACGAAATTTGTACAAACAATAGGAGCGGTGGTCCTGTATGTATGGGAATAATAAGAGAAGTATGTGAAGATAAAGGAGACTATATGAGAGGAGGGAAAGCGGAGGAGGAGGAGGGAGGGAGTGGCTGCCGAAGGGTCTGTTGTAAGATTTCACTGGCGGTGTGGGGGTAGAGGCGGGACGCTTGTACAGTGTTGTGCACGCCGTGGTGAGGGGGTGTCAGGCTCTGTGCTTCTCGTCCAGGCCCCCAGCCGCACTTCCGGGAAGGTTCCCACGTGAATAACAACATTGTCGAGAACACTGGACTTACCGGCGCCGCGTGTCCACGCCATGATTAGTTTATAACCGTGGTGTGGGGAGCAAAATGTAGCGTGTTCATGAACTACTGACACAAGCAACACTTATATATCCAGGTGGCGCACAAGCAACAGTGAACTTGGGGCATGATAATCATGCGTGTGCGTCAGGTTTGAGTGCGAGCCAAGTACGACGCCTGTGGCAGTGAATCAGTGTTGGTGTTATGCGCCTCGCGGACTGCAGGTGTTGGCTGAGGTGTTGCGCTACCTGTGTACGACCCTTGAACACAGTGTTGCCTACTCCCGCAAATAATAGCTCTGGATTTCAATACTGCAACAAAAAGTAAAGATGAATTCGTCGGAGGTCATTATCCAATTAGATCATGAGCCAGAACTGTGGTGCGCTCTCAGCTTGCGTAGGGGCCCCCAGGTTGCAACACTCGCACGCACGCACACTGTTCAGCTGTTGCCACACAACTCTAACGATAGTTGAAAAGTTTTAATGCTAATACCAGGCCGTGAAGAACAAGCCTGCATTGCAGTGGAGACGTGTGGAGAGTTGGGGGTCAGTTAGGGAAAGGGTGATAAGTATGTCAGTGACCCGAACGATAGCATGCAAGTGGTGGTGGTGGGTGGCAGACTGTGGAGGGTGGCACTGCTCCTGGCCCTCTGGCAGTGCCTGGCGGGGAGGGCCAGCGTGTGGACTTGGTCCTAGTGTACGGTGTCATACTGCTACACCTGCCTAGTGTACGGTGTCATACTGCTACACCTGCCTAGTGTACCGTGTCATACTGCTACACCTGCCAAGAAAGTTTCCGCGGCACTCCATTAATTACAGCTTGACATTGTAACCGGAGTTAAATGATTAATTTTTCGATTTAATTTGAAAAGATAAAAAGTTTTCCATTCTGAATAATCTCAAGGACACTCGGTATAACTTGTGAAGTTAGCAGCGAGGGGAAATATTGGCAGGAGTGAGCGTGGGTTGTGGAGGGGTGTGTAGCCCCTGGCAGGGAACCGCTGCCTCCACGCCTGTGTGGAGCCGCAGGCAGGGAACCCCCTCCCAGGCGTGGAGCCGCAGGCAGGAGCCAGGCCTCGCACTTACTCTAGTTATAACTTTGTGGTTCGTGCTCTTATATTTTAGACGTGTTAGTTTGCCGGCCGTCGTTTGTATTGCCCACTAATGGATTAGTTGTTATTTTGTGGTGAAGAATGACGTAGAGACGAGTGAGGGGTGGGGTAGCGGGGGGAATGTAAGGGGACAGTCATTGAGGCGAATATGAGAGGCAGTTGGAGGGAGAGTCGTAGCTCGCTTTCGCCTACCTCTCATAATACAACAGAAGTTGCCGTAAGTAAGAACACATTTCAGGTTAGAATAAGAATGAGAGTAATATAGGAATGGTGCAGGGGACCTGTGCCCCGGGTGTGTGTGTAGGTAGGCCTCAGTCTGGGTATCTACTATCCAAAGCCTGTGTCGGAATTAACAGTATGACATAGTGACGTCACATCTTGTACGTACCATTTATAAACATAAAATATAACGTCATAGTGACGTCATATCTTGTACATACCACATATAAACACAATGTCATTTCTACGAAAGGTTGGGTTGGGGTTAGAGTAGCGATGACCTATGCGGAGGGTGTTCTTGTTAGTGTTCGGTCGTGTTCCCTCCGTCAGTAGTCCCGCACCTGTGCACTTGGAACAAGTTGTTCAAGTAACTAGAACATACGAGAGACAAATTAGTTAATTTGCAATAGTCGGTTCCTCGGTAATCATCTTGTTCAGTGCTCGCAAAATGTGGCGTTATAAATATTGTATTCAGCTACTCATTGTTCTATGATATTAGTGCGGTCAAAACTGGAGCCACTTTCTTCCCGCCTGGAGAGGGAGTCGGGCATGTCCACGGGCGGGGGGCGTGTCTAGTATTACAGACGAGGAGTCACAATAACGTAGCTGAAGTATGTTGACCAAACCACACACTAGAAAGTGAAGGAGTGACGACGACGACATTTCGGTCCGTCCTGGACCATTCTCAAATCAATTGTGTTCAGTATTCTCTTATGTAACAACATAATTGCTACATTATTCTGATTTTAATCTGTATACAACATAATTGTGAAACAATCGTGAGTCTCGTTCATTTTTATAAAATATGAAATTTTGACATTTATATAAGTAAATGTGGTCACAAGGTGGTGTCACCAGACTAGAATGCTTCACGTGGGAAGGTGATGGCAGGTGGTGGGAGTGGTTGGAATGTCAGGTCGTCGCCGTTACCACCAGCCTCGATGATGGTAATCGATACTGTGTGAGGGCAAGTAGCCTGCTGGGTCTGGAATCACAGAGGGGTCGCTGACCCCTGAGTATGCCACCCGCCTCATAATAGAGCGTCGTATTTTGACGTATACTTAACCCAAGGCCAAAAAATAGTCGTACTAGAAAATGGGAGCGACTCGCGAAATTGACGTACTGTCTCGTTTTCTGTTTTGGGTCCTCTGGTTAGGATAAGGACACTTTAGTACGACAGTTTCTTGTCGTTGGGAAACCTTAGGAGGACGGGCTGGTGTATGAACATCGCTTCCGTGTTTTCGTTTTAGCTGTCTGCCACTTCACTACAACTGTATTTTAGATTTATTTATAAGGGTAGAGCGGTGTCAGTGTTAAACGAGGTGGGTGGTGGAGTGCCGGAACTTGGGGGCAGTAGTTCTGTATCGGCAGTATAACAACAATGGCAGCTTGATGAGAGACTGGTCTATATGGACGAGGAAGGTGACGTAGCCGTGTCGAGGCAGCGGGGTGGTGTTGGCTGGGGTAGCCAAGGGCTGGGGAAAGCACAGTTGGCCGGCGAGGATTGGAAAGGCTGCTACGTGGTATGCAGTACCCGGCCCTGCTGCAGGAGAGCGCCTGTGGGGCTCAGCTATGATTGGAATCGTAAACAGCAAGGTAGAGCAATGGCGCTAACGTAGTTTTTTCAAAGCATTGGTTTTTTGCGTTTACATAAAAAGTGAAGCATTTAGGTGTGATGCTTAACCCGCCCTCCTACTAAGCGTCGCATTTTGACGTATACTCTTATTTAAGACCAAAAATCGTCGCAGTACAAAATGGTAGCAGCTCGCGAAATTGACAGTGTCCCGTTTTCTGTTCTGGGTCCCCTGGTATGTTAGAGTAAGAGCACTTTAGTACGGCAGTTTCTTGGCGTTGGGGAACCTTAGGAGTCATCCTTAGCCATCATCCTTAGGCTGGATGATGGCTACGGTGTGTTTAGTGGTGGTGGATGACGCCGCCTGTCCTCTCATATACTCACATCTTAACGTAGTCGAATCCGCCATATTTTCGCCGGTTTTAATAAAAATTATTGCACCGTATTGTTGACGTTTCCCGATCATGGGCTTTGTTAGATTAGTTAGGTGGCTTAGGCTTAAACGTTTCTGGTTAATCAAAGCCATCGTAGTTTTCACGGAGTTTCCAATTGTGAGGAAGAGAAGGTGGGTGGTGTTGGAGCAGTGTGTGAGGGGGTAGTGTTGGAGCAGTGTGTGAGGGGGTGGTGTTGGAGCAGTGTGTGAGGGTGGTGTTGGAGCAGTGTGTGTGAGGGTGGTGTTGGAGCAGTGTGTGTGGGGGGTGGTGGTGGAGCAGTGTGTGTGGGGGTAGTGTTGGAGCAGTGTGTGAGGGGGTGGTGTTGGAGCAGTGTGTGAGGGTGGTGTTGGAGCAGTGTGTGTGAGGGTGGTGTTGGAGCAGTGTGTGTGGGGGTGGTGTTGGAGCAGTGTGTGTGGGGGTGGTGTTGGAGCAGTGTGTGAGGGGGTGGTGTTGGAGCAGTGTGTGTGGGGGTGGTGTTGGAGCAGTGTGTGTGGGGTGGTGTTGGAGCAGTGTGTGTGGGGGTGGTGTTGGAGCAGTGTGTGTGGGGGTGGTGTTGGAGCAGTGTGTGTGGGGGTGGTGTTGGAGCAGTGTGTGTGGGGTGGTGTTGGAGCAGTGTGTGTGGGGGTGGTGTTGGAGCAGTGTGTGTGGGGGTGGTGTTGGAGCAGTGTGTGGGGGGTGGTGTTGGAGCAGTGTGTGTGGGGGTGGTGTTGGAGCAGTGTGTGGGGGGGTGGTGTTGGGGCAGTGTGTGTGAGGGTGGTGTTGGGGCAGTGTGTGTGAGGGTGGTGTTGGAGCAGTGTGTGAGGGTGGTGTTGGAGCAGTGAGTGGTGTGTGGGATGAGTGGCGCCAGAGGCACGACTCCAGGTGTTGGGGAAAGTTTCAAGAGCGGTTTGTCACTAATATCTTGGCTTTCAGTTTGGTCGAGTTTCTCTTCCTAGTACGTGTAAATTGTGCCTTAATGCCAGTATTTACACTGATATATTCCTTGTCTTTATTTTCACTATTCATAGTGTTTTTTCTTAGTGCTTATACATAATGGTATATTTACAATTGCTTGGATAATGTCAGTATATTAACCAGCGTGCACTCAATATATGGGATACTGTCAACTTGAACACAAGAGCTTCTCAGACGACTCGTTTAAAGCCTCATATATCTTTAGGTTGGGTTGAGTGTGTTTTGATTTAGCAAGCGATCCATTGGCGAATTGTCTTGCCCAAATGTTTCTCGTTTAGTTGGTAATAGTTAGTGTGTCAGAGTGGTCACGTGTCATCGGTAATTACAGTGGTGGGCGCGGTGGTGAGGAGCAAGCAATGAGTGCTTGTAGGCTTGCCTGCGGTTGTTCTTGCTCTGTAATAATGAAGGAAACCAATCTCGACGCTCGCTGCCCCCAAGTCTTCATTATCTCTGGAGAACTCTCACCCGCTTGTGGTGTTCTCTATAAACTAGATGATGGGCCCCGACCCTAAGTCTTCATACTGGGAAGCCCCCGAGGATACATAGTTGTCTCTTGGAACTTGCAAGACTGGTGGTGGTGGTGCATAGACAACTCCTATTGTTCTTGGGTCATGTTGCAACCTACCTTGATGTTGGTTCCTGGGATTAACGTCCTCGTGTACACCAACAAGACCTTGTACGGTATTTTTCCATAAACTTAGCTGCTTCAAAACTAATACACATGTTCGCATGTTAAGGACTTCATGCATCTATTCATTTAATACAAATTATACCGTTTCCAATGTCCGTGGAATGAAGAGGCATCAATCAGGCTGGGGAAATTAATGGAATGATTCCGCGAAAGTAGGTTATTCTTATGAACAAATAAGTTATTCTTTAGGTTATTCTTAGTTGCACCCCCCCCCCCAGCCTTACTATCACCATAACTGTCACCGCCACTTCCACCGCAACACTCTCTACTACCTCGACTAGAATACAACATTACTAACCACTGTCTTCTGTACCTCTGTTCTCGTTTCAACATTTTATCATTATCCTAAGAAACGTCGGCCTGGGACACCCTCGTAATCCTCGACGATCACCAACGTATTGGAAACTAGCATAAATAAAGTTCCCCCCGTTCCGTTGTCAACTGTTACAGGTAATACCGAAGAAAATAATACGAATTAAATATACAGCATTTTGCTAGTAAAACTAGCAATAGTGAAGATACGACAAGATCGAGTTAGACGAAGGGTAGAAAGGGGACTCGAGTTTTATTTCAAGTGTGGGGTTGGGGCGTCTTGTCATCTACGGTATTGGCATCTTTTCTCGACACATGTTTGTATGCAGGCGATGAGTCACAATAACGTGGCTAAAGTATGTTGACCAGACCACACACTAGAAGGTGAAGGGACGACGACGTTTCGATCCGTCCTGGACCATTCTCAAGTCGATTGAAAATCGAATTGAGAATGGTCCAGCACTGACCGAAATGTCGTCGTCCCTTCACCTTCTAGTGTGTGGTCTGGTCAACATGTTTGTATATTAGAGGTTTAACGTTAACGTTTTTCCTGTGGCATTGCTTGATAACGGGACCTAATAATGAGGTGTATTGATTTTCCTGAAGACGGAGACGAGAGAAGGGTTTTGAACTTTAGGGAAGTCATGTCCGGGCCGGCACTTAGTGGCTGGCGTCTTGAGCGGTCACTGAACGGCTGCATCTCTACACATACCTTGGCGCCATCTTTGGATAATTACTTTAGCTACTTACTCTCTCGCTGAGAGGATGGAAATTATTTGTGGAAATTGAAAATATATACGTTATCCTTTGTTTGTAACTAGAGAGTTGTATATTTGTAGGTTAAATAGTGCGGAATGTTTAATTTTTTTATCGTGCTTCAAATGACTTGAAATTGTGATGGATTGTTTTTGAAAATTCATATAAAGAATCGACATGCCGCCATTCAATCACTCAAGGGTAACCGATGAAGGCTATGAGAGCGACTACTCAAGGAGGAAATTCTATCCAATATTGTGCCGTAAGTGCGTAGTAGTCAGCAATGACGCCGTTCTCTTTGCTTTTGTCCCCCATTAAATTGAGGGAAGGGGGTTCATTTTCTTTATATTATCTGAAGTAACGTTTTCTGTTGATTCCGCTCTTCTTATTGGGAGACTAAAATATTTCCACCATATCCTAATCATTAGCTTTAGCAAAACATTAGTATTTGGTTCCAGTTTTGCTTATCAAAGTTATTTTATCGGCACCTAGTCTCATTATCGTTTTTATATTATATTTTAACATGTTATTTTATTGGCTATGAGTGAGTATTAAAGGGGAAATTGCAATCATTAACATAAAGTGCATGATAGTCAGCATGATTTGTCTTAACTTTTTGCCCCCCATTAAATACGAAGCGGGTGCATTTTCTTTATTTTCTGTGAAGCATTATTACATAAATTGGTTCCAGTTGTGCTTATCAACATTATTATGTTCTTTAAGCAACATAAGGAATATTCTTTGTTATGTTATCTACCGCAAGTCAATGTCATTATTATTTATTAATTTAGCCATTTCCTTGACACAAAGGTATCGTGCAGCGATGGGAGGTGCTGCAGGCCCAGGCTGTGGAGCGGCAGCGCCAGAGTGGACAAGTGCGGGAACTGCAGCGTCAGGTGAAGACCCTCCGTCAGGCCCTGGAGGCCCTCACAGACCGTGCCAACCAGCTGACGCAGGCAGATGACGTTAGCACCCACCAGCAGCTGAACTTGAAGCTGCAGGAGGCGAAGGTGAGTACCGAACTGGTCTCGTATATAAGGCCCATTTGTCTGTAGTTTTGAGTTATAATCCTCGAACCTGGTCGGGGGCTTGTTTGAAAATATAATTAATGTTGTCGAGGACAGGAAGCCTATACTTAGGCTGACTGACGTCCCCTCTTCGGCTAATTATTGACGTCCCCCTTAGGCTAATTATTCACGCCCCCCTGAGGATAATTATTCACGTCCCCCTTAGGCTAATTACTGACTTCCCCAGGATAAAACCTTTCAGCAATTGTTTAATTCCCGGGTACTTATTTTCTTGCTAGGTGAACAGAGGCATTAAGTGAAAGGAAACGTGCCCAACAGGTTCAGTTCTGGCATGAGATTCAACCCAAGTCCCTCAGTTGTGAACCCTTTACACACAAACATTGCTGGATAATATCTACAAGAGAAACTCGTTGAATACATTACCTAGAATGATGCGTTACTGCCACCAGTATGATGACGTGTGTGGCATGAAAAAAACTAATAATCCTATTATTAATATGGGATATTATAGTCAGTCATGTTTTCCTTGGATTAAGAAAGTCTTAAATAGAACCAAACGTAGTGGCCACACCAAGTGGACACACAAGTGGACACACAAAGTGGACCGCACATGTGGTCCACAAGTGGTCCACAAGCTAAGATGTTGGGACAGAGTCACAGTGGTAGAAAACTTTACCATCCCATCACAGATTACAATTAATAATTCCTTCATATGACAAGTGGACCACACAAGGGACCACACAAGTGGACCACAAGTGGTTCACAAACTACGATGTTGGGACCAAGTTCACAGAGTGTGGAACACTGTCTCATTCTATCACAGAATGATTCAATTAATAATCCCTTCATAAGACAAGTTGGATCACACAAGTGGACCACACACAAGTAAATCATATGAACCAAACACCAGCCAGAATGTCCACAAGAAGTGACGCATATTAACACTTTAGCGCTTTGGGCGCAGCGTAAAAAACGAGAGCGAACCTGTGCTTTGGGCGTCGCGCGCTTAAGCGGTAGAGCGAAAAGTGTCTACTTTTTTTACTGTCCTGACACTAATTGTAGACCTACGTATTTAATTTGGTATCACTGTGTTCGCAATAGAATTCTCTATAAGACATACATATAAATACTGCCAAACAGAAACTGTTTGAAACAGTTCAAACAGAAACAGAAGCTCTCGCCAAACTGTTGGCGAGAGCGCCAAACAGCAACAAATGTTTCCACTCTCTTAATGATTGCGATGACCACATTTATCCTACATCATTGATTATGGTATCATTGGAACCGCAATAAAATTCTCTATACGGACATATGCATATAAATATAGAATCAATGTCGCAACCAACCCACAAGACGGTTGGAAGTGGCTGAAGTGTTACCCGCGGCGGCATATCGGCGCCATACAATTGTTATACCAAGATGAATCACTGCCATGCCGTTTTCTTTAATAAGCTCTTCGGTTATTAGAAAAAACGTAAATTTCATGGTGACCATTTTGAGACTAACTAAAAGAAATCGCATATACATAAAATTATACAATTATTTAACCATTCGACGCACGCGCTAGTCCGGAGGGCAGAATCAGGGTGAAAAAGATGGACGCTAACGCTCTCCGCTAAGCGCGAAAGTGTTAACCAAANCCCCGCTGCCCCCAGATCACCCTCGCTGCCCCCAGATCACCCCCCGCTGCCCCCAGATCACCCCCGCTGCCCCCAGATCACCCTCGCTGCCCCCAGATCACCCTCGCTGCCCCCAGATCACCCTCGCTGCCCCCAGATCACCCCCGCTGCCCCCAGATCACCCTCGCTGCCCCCAGATCACCCTCGCTGCCCCCAGATCACCCTCGCTGCCCCCAGATCACCCCCGCTGCCCCAGATCACCCCCGCTGCCCCCAGATCACCCTCGCTGCCCCCCAGATCACCCTCGCTGCCCCCAGATCACCCTCGCTGCCCCCAGATCACCCTCGCTGCCCCCAGATCACCCTCGCTGCCCCCAGATCACCCTCGCTGCCCCCAGATCACCCTCGCTGCACCAGATCACCCTCGCTGCCACCCAGATCACCCCTGTACTCCCTGTAGCCTGCTGTTACAGCTCCATCCATTCATTGCTAATTCCTCTAACCCATCGCTCCCCTCCCTATTGTCTCCTTTTCCCGGCTCCTCATCCTTTCGAAAATAATCTGCATTTCTCCCTATTTCTTCATTATCTACGTCCGTTTCTGTCCCCACACCGCCTCTTCCCCTTCCGGACCATCATTTCCTCCCATCTGAGAATTCCCATTCCCGATAATGTGTGGAGTTCCTGCAGTTGATGCAATAATTGTTGATCACTGGCGCGTGGGGGGGGGGTGTATTCCTCCACACCCTTCTTCCCCTCACTCTCCTTCCCCTCACCCTTCACCCTCTCGCCTCCCTCCGTCCACTCACTTCCTTCTCTACCCCTCACTGTCCTGACCCTCATCCTCAGCTCTTCGTAACTGAGGGTAGACGCACCCACTGAGGCCGCCCCTGCCACACTAATACACCCACCACAAGCCTGCTACACCTGCCTACACCAGCGTGGCTCCCTCCCACACCCTCTTGGTTCACACCACACCTTCACCTACACTTACTAAGAAGTTTACCTGTGCAACAGACGGAGCGGAACTCCAGCTGAGACGTTGGAGAGAAAGCGCCCAGAAGAATTGACATAGCAATTCACAATGCTGTCTAGTCTTACTTTGGGAAAAATGGGATATGAACCGACCAATTCACTGGAGATAGTGGAGTGTTTGCGAAGGAGAAAGTAGGAGGGTGGGAAGGAGAGTAGTAACGGAGGGAGCAAGAGAAAGCTGAATAATGGTACAACGTTCCCCGGTGGTGCAGTGGCAACACAATCGCAGATCGCCTCGCCAGGGAGTAGGTTTGGATTAGAGTCCCGACCAGGGAAGATTCGATTGACTAGGCGCCAATCTTTTTAACTGTTTGTCTCAGTTCACCCAACAGTAATTGGGTACGTGGTTGTAAACCGATTGGAGGGGTCACGTTCCAGGGAAAACTTGCAGGTAATGCTTAATAACATGGCAAGGGAGAGGTTGCCTACATGATTCAGAAGTCGTTTGTTCCTGTACCCACCTACAGTTGAAGCTCTGTGATGGGGTTTGCTTCCTCCTTTTTGCTTTTTGACGCATTCTATTTCCTCTTAACTCGTACACTTAACACAATATTTCGACTGTGTACCTGGCTCATTCGGGTACGCCTGTGCCTCTTGTGTGTGTCCACCCCCATGTACTAGTCTGTCGTTATCTGCCAGGTCAGTTCATCACAAGAGGAGCTACACAATGGGCTTTCGTTGGTGAAAGCACAATAGGTTCGTTGGTGTTTCTGGAAGGTGGAGCGTAGTAAGCGAGGCTGGGAGAGGAGGGAGCTCCCCTCCTGATGTCTGGCACACACATGACTTCGCCATAATAGTACATCAGGAGATAATGGACCTAAAAGAGTGTCCAGTGAAGGGGCGGCGGACCACAGCACCCGGACCAATGGCCTGGATCATCCCCCCCCCCCCTTTAAAGTGATTTGTTACAGTAACTCGTAACGTGAGCGTAGGCCGACGACCTTGCCAATGGAGGCAGAGACACAGAGAGAATAACAATGCCGACACGGCTAGGCAGTGTTGGCTGGGTACCCATGGCCTGAAAGTCCTGGTCTTGGAGGCACCATGTCCACGGTGATCAAGTATTTGATAAATAATAAATCTTTGGCATGATATAATCACAATATTCGTTCAATGTTCGGGTTAAGTTTACGTGTATCTCAAGAAAATAAGGTTTTGTGATTAAATTTGGACCACAATGGTCTTATTAGGTCACAAATTAGGATTTGTGACCTAATAAAATCCTTAAACCCTATTTAGTAATTCAGTCCATCCTCCTATTGTGGTAGTACTTATAATAACGATGAGGACCATAGTATATATTCCCACGTACAACGAAATTAGAACGTAGAAATCTGAACTGTTGAGTTGGACAAACCGGGAAACAAATTTTTTTACTTGTGTCGCTTATCACGATATGAGGCCTAATATAGTCCATATGTGTGCTATACTAAGCCTAGGAATATTAAGTTTGTGTTTTAGCTTCATTTATTTTAAAAGAATTCCTTACTAGTCAGTATACTATTGTCTTAAAGCTAAGAACGTACGAATTTTGACTATTGACGATCGTCACAATAGATACTATCCAAACAGGAGGATTGGTTGCATAATTAGGTATAAACTATCCCTAGATTGTTTATCTAATTATTTAGTTACAAGAGTCTCTGGCCACATTGGGGAGTCTCTGGCTATAACAGGGATCCTTTGGCACAAGTGGTACCTTTGGTCACAGTAAGGACCTTTGGCCAGAGTAGAGCGTGGAGGGGGGGGGGACCTCTGGCGGGACTTCAAATGTCACAATTTTCCTCTGGATTGTGAATTCGAACCGCACAATATTCCCACCAGGACAAGGTGCTGTTCCAAGGAGGAAGAGGATGCGAGTGGCGGTTTTAAGTGAAAGAATTTGGAGGGTGTGAAGCGAGATGGGAAAGTGAGCGAACGCTCGACTGAGAAATGAGCGAGGGAAAAGGAGGAAATATCTTAGAGGGGAATGGCCATAGCAGGAGACCACTGTCGTCAAGGATGAATTGCTACCATAGTGACTGGTGCTTGTTAGACGTCTTAGTGGTTACAGTAATCCCAAGAAACTTTTATTTTGTATAAACATGTTTTAGTTCGGGTTGATGGGATATTACGGTGGTTAATCATAAGGCCGCCAGTGAGTGAGCTTAGGCTATCGTCAATGTGCTTTGATAATTGTATTCACGTTTTTACCTTATTAATTTAAAGGCTGATAAACGCGTTCGCCGCCCAAGTCCCTTGAACTCATAGATTATAAATGGCTTAACCGCCCAAACAGCTCTTACACTCTTACATTATTATTACATTAATAATACATTAATAATACAGTATTAACTCTATCCAGTTATGAAATAATTGTTGCCAGTGAAGTGAACATTTGGTGATAAGACAAGCGTGATTGGCGTATTGACTTGTACCAGATCGTATTACAGAAACATTTATGATGAGCTTTTTCACTGTTGGTTCCCTCTAGAGATGGACATTTGTGTAGATAGTATAAATGATCCACATGGTTCCACGTGGTTCACATCTGCTGTGAATCACGCCATTGGCGGTGGTGTTTTACCATCGACTACCATACGTTTTGCTATCGTATGAATCACAGCCTGGTTGATCAGGTATCCTTTCGAGGTGCTTATCGAGTTCTCTCTTGAACACTGCGAGGGGTCGGCCAGTTATGCCCCTTATGTGTAGTGGAAGCGTGTTGAACAGTCTCGGGCCTCTGATGTTGATAGAGTTCTCTCTCAGGAGTACCTGTTGCACCTCTGCTCTTCAACGAGGGTATTCTGCACATCCTGCCATGCCGCCTGGTCTCATGTGATGTTATTTCTGTGTGCAGGTTTGGGACCAGCCCCTCTACTATTTTCCACGTATAGATTATTATGTATGGTCACAGCCTTGCCCGGAGCCACCCACCTCACCCATAATCCCTCCATTTACAAGTTCCAGGATCCACCGCCACCCATAACATCCCCCCTTCCCCCACCCATTCATTAGTTCCATGTTCCCCCCCCCCACCCCCCCCCCCCCCCAGGATCAACACACCCCCCCCCCAGGATCACCCTCCCCATTACCCAGATGGAAGATAGATATATCTCCTGCTTTACATCAGCTCTAATTTCCGTTCCATTCTATTATTAGAATGGAACGGTATTTGAATTTCACATTCAAGAAGATTTATCTTAATTTATTTCTTCACGGAGAATTAGTGGGGTTGTCAGAAAGCAAAAAATCCCAAGACTGTGCAGTCTCACAATTTTTTGTTTAAATCCGGTATAAGATGGGCTCCAGGATCCTTAAGTGCTATGGGTTCGCTTTGAGTGAAAAAGTGTGAAGGAATTTGAGAATTTGTTTAGCGTCGAGGTGGTATCTGGTATTATATTGCCGACTCTGGCAAGAGGCCTCGTGTCAGGGAGAAGTGGGAGTTGTTAGGGACGTTGTAATGTCAGGGTTGAGGAGAGACCTGATCAGTTCAGGGTATGGGGGGGGGGGCGTTTACGCGTGTTTCATGATAAAAGGCTCTTATGTTCACTAGCGTTTTTTGTCGTTGTGGGATTATTTCTTCGCTTTGTGGGTGGCTGAGGGTTAGGTCTGGTGCGCTCGGCAGTATAGGTCAACAGGTCTGTGGTGGTTTACCTGGAGCATACCTGAAGAGGGTTCAGGGAGTTGTGTTCCCCCGAGCCCGGTCCCTGGCCAAGCTGGGATTGTGATAGCTTGGTTCAACAGGTTGTTGCTTAGAGCGGCCCGCAGGCCCACATATCCACTACGCCCCTTGTTGCAGAAACTTATCTATTTGCTTCTTGTTCAAGTCCACCTTTGTTCAGGCAATATTTCTAATACTGATGATGATCAGTCAATGCTCTCTGCGTCTGTGACACCTCTACTCCTCACTGTTATATTCTGCATTTCCTTTCGTGTCTTTCGCTCTAGTGTGGTGTTATTCCACTGCAAATTTGGGACCTGGCCTTCAAGTATCTTCCATGTATATATTATTTGATACATTTCTCGTCTCCTTTCCAAAGAGTATATTTTGAGAGCTTTGAGACGGTCCCAATAATTTAATGTTTTATCGTTTCTATGCGTGCCGTATATGTTCTCTGTATTCCCTCTAATTCAGAGATCTCTCCTGCTCTGAAATTTGAAGTGAGTTCGACCAATACTCAAGACGGGACAGCACCAGTGATTAAAATGGTGTTAGCATTGCTGTGGGGTCTCTGGATTTGAATGTTCTCATAATCCATCCTATCACTTTCCTGGCCGCCGCTATATTTGCTTAGTTATGTTCACTAAATATCAGGACGTCAGACGTCATAATTCCCAAATCTTTTACAAGTTGTTTCCTCCTATAATTGTGTCTGATTGTGTCCTGTACCCTGTGTTTTGTCAAATTTCCTAGTTTCCACCATACCTAGTTACCTGGAACATCACTGTTAAACATGATGTTTAACGGTGACATTAGGTTAATAATTCTATTAGGTAAATAATTCACTGTAAACTTGTGTAAACTAGCCCCATAAATGTATCTAACAAATTTCGGAATATAATTTTAGAAAGTGAATTTGAATTCCGTAAGCATCGGTTGACTAGATGAGGAAGGCAACTTGACGGAGATGCCGGGATAGTCTATAGATAGAGATAGTTCGTCAGCGGGAGTGTCTGGCCCCTGATACTGGTGTTCTTGGGTATACATTTCAATCATCTCCAACAGGTAACTAATGGAGATGATTGCGCGCGCGCGCGTGTGTGTGTGTGTGTGTGTGTGTGTGTGTGTGTGTGTGTGTGTGTGTGTGTGTGTGTGTGTGTGTGTACTGACTTGTTTGTCTATGTGTGTACTGATGTGTGTGTGTTCTCCGGCAGGATCCGCACAGTTCGTCGAGCAGCGAGTCGGAAGATGAGCCGGTGAACAAACTGCGCCGGTTGTCGACTTCGTCAGTGTCGTGCGGGTCGTCGTCCTCGTCGTGCGGCTCCCCGTGCCCCTCGCCTTGCTTTGACTACCGCCCTCGACACACCATCGCTCCAGATCGCGACGCTGGGTAGCCTATGACTCCAACCTGTCAGAGGCTGGCTCATACATCGAGGTAAGAGGGAGTCCCCGCTGGTGGACGACCCGTCGGCGAACTCTGCTTCTTCTCCAAGTATAATAAGAACTATTATGTATGTCTGTGTTGAGAGCGGCGCTGCAAATCGCGATAAGTTCCTGGGTATTACTCTTGTCTTTTGAAGTAGAAAAACTGTAGCCAGTTGGCATTAATTAGGGCTCCGTGTCCATGAATTTTGTCAAGCCCGTGTAATGTAGGAGTTCTCTTCTGAAGCAAAGTTAAAATAACTTGTACAACCGAAGAGGAGAGAGAGCAGAGAGGACTTGATCACTATATACAAGGTACCGAGCGGATTACACAAGGTGGACAAGGACAACCTCTTTAAATTTGGTTGGGTCATTTGAGGGTGTTAAAAGATAAAATGCATACCTAATAGTATCTCTTATAAGCTCAAGAGTGGTGTTCTATAGTCTCTGGGGTGCGTGTCTCTTGATGAATCCCCATTAGCACTGTTGCATGGCGATATATTAGTTGTGACAAAAATTTGTGGACACAAATATATACTTATGTTATGATAAACATTTCATTCATTTGTTTTAGTTCAAGGGAGAAATGGTGAACCCTCAGAGAATGTTTATATATGTATAGAATAATGTAATTCTCAATTATATTTTTTCCTGTAAGGGTTAGTGAAGAAGGCAGCTGGCTATAGACACGGGAACTTGTGTAAATGTAAATAGTACAGAATAGTGATCCCCGGGCCATGGCCGACCGGGGATTGGGGCCGAAGTCAAGAGATACTCTACATAGATATTGGAGACAGCGCTTACTTGTTCCATGAAGCCAGTGTAAGCTGCAGGTGCCAGTGGTGACCACCAATGTCAGTGGGCTATTGACTGGTGTTATAAACAAGCAGGTTACGTGTCACCCAGCGTTGCTGGGCCCAGTTGGGGATAATGTGACGCTGTAACTCTTGGCTATAGGACTGGTTTAAGATGCCTCTCACACAACTCCTTGTTTGGGGACTTGACCAACGTGGTATGACCACGGTGTCTGCTATATTGGCGGGATGCAGTATGTCCAGCATTGTGTTAGTATGCGCTGCTGATAACATATGGTCTTATCGCACATTTTCTCACCTAATCTACCAATAGCAGACATCACAGCTGCCTCGGGTACTTCTTCTCTTACTCAGCCTACCTTAATTTTTGTCTAGTTGCTGCTTCACTATGCCTATTTCATTTGCCATACACATACACACTATTTATTATTAACTAGCTCTTGTATTTATTACTCTGGGTTTATTATTTAAACACACTTCATTTCTCATTTAATATTTGTTCATTGTGATTTTTTTGTCAATGTGTTGGTTTAAGGTTTTATTGCTTACATTGTAGAGCTTTACTGTGGTCCTCTGGTCGCTGTTGGAATGTATTATTTCTTAATGTGATTATATCAATAGAATCACCTTGTCTTTATGATAATTTTAGAGCATAGGCCTATGGCTTCTTGGTTCACAAGTTTTGTGTTTTATTTTATCCATGTTCACGATTTTGTCCTCTACCTGTGTACTCCCGCCTCCCGCCACCTGTGTACTCCCACCACCTGAGTACTCCCGCCTCCCACCACCTGTGTACTCCCACCACCTGTGTACTCCCGCCTCCCACCACCTGTGTACTCCCACCACCTGTGTACTCCCACCACCTCCCACCACCTGTGTACTCCCACCACCTGTGTACTCCCGCCTCCCACCACCTGTGTACTCCCACCACCTGTGTACTCCCACCACCTGTGTACTCCCACCACCTGTGTACTCCCACCACCTGTGTACTCCCACCACCTGTGTACTCCCACCACCTGTGTACTCCCGCCACCTGTGTACTCCCACCACCTGTGTGCTCCCACCACCTGTGTGCTCCCGCCTCCCACCACCTGTGTACTTTCACCACCTGTGTACTCCCATCTCCCATGTGTGCTTTCTCCACTCTACCACTTGAGCATGTACTCTTCACATAATGTGTGCCTGGGGGAGGGCAAGTGTGTGTGTGGTGTTGGGATTGTGAAATGTTGGGGGACCTGAGTTATTTCCTGCACCCTGACTGTTTAATTCTGCTCCACACCGTCACAGATCGCACCGCCAGCCTCATGCAGCAGTCCAGCTCATGAGTCCAAGGTAAACCAACTTTTCTCTCGCACTGCTGCCTGCTGCTGCTGCTGCTGCTGCCTGCTGTCACTATCCTCACCCCGCTTCCCTTTCTGTCTTCTGCTTTGTACTGCATGACTAACGCTGGTTCCTTAACCCGTAAGACCTGTGTTATGTGTTAACTGTTTAATGTTGTGTTTTAATCCATTTCTTTTTAATAGTAGTAGTAGGCATCCATCAGTCTCAGGAGACTATGGAGTTGCGCTCTGGATGTCGGTCTGGAGTGGCCTCTCCAGGGCGCAAAGCCAGTGTAGGCCAGTGTAGAATCAACCTACGTTTTACGGTAGGTTGATTCCTTCTTAAATGCTCTAGTTATTGCTCTTTAGACTGATTTGTCAAGGCTACTTTACTCTTTGTTCGAAACATAATTAATATTGGCAGTACCCGAACCATACTTGGTTTGATACTACTTTGTCCTTTTCAAATAAAATGTATAATGTATTCTGTGTATATGAGCTAAGGACGGTTGTATGTATGTATGGAGCGGGGGGCTGACTATGTGGACACGTTGAGGGAGTATGTGGGGAGGAATCATGGTGTCTCAATAATAATAATAATAATAATAATAATAATAATAATAATAATAATAAACAACAACAACAATGCTATATGTTACTGACTGACGTCCATAAGGTCCTTAAATGGTGTTAATACGTCGGTTACGTACACAACGAATGGGATGTACGGTATTAATACAACACAATACTAGCATAATATGAGCCTACACATCCATAAACGCACACGTGACTGCTAACAGGTATGAGTGCACACTTGCACTGTGTGTGGGGGAGGTGGGTGGGGTGGTTTAGATAGTGTGTGTGTGTTTGGGAGGTGAGTGGGGTGGTTTAGATAGCGCGCGTGTGTGTGTGTGTGTGTGTGTAGATAACTTGTGGTGAGTGAGGACATGCACGTTGACAGTGAGCCAGTGTGACCCTGGCTCACCAGGGTGCTGGCGGCTCGTGTGTCCCGCTGCTCGTGTGTACAACACACTACAGATGCGCGCATGCGGCTAGTCCTTGCATGAACCGCGCATATTGCCTGGTCGCGCGCATGCAAAGATCGGATTGTTTACTAACTTAATTTTAACATTTGTGCTAAAACGTATAGATATGAGATTGATGTACGCATGTGACGAGGAAACATGTCTATGAATGATGTATTAAGCTACGTTCTGCTCTGGTGTCTTCAGGATGACTATGTGTGTGTGAGTGGGGAGAGCGAGTGTGGTTTGGCGACGCCCCTGCCAGCCACCCCCTCCACACTGCCCCATCCAGAACCAATGGTGGTGGAGCCCGAGGACCAGCCCCTCGCCGCTACACCCACCACGGCTGTCCAGGACGTTCCTGACGTCGGCGAGAGCTCCTGCAGGAACTTGGCCGCGGCTGCGCAGGACCACGACATGGTGGGTAGTGCCGGCCTGGACACAGTGCGTGTTCGCTGTGGTCAGCAGTCTCCAGCAGACATTCTGGCAGACGTCACCATGATCCATGACACAGCTAAGCCTTCCACTGTCACTACCACAGCTGCCACTTCCACTGACCACGAGATGGAGAATCTGAATCAAGTGAACGGTAACAGCTTGGTTTCTCCCGCAGCCACTGAGGACTCCGGCCTTAACCTAAGTTCTCCTTTAACTGAAATGTCTGGCAGCAGCGAAGTGAGTCCAATAAGGGATTCGCCCTCCAAAACCAGCTGTACTAACGTAGAGCGGCCCTCGCCCAACTGCGCCACGTTTGATTTCAAGCACCAAGACACTGACACCGAAGAAGCCGCCACCAATACCACCACCAGCACTGCCACCGCCGCTTGTCAAGCTAATCTCAACCTGGTTGACTGCGATCCTTCCAGGAACCGCGTCTACCAGATTCGTCGGCGAGCCATCAGCACGGTGCGCCGCGTGTCCGCCCGCACCAGGCTCGAGTTCAGTGGTGACGAAGAAGTTGATCAAGAAGCCCTCCAAAGAATTATAGACACGGCTGTGCCCGATGACCTGGATTGGCTTAACTCAAACATGCCGAGTGACATCGATTTTAGTGGCGAAGAGGAAGAGGAAGTGGTGGGTCATGAGCATATGGACACTGGCAGCGATGGCGGTACTCAGCAGCAGCAGCAGCAGCAGCAGCAGCAACAACATGCACCAGAGCAGCACGAGACACAGCGAGCCATCAGTAAAGAGTCACTCACCAGGCTGGTTTGTGACGCAGAACGCCTGGTACGGGAGCCAATGGAGGGTGATGAACCACCTCCAATAGTCTCCCCACGACCACATCAGCTGCCGCTGAACGGCGTCTCTGGGTACAGCGGAGTGAGCAGCAAGCAGGCGCGAGTGAAGCAGTGGATCGCTACCCAGCGTCGCGAAGTGCGTCTTTCCGCCACCTGCGTCCTGGACTCGTGCGACGCTTCTGGAGAGCTCACTACCGGGGAGAGCGACGTAGAGACTGCATCATCCGATGATATGGACGCCTCCACCGCTACACACCACGCCACCTCCACCAGAGGCTCCATGCGGGGCTCCCAGAAGGGCTCCTTGAGGGGTTCCCGCGACCCGCTTCCCTCGGCCGACAACACTCCGACAGCAGATCGGATGACAGTCGTGCCACAGCCACCCGCTGCCGACGCCTCGCAGACCAAGGTAATATAAGTTCTCACCATCCATCGTCGTACCCAACCACTTGGGCTGGACGGTAGAGCGACGGTCTCGCTTTGTGCAGGTCGGCGTTCAATCCCCGACCGTCCAAGTGGTTGGGCACTATCCTCTTCCCCCCCTCCCCCCTCCGGTCCCATTCCAAAATCCTTATCCTAACCCCTTTCAACTGCTATTTAGTCTAATGGCTTGGCGCTTTTCCCTCATCGTTCCCTTCGTTAAGTCGTACTGCTCTGGGCAACCTGCCAATCTGCGCATAATTCATGTTTTACTGCAGCGTTATAGAAGGAAAATACAGCAATTAATTCCTATTTATTTTCCTTTGTCAAGGGGCCACATAGTCTTCCCGGCTTGGCGCCTTCTTTGATAATTACTTATTAACTTTCCTCTGTCAAAGGTGGTTATGCGAAACCGAAAGCGGCGTTCGGGCGAGCAGAGGCCGTGGAGTGTGAGCGAGCTGTACCAGCTGGCCACCCGCCTGGACATGGCCCCGTACTCTGTGTCGGAAACTGCGCTCCATAACCTGCTCTCCGCCACTCCGGAGACCCCGACCAACGACAACCAGGCCTTGTGAGTACTACTAGTACTACTACTTTCCACAATTCGGAATTCAGACTGATAGAATGAGGTACACAGGTCAACAAGTATCATAAAGTGTTGAGCCAATATGGCTGTATATCATGTGGGAAAGATGGAAATGAAGAGAGAAGGTTGTTGTTATAGATTCAGTTACTGGGAACAAGTTCCAAGTAGCACGAGCTATGGTGAGCTCGTAGGTTACCTGGCACAGGAGCGGGGGAAGGAGGTAGGCAAGGTGGTGGACTTTGAGGGCCGAGTACACTGTAGGAACGCTGCCCAACCTACTGGCAGTCACAGTCCGGCTCCTGTGCCAGGTAAGTTCACTTCGGGCTCACCATAGCCCGTGCTACTTGGAACTCTTTGTTCCCAGTAGCTGAATCTATAACAACAAACCTACTGGATCATTGGGGATGAAGCTCTGACCCTGTAAGAAGTGGGGCCACGATCCTGTAGAATTCATACTTATAGTAAATTAGAAAAATACGAAATTTTCGTATTTTATTTTGTAAAGCATATTCTTCATTCTAAATTTAACATAAAGCTTCTTCAAGTATGCACCACATTCTATCTGTTGTGACAGCTGACTAACACCCATTTTACTGCTAGGTAACAGGGGCATAGGGTGAAAGAAACTCTGCCCATTGTTTCTCGCCGGCGCCTGGGATCGAACCCGGGACCACAGGATCACAAGTCCAGCGTGCTGTCCGCTCGGCCGACTGGCTCCCGTAAATTAATTTAATTTCCTTTGAATTCTATTTTAGTAGAAGACTCTTGGCTTAATTTGTTAGGTAATTGCTCCTAAGAGAACCACAAAACATCTTTAAAACAGATTGTTGTAGTTGAATTTAATTCATCATGTAAATGTAAAAACAAAAAAAGTGACAGATATCGAGAAATCTGGGCCGTCGCCGCCGCCTTGTCGAGACGTCTGGATTACCAGAGAGCGAGAGATGTGACCACAAGGGTGGGGGGAGGGGGGAGCATGACTCACTATCCATCACCACATTGTGATGAGTAGGCTCTTGGCCTGATAGCTGCACAACACCCACTAGCCTGAGATAAGCAACCTGTTTACACACGTACTCACTGTCGTGGGTAATTGATGTTTACTCACAGTCTACTGATGTAATGGGGTGGTGTTTGTAGCTGCCTTCCCCTGTACTGTTCTTCATTCATCACCCACCTCTAAATCTCCCCATCTATCACTATAATACTCATCATTCACCCACTGTAATACTCATCCACCACCTACCAGTGTACTGTTCCTCATCCACCACCTACCAGTGTACTGTTCCTCATCCACCACCTACCAGTGTACTGTTCCTCATCCACCACCTACCAGTGTACTGTTCCTCATCCACCACCTACCAGTGTACTGTTCCTCATCCACCACCTACCAGTGCACAGCTGTTCATCCACCACCCACCAGTGCACAGCTGTTCATCCACCACCCACCAGTGCACAGCTGTTCATCCACCACCTACCAGTACACAGCTGTTCATCCACCACCTACCTACCCTGCTGCAGGTGGGACTGTTGGATGACAGCGGACTAAGTGAATAAGAATAAACTCCATTTCCGGGACTGCATGAATCGTAGTGGAGTGAGTACCAGCCTCCCAGTGAGGCTAGCGGCCCTCGTCTCCATCACCAGTCACTCCTCCTCAATGATGGAATATAGCGCCCCGTGGGCATGTGTAGACCACAGTGCCCCGTGGGCATGTGTAGACCACAGTGCCCCGTGGGCATGTATAGACCACAGTGCCCCGTGGGCATGTGTAGACCACAGTGCCCCGTGGGCATGTATAGACCACAGTGCCCGTGGGCATGTGTAGACCACAGTGCCCCGTGGGCATGTATAGACCACAGTGCCCCGTGGGCATGTGTAGACCACAGTGCCCCGTGGGCATGTGTAGACCACAGTGCCCCGTGGGCATGTGTAGACCACAGTGCCCCGTGGGCATGTATAGACCACAGTGCCCCGTGGGCATGTGTAGACCACAGTGCCCCGTGGGCATGTGTGGACCACAGTGCCCCGTGGGCATGTGTAGACCACAGTGCCCCGTGGGCATGTGTAGACCACAGTGCCCCGTGGGCATGTGTAGACCACAGTGCCCCGTGGGCATGTATAGACCACAGTGCCCCGTGGGCATGTGTAGACCACAGTGCCCCGTGGGCATGTATAGACCACAGTGCCCCGTGGGCATGTGTAGACCACAGTGCCCCGTGGGCATGTATAGACCACAGTGCCCCGTGGGCATGTATATATATAGACCACATTAATCTTGTAATAACAACACTATAAAAGCTATAAAAGGCAATAACATTGACTATTACCTGATACTGGGACCACTAAGGTAAGATAAGATAAATATCCAAAGAAAGTGATATGACCGGTATGACTATATAGCACTGAGATAAGATTGGTGCGTGGTATCCTGAAAGTATTCAGAGTTGTGGTTCAGTATATCATGGCTGGTCTCCTGGTTGGAGTAGCGTTCAGTATAGTTTGCAGTATGTTATGTATACATTTCAAATAGACTTTTATACAAGTGGGGAAAACTCTAGGGTAAATGTTGTATTTTCTGATGTTGAAGTTAAGCAAGTAACGAGTGGAGAAACTAGAGTTCTGTGGTGGGTTGTATTGCTTAAGAGGGGGAATGTGTTTTGTGAACACATACCGTCCCACTGGGGAAACTCCTCTATCCAATATTGTTCAAGTTCTTGCGAATATTGTGGTGTTGAGTAGTGTGAGGTGTTGTGGCCACCAGTGTGAGGGTGTTGTGGCCACCAGTGTGAGGGTGTTGTGGCCACCAGTGTGAGGGTTGTGGCCACCAGTGTGAGGGGGGGATGGGGAGGGGCTGCTTCATCTCATATCAGAGTTGTAAAAGTTTCAGGGCAAAATTCAAATCATTTAAGCCCAGTTTACCTGAAACCTGGCAAGCCGGGTCACGATTCATCGAACATTTATGCAACCACATACGAAACCTGTACATCTTTCCTCATCATGGCTTCGTTTACATTATTATACAGTTTATGAGCTCAGAAGCACCACAAGGCTATGTATTGCTGCAGTAACCTTGGGTTGTGAAGGTTCAAAGCTCACAAACTGTTTAATAAATGCAAAGCCACCGTGACTGAGGAAAGATGTACAGCTTGAGTAAATGCTGGATGGGTCCTGGTGTAGGACATTTGGTCTAGCCTCGTCATGGTGTCCCTATCCATGGACTGGTGTAGGACATTTGAACGGTCTAGCCTCGTCATGTTGTCCCTTTCCTTGGACGTCTGTTCATGCGAATGTTGTTTTTACATACATGATGAACAGGAACGTTGTTTTGTCTTTGGTGGAGACTGGTAACGTCACGAGAGTGAAGAGAGTCGTGACCTGGATGCCAGCGGCCTCAGGCAGCTGTCGTCCTCTACACTATGCTTGAAATCTCACCGGGATTTTCTACCTCTTATAGTAATTAGCTCTATATATCTGCGTGTCTTGTAAGGCAGATTTTAAATTGGCGATATATTGATTTAATTGTTGAGTCCCCCACGACTCACGTGTCATAAAGTGTAAATTTCCAAGTGATGTCGAGACTGGCTCCAGTCTGCCTGGTCTTGCACAGGCCGGCCTGAGCTGGTGGAGAGCACGTGACTCAAAGCACCAGAGCATGGACACACCGGGGCGGTGTGTGGAGGACCGGGGTGGAGGCTGCTGGCGTTCCCAGCTCGGAAGTGATGACGATTACAGCCGGACATATTGGTTGTTTATCACGGTGGCTCTGAGCACACACACCATGTTGATCAGTAGTGAAGAGTCGTGCTAGTCGTTATGCTGTTATTATGATCGCCGTTGTAACCTTCGTGTTGTGAACGGTGTGGAGAGCGGTAGTACGGTGTGGGAGCCTCGGACCCATGACCAGTGCACCAGCCACGTCAGTGCGTGGCAGTTTCCCCCCAAGACTCACTAGTGACTTGTGCGGTGTGGCCGCCACACGCAGTTTCCAGCCGTGCGCAGTCCCTCTCCTCTCATCCAAGAGTGTTGTTTGTGTCAGAAAAGTTATTCTCTGAAAAGTACCGTTGATAAAGTTTTAAGAACGTCTGTAGCTTATTTGACGCATTACTCTTGAGAGACTAACAGTGCAGCCAGAGTCTCTCTTAATTATATAGTCATTCAAAATTGGATGAATTGATTATGTAGCGTAATATCGTAATACTTATATCCAAACATTATAGCAAGTTGAAAATCGGTCTTGAAAGTCAGCATGTTGGCCCTCAGTAACTACCTGAGCATTGTGGTGTTCGAGGGGCCCAATGGGTTAGTATCATACTCGTATTTCAACAGTTGGTAACCAAAGCTTGTTGACTGTGGTATTGATAATGTACAAGTCAAGCCCGGGCCAGGCTTGGGGAGTAGAACAACTCCCAGAACCCTATCCAGGTACAATCCAGGTTCATACCTGGAGTGGGTTCTGGGAGTTCTTCCCAAGCTCGGCCCGGGGCCTCAGTGTTTCATATTATCTTATTTCTAATTAATATTACCATGCAGCCGTAACTCTCAACGTGGCCATACTTGCCGTTCTCACTTGTGACATGCCTGCATCAAAATACAATTTATATTGTATAACTAGATTGTGGTCCGGAGGCTTCGCTAAGCCTCGAGGATTATCCAAGGATCATACATTATCCCAAGTGGTATAGACGCAGGACATTCGGACGCTTTTCGTTCACTTGAAACTTGAACAATAACACTTGTTAATTATTATAATTTTACAGCACAACATTAATGTGTACACATGAGCACTCACGGGCTGTCGTGTGCCCACGTTCACTGAACTTAACTCTAGGGAAACACATGTATTTCTGTCTATAGATCGTCCATATATGTTTAAAAGTTACCAATATGTTCCTTTCCTTTTCCCTTCAGTGGAATAGGCGATGCCGCCACCGCCGCCAGCAGCGCTTCACTGGGCGAGTGCACCACTCCCACCACCACCACCACAACCACCACTGTCAGCACCCCCACCACCACTGCCAACTTGAGCAACATGTCTAATTCCCCTATAATCACCACCTCCACTCCATTTTCCACAGGGCGCTTGTC
>WNGS01165523.1:28328762-28341262 GCA_020271785.1 Procambarus virginalis | reverse complement strand
TGTTGCTGTCAGTAATGGATAATGTCTGTGATTGGTTTTAGCTATTATCGCTAAACTCAATTTGTGTTTTTAAGAGGGTTAAGATAAGAAGGTAAGGTGACACCTCACAACTCTAGAATAAATAAATGACAGAAGGGATATGATCGCTACATAACAGATACTGGTTACCTTCCCTTGCAAAGGTATTGAGGATCACGTCCCCGCGGCTCCGTCTCTGACGAGGCCTCCTGGTTGGTGGTATGGTCAACAAGACTGTTTGATGCGGCTGCTCACAGCCTGAAGTATGAATCACAGCCTGGTTGATCAGATATGCTTTGGAGGTGTTAATGAAGCACACTCTTGAACACCGTGAGAGGTCGGCCAGTTATGCCCCTAATGTGTAGAGTCTTGCAGAGTCGTGTTGAAAGGTCTTGGCCATTTGATGTGGAAAGAGTTCTCTCTCAGCATAACTATTGCACCTCTGCTTTTCGGCGGAGCTATTTTGCACATCCTGCCATGTCTCCTGGTCTTATGTGGAGTTATTTCCGTGTACAGATTAGCAACCAGCCCTTCTTAATATTTTCCATTTGTAAATTATTCTATATCTCCCTTCTGGGGTGAGGAATAGACAAGGTTGACAAGGACCGCCTATTTATGTTCAAATTGAGAGCAAGTAGGACAAGAGAACATGGAAGCTGAGTCCCATGAACATGTAACCCTTGCTCTGTGGAGGTGGAATATTCGGAAATAAATAGTTGTGGAAACCACCTACATTAATAGCTTTCCATAAGACCAGGTTCCACACACAATTTTAAGATCAGGAAAGCTGAACTATAATGCAGGAGGTACAACAAGGCAAGTAGTCGGAGGCGTAGAGAGTTAGACCAGTGACTTGATGAGAGCTTGATCCACCAGGCAGTTGCATGGAGTGGGCCTGCGGGCCGCTCCAAGCAACAGTCTGGTGGACCAACCTCTTGAAAAGTCAAGCCTGGCCTCGGGCCGGGCTTGCGGAGTAGAACAACTCCCAGAACCCCATCAAGCAGGTATCAAGCAGACCTCAATTCCCCGTAGAAGGTGATAGGTAAGCACTATCACCCTCGCTGCCCCCAGATCACCCTCGCTGNTGTACGACTCTCCAGGTTAGAGGTGCTGTCATCCATGCTTGTGATGTTGAGGCGTTTACTTGTAAAATGTAAAATAATGTTAAATATTATAACTTGTGAATGTTAAATAACTGAAATATAATTTATATTTCGTATTTTGTGTATTCTACGTCATAAATATAAACACATTGAGTTATAATGTGAAATTTTTTTTTATATATTCTATTTTTGGTTGATAGGTTTATTCAGGAGCAGCTAATGTTTTCCCGCGGAAATTTTCCCGCGCTTTCTCCAGTGTGGGGATCATTCAAACAGGTCTCCTTTGTTGCCGCAGGCTGAGCTGCCGCCAGCAGTGGCAACATCCTTTACCAAATGCCTCGATTTCACGTTAGTTTACGCGTTAAATTATAGTTTGCTCTAAATACTTTGCAGCTTATCTGAAAAACTCAAAAATGTTTGAAGCTGGAATGTAAGAGCAGCGCGATTCAAAAGTTCGCCGTTCCTCCCAGAGGCGAGCGGTGTGCACGGGCCATAACGGCTCCAGTGTTGGTCCCGGCTGGAGGGCAAACACCACTGGTCCTTGACAACAGATACACTTTAAAATGAGCAGTTCTCGTGCTCGGTGAATGAACTGGTTTATAATAATTGTAACAAATAGCGCGTCTCGTTGTGTGTGTGTATTTATTATTTGTATCTGCAGAATCAAGCTATTAGCTCTTGGACCCCGCCTTTCTAACCAATTTATTTATCTATATTATTTCTATTTCTCTCAACACACGCACGTGACCACTGCTGTACACCACAGTATACATTGGTGTACAGATTCCCGAGCCTACTGGGCTCTATCATATCGACACAAGTTCCCTGAGGGGTTGTACAGGGGGTTGGCAGGTGGATTAAAGAGCATTTAGCCGTTGTTTATAAGGACGGGCTGGCGCGTGTGCGCGAGCGCTGATAATGAGAGATGATCCCCATGCCATTGACGTTTATTACATCAGTTGACACATAGTGATGAATAATGTTTGAATGAATTGATTATAGATACGATGCGTGACACTGTGGCCACACATCAGTCCTCAATGAGCAGTTATTGGCCGCTAAGTGTTGTGTGGGTGTCCACACGCGAGAGGGGCGGTAGGCCGTCCTGCCCCAGCCTCCACGGCCGACGGGGGAGGGGACACTGGCGACGGTGGAGAGGGGGGGGCTATTGGAAGAAGAGGGTTGGGGAGGGGTTTATGTGGGTGGATCATCTGGATTTATGGGGAGGGCGGCATGAATTGAGTTTACACGTTATTCACGCTGCAATATTGTGGCGCGATATGGGAGGGTGTAGTGGTGGTCGTGGGTTAATTGATAGTACTCGTGATACAGAAGGGGAAGTATCAGATGGGTGGAAGAGGCACATGTCGCTCTCCCCCTTCTTTGATCTGCACGATGATAGTGGAAGGTTATTCTTGCAGCCGTCGGGGTAATTTAGGTTGTAAAGGGACACTACTAATTGAAAACCCCTGGCATGGTGTTGGTCTGGCGCCCCAGGCAGCTTGTTTAGTTAGCTGGCGTTGTGGTGGCATCTGTGTTGACAGTGCGGGGAGGCGTACAAGGGGAGAGCGAGCCTCTCTCCCACCCCACGTCAGCCGTCGTCAAGCGATAATTATCAATAATCTTATCGAAATAGGCCTACTTTTCTCATGCACTTTGAAACTTACGTTTATGACATTAGTGTGAACGGAGAACAGTTGAGACACTTGAGGCCGTCCCGCCGCTCGTGCTGCACCACAACACTGTCCGGGTAACTTGACAAACCTCAGGCTTTGTGTCCCGTCTTCTCGCCTCATGGGACATCTTACTCCACCATACCTTGAGGGTTACCTTGAGGGTTACCTTGAGATGGTTCCATCCCCCCCCACCCCCTCCTTCCCAACACACCCACGTCAGGGGAATTGACAGGGTGGACAAAGACGAACTCTTTAGCACGGGCAGAACACGAACAAGGGGGCACAGGTGAAAATTATTACCCAGATGAGCTACAGAGGTATTAGACAGAACTTTTTCAGTGTCAGAGTAGTTAACAAATGGAATGCATTAGGCGGTGATGTGGTGGAGGCTGACTCCATACACAGTTTCAAATGTAGATATGATAAAACCCAGTTGGCTCAGGAATCTGTACACCAGTTGATTGACAGTTGATAGGCGGGACCAAAGAGCCAGAGCTCAACCAACCTCCGCAGGCACAACTAGGTGAGTACAACTAGGTACTCGCCTTCACTCACACAGAGGTGAGGTGAGTATACTAGTACATGAGTACACACACTCACACACTTCAGCCACGGGAGACATCTCCTGTCCACGAGGCTAACCATAGCCCGTGCTTCTTGCCCAGCTCCTGTGCCAGATAAGTTACGGGCTCAGCATAGCCCGTGCTACTTGGAACTTGTTCCGAGTAGCAGAATCTATAACAACAACAACAACAACACTACTTCAGCTCGGCACCACTCCTGTGCCAGGTAAGTCCACTACGGGCTCACCATAGCCCGTGCTACTTGGAACTTGTTCCGAGTAGCTGAATCTATAACAACAACAACACTTCAGCTGCCTGACGATTAAAAGTGACCTCAGCACACACATCACACAAATAACAAGCCTAAGGCTTGTTATTTACAGGGGGCCATGACTGAATGGACAGCGCTTTGGACTCGTAATCCCAGGGTCCGGGTTCGATCCCGGCCGCCGGCGGAAACAGATGGGCAGAGTTTCTTTCACCCTGATGGCTTGTTACCTAGCACAGGGGCATCGATAAGCAATAGGTACCTAGGCAGCTGCTACGGGCTGCTTCGTGTGTGTATGTAGAAAAAAATTAGTAGTTAGTGACAGTTGAGAGGCGGATCGAAAGAGCAGAGATCAACCCCCGCAAGCACAACTAGGTAAATACAACTATACACAGTATACATTTACTAAAAAAAAAACTACCACTTACGGGCTATTCACGCCCATGCCACCACTTGGGTGGCTTATTCTTCATCAATCAATCATCTCTCACACACACTTATAATGTGCACATTAGTGGAGTATCACCTCTGGCTGTGTTGGGACGATAGTAAAGCAATAGCCGCACGCATATGTACGCACGTACATCTACAAGACCACGTCCAGAACGCTGCTCATACAGTCTGTAAATATGTGTTTAAAGGATGGAGAGGAGGGAGGCAGCGAGGTTGTAGATGTGAGCTGTAGACCGTTATTGTTGTCCCTTACAATCATGTAGGTGTTAGAATGTTGAATCCTCGTATCAAACTGCATATTAAAATACAAGGAGATGTACGGACTTGCAACGTGTTGTATGAGTGGAGCCAGTTTTGATATCGCCCTCTTAACAGATCTGCTTGGGAAGCTGCACCATCGCTGGCGCTCGCATCTGTTTGTCTTGTGTCTCGAGACCCGAGGCTTGTTATTTGTGGCTGAAGTGGACAGTTGCGGGAGAGGGCGGCGACCACTGGAGCAGTAAACAGGCTTAGCGGCGAGGGGCGGAGGGGAGAGGGGCGGCAATGACACGGGATAAGAGTATGCAACTGACGTTATGGAGGATAGTTATGTGTGGGGTGGTCGAGTCGTCTCACCAGCGTCCTTTCCTTTCTATGTCGTTGTCCACGGTAGTCACCGACGTCTACCGCTGTTATCATCTTTTATGATGACCTCTTGCTGGGTAAGTCAGGATACAGACGAGGAGTCACAATAACGTGGCTGAAAAATGTTGTCCAAACCACACACTAGAAAGTGAAGAGACGACGAGACGTTTCGACCCGTTCTGGACCATTCTCAAGTCGATTGTGTCACACAGTCGACTTGAGAGTGGTCCAGGACGGACCGAAACGTCTCGTCATCTCTTCACTTTCTAGTGTGTGGTTTGGTCAACATCAAGTCAGGAGACTGACCATACCTGCATGACACGGCCCTTATGGAAATTCATAGCGTCTTCACTATAAATGTAGAATTCAATCCCAACCATCACAGTGTGCTTGCTCCCAGTACTCGGTGGCAGTGCCCTGGCAATGGAAATGTCAATTATAGATGGGTGACATGTCAGCTTGATGGATGCATTACAAGGCCAACGTGACAGCAACGCACATCTATCTCTTTACTGTGACGGCCAATTATTGTTTCAATCTGTGTATCCACGTGGATGTTGCCAGGTAGCCACTGAAATTGAAACAAGTTTATTGAGGTATAAATACACACAAAGGGGTGAGGTAGCTCAAGCTATTCTCACCCCGTTCAGTACAACGTGCACAACTTTGTGACGTGTGGATGTCAGGGGTGCGCACGCACAGGCAAGTGAGTGCACAGACCTGCTGTATTATGCCCCGAGGGTGAGTGGGTAAATGCAGTGGCGTTAGACTGCGTCAGTGACAGAAATAGCCGCAGGACTCTGGACCAAGCCAGGCTAGTACTGCCGCCAGCATCTGTGCACACGGGTTCATCTCCCTCGGAGCTGCTGATGCTTCCTCCCCGCCAAGGCTAAGTTTGTTGTTGTTGTTTTAGACTCGGCTACTCGGAACAAAAAGTTGCAAGTAGCACGGGCTATGGTGACCCCGTAGAGGACTCTCCTGGCAGAGGAGCGGGGCTGTAACTTGGCTAAGTTTCCTCCTCGCTGGCTAATATTCCCTGGCTGCCCCTAACCTCATACTGTACCACTGACCCTTTAGCTCTGTCGTCGTGTGTGGGTCATGCTGCTATTAAATCACGCACATCTGGCCATGGGTATTGGTGGACTGGAGTATATTTAGCGTGAGCTGCAGGTATGTGGTTAGGTAAAGGTAGGAACCCGGCCATGACCAGCAAGAGGTAAGTGAAGGTAGGTGTGGGTATAGGGAGGAGTCTGAGTGTTGCACTCAGTGTTGGGGTGGTTGTGGCTGGCTCCTCGCCATGTTGATCCCTGCTCCGGCCAAAACATCACGTCAACTTGGCGTATTTACACTCGGTTGTTAAAGTAACTTTAAGCTCTTATTTTGGGTTACCTTAACCCGCGGTCTTCTTTACCTCATGACCTTGTTTCTATAACCGGCTGCAGCTCAAAATGTATAAATATTTGGTGTGGCAGAATCGGTGTAATTGACACCGTTCAGGTATTTACACCTTGTGTCTTGAGGATGTTTAGCGAGTATGGCCCCCAGGAGGCACGGTCTCCGACCACATCTAATTGGCAGCTTGATTAACCAGACTGTTGGTGCTTAATCCTATTTTTCCCTAGAATACGACCCGCCAAATCGTTTAACAACCAGGTACCCATTCACTGTTGGGTAAACCGAGGCTACAGTTAAGGATTGGTGCTAAGTCAATCCTCCCCGGCCAGGATACGAACCTAGTCCAGAGGAGTCGCAAAACGCCGGGCGATTGTTTTGCCATTGAGCCACGGGGATTGCTTATACAATTTATTATAATCACTGCTGGTGGACCTTGATATAATTTGTTATTCTTTAGTAAAACAGATTTTGGCAGTTGCAAGCGCGTTGTGCATCTTCATGCTCTACCTCCACTTGTTATCATCTCTTTCTCCTCCACTTGTTATCATCTCTTTCTCCTCCACTTGTTATCATCTCTTTCTCCTCCACTTAACTCATCATTGCTCATCCCCCCTCCCCCGCCCCGCCCCTCGCCACCCTTAACAATCCCGCCAAACAAAAAGCCACGTGGCCGACCACCTGCTCAAACATGCTCACCTGAGACAACATTAATGACGTCGTTCATGAAACGAGTGAAGCCCCGAGAGAAAATGAATCCAGGTTTAGCTGAGTGGCAGGCAAACAAAGGCAGTAGACGCTTGTGATAATCATCTCTGCAACACTGCAGGCCATGCACACAATCCCTTTATTGTAGATGAAGAATCACAATAACTTGGCTGAAAAATGTTGACCAAACAATGGACTAGAAATTGAAGAGACGACGACGTTTCGGTCCGTCCTGGACCATTATCAAGGCGATTGAAACGTCGTCGTCTGTTCAATTTCTAGCGTGTGGTTTGGTCAACAGCCCTTTAGTCTGTTGAACTCCTTATATATTAAGGAGTGTAAATCACCATTAGCTTGGACATTGTATACTGTGAAGGGAAAGAATTTTAGATAGATGACAATTGTGAAAGAGCAATGAGGGAAGTGAGAGTTGTGGAGAGACAGGTGTTGTGAGGGAAGGGAAGGGAATTAAAGGGGAAGGAGGGAGGAAGGGAGGGAGGAAGTTGATGAGGGGCGGGGAGGGTGAGTCAGGGAGTGGGGGATGTGGGAGGGAAGGAGAAAAGGCACATTCTCTTCCTGTCAGGGAATGTCCCCAGCGGAAGGTATTGTCGCCCATTACGTCTTCTGGAGCCTCCCTTACATCCCTATTCTTCCTCCCCTACATCCCTATTCTTCCTCCCCTACATCCCCCTCTCCCATCCTTACCCTCTCCCCATTTCTGCCCCTTCACTTCCCTGCGTCCCTAACACTACCAATTAACCCGGGCATTATGCGGCAGAAAGTTGCTATACATTATATGTAGGTTCTCCCCTTCAACACGGGGCTAAGGGGATTAGGGTAGTTCACCTTGCTAGTGCAGTAACTATTAACTGCCGGTGGAAGGTGGTTATGTTAGTTAATAACAAGCCACATTATGTCCCTCCGAGGAGGGGGGAGGGTGTTTACGAAGCCTTGTGTACTCACCTAGTTACTCACCTAGTTACTCACCTAGTTACATGTGTGTGTTGCATGTCGTGTGTTTTGTCTCGTCGATTATATAGATACATGAAGACTAATATAAAAGTGAGAGAGATTAGACCACGATAAGGGAGACGTTATCAGTGGTCCGAGGGAGGCGGTGAAGGGAGGTTGTTACGAAGCATTATGATAAAGATTGTTTATAAACAACAGTAGATTGGTTGCTCACTTCTCCCAGATGAGTCGTGTTGGGGTCGATTGTCAGGGCAAGGTTGTGTCCGAAGGTGGTTCTCAGGGCCATCTTGAGGTTATCTTGATGATTTCGAGGCTTAGCGTCCCCGCGGCCCGGTCCTCGACCAGGTCTCCTTTTTGTTACACCCCACCCCCCCAGGAAGCAGCCCGTAGCTGCTGTCTAACTCCTAGGTAACTATTTACTGCTAGGTAACAGGGCATCAGGGTGAAAAAAAACGCTGCCCATTTGTTTTCGCCTCCGCCGGGGATCGAACCTGGAACCTCAGGTCTAGGAATCCGAAGCGCTGTCCACTCAGCTGTCAGCCCCCCTAAAGTAAGGTTTGAACCGTACCTAGCGCCTGTAAATATTTTTTTGCGCAAATGCGCGCGCAAACAAGAGTCATCAGATAACCGATATCTCGATTATCAGATTTCAGGTGATTGAGAAAACCTGGTGGTTATGGAACCACCTGGTTTCCAGGTTTCGGTGGCGGGAACAGAACAGGATTTCACACTCTAACACAGTCTAGGGAAGCACAGACACACTGGCACATATGATGTAGTTTGTTACGTGTCTTCTGTAAGTGGTGGCCAGAGGCTCGTGGTGGATCATATCCACTTTAGTTTATTAGAGGAAAGTGATCATGTTGTTGAAGATTCGCTACTTGGAACAAAAAGTTCCAAGTAGCACGGGCTATGATGAGCCCGTAGTTCAATGATCATGTGTTAACAGTTGTGGGGGGTGGGATTGACCTGGCAGGATGCGGTGCCCTAACTTGGAGTGGTAGTGAGGACCTGGAGGTGGTGCTGCAGGGATCCTCGCCCCAAGGACCAGTGCTGGGGGACCTGGAGGTGGTGCTGCAGGGGTCCCCCGCCTCCAGGACCAGTGCTGGGGACCTGGAGGTGGTGCTGCAGGGGTCCCCCGCCTCCAGGACCAGTGCTGGGGGACCTGGAGGTGGTGCTGCAGGGGTCCCCCGCCTCCAGGACCAGTGCTGGGGACCTGGAGGTGGTGCTGCAGGGGTCCCCCGCCTCCAGGACCAGTGCTGGGGGACCTGGAGGTGGTGCTGCAGGGGTCCCCCGCCTCCAGGACCAGTGCTGGGGGACCTGGAGGTGGTGCTGCAGGGGTCCCCCGCCTCCAGGACCAGTGCTGGGGGACCTGGAGGTGGTGCTGCAGGGGTCCCCCGCCTCCAGGACCAGTGCTGGGGGACCTGGAGGTGGTGCTGCAGGGGTCCCCCGCCTCCAGGACCAGTGCTGGGGGACCTGTATAACATGCTGTACTCTGCCGTTAATGATGTTTAATACACTGGACAAAAGTAATTTCTTGAGGTTATAATATCACTGTGGAAAGCCGTGTAGATCACGTCTACTGTTTGCTGAGTGTGTGTGTGTTATATGTATCTGTATGGCAATAAGCGAGTATTTTTATTTGTTAAATAGAGATATTTGTGTTTTTATATTGCTAAGCTGTGAGTAGACCAGACGGGCGTAGGGTCGCGGGAGCATCAATTGGCCCGCTGGTTCACCCGTAAAGGGTTGTATCACCAGCTGCTTCACCACATGATCTCAAATTGATGTTGCCGTTGGGTGCAATTTACCTTTTATAACGCGGCGGTAAAACAGCGCTGTGTTTTTATTACTGACCCCATTAATAGTGTGTGGTGTGGCGGACCGCCAGGGGCGAGGCCCCAGTACTCCCGCCCAGAGGGAGAGGCCGGTCGGTGTTACAGCATCCAAGGATTTAGCGGGAGAGCATTTAAGAGCTCCCCTGTGGCTTGGTAAAGAAGGGAGATTGGTATCTCCCGAGATTGGGAGATTGGGTACCTATTTACTGCTAGGTGAACGGGCGCATCAGTTGATAGGAAATGTGCCCAGCCATTTCTGTCCGCTCGGGATTCGAACCTGGAATTCTCGATTGAAAGTTGGAAACGAACATCGAAGAATATATACCCTGGGTTTAATTTCTCAGTTAATGTGTGTATCGTCTCTCGCAGATTTTCCTGGTTAATATCTATAGCTTTATATCGTTTGGCGAGGATTATTTGGTTAATATCGCGTCTTGTTTCATCAACACTGTGAATTATATTTAATTCTTGCCAACTTTCCCCTGCAGGAAACCTTCTGGAGCAAGGTGTTCCGCCCACTGTTGCCTCAATGGTGACAAGCCAGGCCCTGAAGGGTCATTTGACGTCTTGAATCATTTTCAGGTCTTGACCAGACCACACACTAGAAAGTGAAGGGGCGACGACGTTTAGGTCCGTCCTGGACTATTCTCAAGTAGACAATCGATTTGAGAATGGTCCAGGACGGACCGGAATATCGTCGTCCTTTCACTTTCTAGTGTGTGGTCTGGTCAACATACTTCAGCCACGTTATTGTAACTCATCGCCTGCATTTTCAGGTCTTGACCAGACTGGCAGCTCAACAGTGGCTGCCGGAGGGAGAAGGGGTTATGGGAGGGGCGGGACTTCCTGCTGGGGGCGGCGCTGACCTGGAATCTCCACGCGTTTTTTTTCTGTGCCTCACGTTAATTTAAGAGCAAAGCAAGTTTTTGTTGAAGTACGTGTTTTGTTTAGGTCTTGACAGTGTGATTTGGGCGTGGCTGACCTCTGACTGTCGTGGGCTTGGCTCGACATGCTTCTCTTCTTGCCATTTAAATGTTAAACATCGTACAAGTAGTCGTTTTTACTTAATTTGGGTTAGACTATGTAGAGAAACTCATAGGTGAGTGGACTTTTAGTCTTACGTGACGGAAAAATCTCTTCTCTACATCGTTGTCAGTGACTAGTAATAGCCAGGTTATTACTGGTTATTATAAAATGTTTCGGCAAAATATCTTCAGTCAGAAATTTCGTTAAATGATTGTTAAAATTTGCTAGCGTATTATGGCAAAATGTTGACATTTCATTATCTCGGATATACAGTATAATGATATACAGGCTGGTTGGTGAATATCACCTGCTATATTTGGTGGGGCATTTTGGTTATGTAACCGTTGGGATTTAAGGTACATAGTGTTATCTTGGTGAGGTATTTATCCCTTGCCAATCCTTCGTTCAAAAATTATGTTTTACAAGGTGTGTTGTATTATTTGTTTCGCTGTGACTCGCAAATAACAAACATTCTTTTCTTGCAGGTAATTACGGGCGTGGTGAGGCATGGCTGGCGTTGGAAGGTAAAGTTGACATTATAGTTCCTTAGGCATTGGTTGTTAATAACATTGGAATCTCTTTGAGTTTGTGAGTAAGTGGCGTGCGTGTGTGAAGCACACGCATGGATCAGCTCTCACTGGGCGGGGGTTTTGTAACTGGTATAAAAGTTACTGTTGAAAAATGATTATATATGCACATCTCCAGTGCCAGGTGAGTACGACGGGCTCGCCATAGCCCGTGCTGCTTGCAACACGGGCTATGCTTGCCCAAGCTGCCCCTGTGTCAGTTTTCACGCATAATGTAAACAAAAGCTGTATTTACTTAAATAAAGAGTAATTTTGTACTTAGACCTAGGATAGGTTATTTTAGCCGTTTTGGATGTGTTGACAAGTGTTGTGTTGCAGTACGTGGGTGAAGCACGTCCACTCCGGAGTGAGTCAGAAAAGTTAGTGTAATTAGCGATGAGTTAAGTGTAGTGACTGATAATGACTCATTTATAAGTGTAATCACTTATAAATAGGGGAAGTGGGGGACCAGGTAATGTATTAAGGAGTATTTGGCCCCATGCTTAGGCAAGTGCTTTGATGACCTACCTTGAGGTGTTTTCGGGGCTTAGCGTCCCTGCGGCCCGGTTGTTGACCAGGCCTCTTGACGGCCACACGTAAGGTGGAGTATATGGTGTGCGTGTGCGTGTGCGTGTGCGTGTGCGTGTGCGTGTGCGTGTGCGTGTGCGTGTGCGTGTGCGTGTGCGTGTGTGCGTGTGCGTGTGCGTGTGTGTGTGTGTGTGTGTGTGTGTGTGTGTACTCATCTATATGTACTCACCTATATGTGTCTGCAGGATCGAGCATTGACTCTTGGATCCCGCCTTTCGAGCATCAGTTGTTTACAGCAATGACTCCTGTCCCATTTCCCTATCATACCTGGTTTTAAAATTATGAATAGTATTTGCTTCCACAACCTGTTCCTTGAGTGCATTCCATTTTCCCACTACTCTCACGCTAAACGAAAACTTCCTAACATCTCTGTGACTCATCTGAGTTTCCAACTTCCATCCATGTCCCCTCGTTCTGTTACTATTCCGTGTGAACATTTCGTCTATGTCCACTCTGTCAATCCCTCTGAGTATTTTATACGTTCCTATCATGTCCCCTCTCTCCCTTCTTCTTTCTAGAGTCGTAAGGCACAGTTCCCTCAGGCGCTCCTCATACCCCATCCCTCGTAGCTGTGTGTGTGTGTGTGTATTCACTTAGTTGTATTCACTTAGTTGTATTTTACGGGGATTGAGCTTTGCTCTTTCGGCCCGCCTCTCAACTGTCAATCAACTGTTTACTAACTACACTAACTACTTTTTTTTTTTC
>WNGS01165523.1:28242513-28292390 GCA_020271785.1 Procambarus virginalis | reverse complement strand
ATAAGTACAAATAAACAAAAGTTTCATATAACACACAGAACCCCAGACTCCTTGACCACCGCCCTACCCAATATGCGATGTTGCAGCATACTGGGATCATCATCAATAGAACAGTATAACAATTAACGTAAAGGACATAATGAAGGAAACAAAAGCAGTCTTAGTTAAACTGAGAATCTGTAGTCTTAGCACGAACATACAGCTACACTTGTCTAAGGCTCTAGTTAGGCCGCATCTACAGTATCCCCCAGTACCACTACACTCCTTAAAGAAAACTAACATGCAAGAACTACAAGCAGTGCAAAATAGGCGCTTTTCCTTATTTAAATAATCAAATTAAATAATCCAAATACAATTGGATTGGATTGGCGTGTTCACGGAACCCATCCCCTACATCTCCAGTATCAGGTATTGATACAGATAATGGCTCTAAAAGAGCCTCCACTACGGGCTCACCATAGCCCGTGCTACTTGGAACTTTTTGTTCCCAGTAGCCGAATCTAAAAACAATAATAATAACTTGGGAGAGTATAAATAACCTAAGACATTCTATCCCTTCGAGATACATTTTATTGTCTCAATAAACGTACTTGAACAACAACAACAAAATAAGGCATTAAGAAGAGTGCCTTATTCTGATCATATGGTGGCACCGTCCACCATATGATCAGAATAAGGCACTGCACAGTTTACCATGTTAGAGACTACACCTGGCTTTACAACACAGACGCCACAACTTGGGCAGTGTACTTGGCCAGTCACTGTGACGTGGCCTCCAGTCCCCCCCCACCACCTGTGCAACACCCCCCACCCAGGGGACACACTCTACACACCCCCCCTCCGGGGACACACTACACCCCACCCCCCGACACACTCAACACCCCGCTCCACTCAACATGTACTTCTATATAATAAATATAAGATATTTTTATTCCCAAGAGGCATATCATTCGGAAATGTATATTTATATTAAATAAATTGTTTTCCTTAAGGAAGTAATTATGGCAAGATGGCGCCAAGCCGGGGAGACTAGTGTAGATTGTTTTCCTTAAGTTTTCTTGTTTTCCTTAGACAATCATTTATATATAATGTGAGTGACAAGTGTCATTGAGGCGAGCAGCAAGAGATGGCTGCTCTAGCAACACTCTGCACGCTACACAAATCAATGACTTTATTCGTAGATGCTTGTACATTATATTTGGGAAAGTTTAGATAAAAATTACAGTGCATTAGTTACAAAAGAGTGTCAAGAGTAAGAGCACAGGCCGTAGACGCTGTCGTTACCACACTCACACGCTGTATTGGTAACAACTTACCCAAGTCACTACTACACTGGCTGGAGGAGAAAAGCAGTGGCCAGTAATATGAGTTAACCGAGTTGATTCCTTCCAGACAATATGATATCCTGGAGTAGGCAGCTCCAGCCTGAAATCCATAACTAGTTAGAGCAGATTCAGAGGTATGCCTTCAGACTAGTCCCAGAACTGAGAGGTATAAGCTACGAGGAAAGGTTACGGGATCTAAACCTACCGTCCTTAGAAGACAGAAGAGTAGGAGACATGATAACCACCTACAAAATTCTCAGGGGAAGTGACAGGGTGGATAAAGACAAACTATTTAGCATGGGTGGAATACCAACAAGGGGACACAGGTGGAAACTTAGTATCCAAATGAGTCACAGAGACATTAGAAATAACTTTTTCAGTATCAGAGTAGTTAACAAATGGAATGCATTAGGCAGTGATGTGGTGGAGGCTGACTCCACACACAGTTTCAAATGTAGATATGATAGAGCCCAGTAGGCTCAGGAATCTGTACACCAGTTGATTGACAGTCGAGAGGCGGGCTCAAAGAGCCAAAGCTCAACCCCCGCAAGCACAACTAGGTGAGTATATCATTCGTTTGTGAATTATTTCCTCAGGTGTAGGGGCTGACATCAGGCCAGGTGGGAGACTGTAGTCAGTGCTAGGATGGACGCCCAACATACGTGTTGCACATTTCCTCAATTCACAATTAAGAGACAGATTATCTATGGCTAAATATCAGGGGGCTCATGTGCGGTGAGAATTAAATTTCTTTCTTTATTATGCACCCCATACCCATTCCGTTGGCGGTGTTGTAAAGGATTACAGAGGCACATAATCAGTTCAGGAACTGAACCCCTCTAGTTCATTTAGCTAAGCAAATAATATTTTGACGCTAGTTGCAAAATTATTAATGTTATATATGCATGCACACATACTCATAGACATGTACATATATATATATATATATATACGTGTACATGTATATATACGTATACATATATACATACACATACATATTTAATCGTGTGAGAAGCAACCGAGAAATGACGCACAGCACCTAGTCCCAGCCTCTGTTGTGCTGACAATAACTCTGCGTGACGCTGGGGGTCACCGCATTGTCTGTATGCCGACATCAGCTCCATCCAGAGACCTCCTCCGCGTCTCCATTACCAAAAACAATCACAATTGTTCAAACAAACAGAACATACGGGGAGAGGGGGGGGGGGCAATTATGAGGCACACAAAGGAACAATTGAGACATCATAGACAGCCGGGGTCAACAGATGGGAGCGAGGACGAGGAGCAGGAGGCTGTCAAACACTGCCAGTGTAATCCACACTCTTGGACAGTGCATGTAGGGGTAGGAGTGGGTAGAGGGAAGGGAGAGGGGGCAGGGAGGGAAGATTGTGGGGTGAAGGGGCAGGGAGGGGAGATTTGTGGGGTGAAGGGAGCGAGGGTGTGGGAAGGGACAACTGTCAGGACATAGGGGATTGCGCGGGAGGTATTGGGACAGGGAAGGATTTATTGAAAGAAAGGGACAGATGGAAGGCATGTGGGAAAAACCTGCTGTGATTGATATAAGAGGAGACTACCAGGGACTTGTACTGAACTAAATTAAAAAATTACTGTATGCAAATTAATTCAACTAAAATCTCTAGCTAGGGTCGTAAATCCTAGCTCCTCTTTTCCTAATGACAGATAATGGGCTGTAAGGGGCAGGTGGGTGAGTGAATTAGTTGATAGGTTGATTGCAGTTCCACGTCCACCTGCCAACAGGTATCTCACATCAGCTTGTATTTTATACAAGGATAAGATTTTATAAATTCAGTTATATAACTGAACACTGGCTCTGTTTAAATCAGAGATTTAAACATACACAGTCTAGCCTAGCACCTTAGCAATTAACAGCCAATACACTTATACTTTAAACAACTTAAATTGTAAATTGTAAAGTATGATAAATGACCTAATTATGGTCTGAGTACTGTTACTGAGTACTAAAAATATATTCAATTAAATGAACTTATATGATTACTTAAAAATAACTAAGCAAGCAATTGTTAACTTAATTTATATATTCAAGTATTTGCAATGTATATGATCAATGTATATGATTAAATACAGTCAGCTTGTTGAATCTCTTCCTACACTCTGGACACTCATGATTATTTGATTACTTATTGTGACAATCTTCTCTGACACTGGACACTCATGAGGTTCAGAGCTTGGATAAGATTCTGCTGTACCACAATATTAATAATAAACTCACAGAAATATGAGGCGTTGCCTCGCCTTTTTACCGACTATCAGTCTTATAGAATATTAATGTTATACTAGCTTTAATTGGCCAACTAATACGCTACAGTAATAACATTCAATAAACTTAGCTGAAGCCGGGTGCCTGTCTGACAAGTGTGCCAGACTGAAGAACTCTCTTGGCGAGTTTAGGCACGATATTTTAGATTACAGCGTTGCTGTTTTGACGTACGAGTAGCGTTGCTGTTGACGTACGAGTAGCGTTGCTACGGATATAGGACTGCGTTGCAGAAGATAACAATGAAGATTAGGGATGAGATTAGGGATGAAGGTGGAGACCGCGTCACTAAATGCTCCACTTCACTCTTATTTTGCATAAATGTTCTAGGATTTTCCTTGTTGATATATTGTCCAGGTACTCCCCCAGTTCTAGAGAGTGTTCACTGGTGATAATGATATTAGATAAGGTGTCCTCGAGCTGAAAATGTTCGCTAAGGGACCGTCACGTGTACACTGTTGTGTAAACAAACGCTTCTGCCCCCGGGCTGTGGTGGGCGCTTCTCTCCCGAGATGCTCTCCCCCCATCCCCCTTGAAAAAGGGGTTAGCTTACAATGAATATTGATTGATTATTTTTACAGTCTAGACTTATGATTGAGATAAGATGTGATTATAATAAAATTAGATATAGGATTTAAAGATTATAAGTAGTACTTGATAATACCACTGACTCTTAATAAGGATTCGATTTTATCTCTACCGGATACGACGTCAGTGTTCCAATAAATTTTTAATTAACGAATCCTTCTAGAAGCTTCTGGATCCTTGAAAGAACATGCACTAAGTCACGTAGGCATCTATAGGGCCCTATGGCGTACGTGATCATAGTGGCATCATCTAGGATCAAGCTATGTTGTGAATCTATTGTGATTCTGATATGATTCTGATATGATATAGATTTGATATAGATATGATATAGATATGATTTGATATGATATTGATATGATATAGAAATAATACATTTCTTAGATGATTATTAGATATGGTGGGTAAAAATTTCCCACATCTTCCAGAGGGAGAGAACTGGCACAGAGTCCTATACTAAGGACAGTAGTAACCATATGTATTTATTTACTCTCCATCGGATTGATAATACAAGTGCAAATTTTGCTTGCACTTTTGTGCGGCTGTCCGTTGTGGACGATTGTGCCTGTTAGGAGTCTGTGGGTCATGTGTAGTTAGAAGGTCTTGAGGTCTCTCAGGATCTAACTGCAGCTGGCTCACTGATTCCATGTGGATGAGTTTGTCCAATGTCTTCAGGGAAGTTGTTCCTTTAGACAGGATCTTGACTATTCTCAAAATCCCCTGGCTATCTGGATGGACTGAGACAACTTTACCTAATGGCCAGTCAGCCCTAGGGCCATCACTGTCTACCAAGACAATATCGCCAGGTTGGAGATTAGATATATTATGTGGGACATTGGCCCCATAGTGATGTTCTCGTAGAGATGTAAGATATTCTTTTGTCCAAACATCATTCCATTTTTGGATTATGCTGGACAGATGCTTATACCCCTGAACCAACTCGCTCTGACCCACATATGAGGGATCTCTGATCTCATCATCCACTAGAGATGGTACTGGAGTCAGAAGTCTTCCATACATTAGGTGTGCAGGACTTAATGGCTCATGTTGAGTAGGATCATCAGACAAGTAAGTCAACGGCCGGTTATTCACCCTTGATTCTATTTCCGTGATTACTGTCTGGAGTTCTTGAAGATTGATTTTCTGACGGTGTAGAGATTTTCTCAAGGATCTTTTGACAGTTCCTATTAACCGTTCATAAAATCCTCCGTGCCATGGGGCTCTTGGAGGGATAAATTTCCATCTGCAATGACGCTGTTCCAGTGTGGAAGTAACTGCAGGATGGGAACAGATTTCCCGTAGACATGCTTCTCCAGCTACCAAGTTTGCTCCGTTATCTGAAATCATCAGCTTGGGGCATGATCGGCGTGCTGCGAATCTGCGGAAAGCTTGAATAAATGATTGAGCAGTCATATCGGGTGTTACCTCTAAATGTACTGCCCTGGTGGTAGCACAGGTGAACAGACAGATGTATGCCTTGATAGGTTGCTTATCTGGAGTCCCTGTTAGATATATTGCTCCTGTATAATCTACTCCGGTCGTTTCGAAAGGATGTAGATGGACCACACGTTCCTTGGTAGAGGTGGTGGCCCGGATAAGAGCAAGTTTTTGCATCGTACCTTCGGCATATCATGCAATTTTTAAGATTGATTTGACTGACTGTCTTCCCTGAGGAATCCAGTACTGTTGTCTGATTTGTGTGAGTGTGTCTAACACTCCTCCATGTTTGATGATTGTTGATGTGTATGTAACACAATCACCTGGTGATCCAATGATTTTTTGGTAAAAGCCATGGATGCACGGTATCTAGATGAACATCTGCGTGTTTAAGTCTCCCTCCACAACGCAGAATGTTGTGATTTCTTGGTCTATCCACAGACCGAGATTGTGTTTTAACTTATGCGGAAGATTTTCATAGTTCTTACCATAAGTTTCTGTCTGGGCTTGTCTTACCAATAGATAAGTGCATCAGGAAAAGTGTATTTTATACCTTTTTCCTGAGATATTGAAACACGTTCTGTGTTACATTGATTAATTTGATGAGCGAGGAGTAACGAGTACAATCCAAGACTGATATTTGAGCTTGCTGCCTGGTGGTAGTTATGGTTTGTGTCGTGATGACGTGCGGCTTTTGTTCAGGCCAACTGCCATTCACTAACCATCTAGGCCCATAAAACCAAATATCTGCCTTTGCAAATTGTTTAAACGTCATACCTCTTGATAAGAGATCAGCTGGATTATCTTTTGTTGGTACATGCAACAATTGAAAGCCTGCGGAAATTTCTTTAATTTCCGAGACGCGATTTTTACATAGGGAGTCGGACAGTTGTCGTTTCGTACCCATTGTAAAACAGCTTCATTGTCAGACCATATAATGACATCTTTGATGTTCATGGTAGACAAGACTTGTTTGATATGCACAGCTAAGCGTGTGGCTGTTAGCAGTGCTGTTAGTTCCATCTGAGGCAAAGTCCTCTTTTTTAATGGAGCGACTCTGGCCTTAGAGGTGATAAGATATGATTGATTAGAAGTCACTAAGTAAGCACAAGCTCCAAAAGCTTTGGCTGACGAGTCTGCGAATACATGTAGTGTTACTTCATCATTTTCCTCGACTATGTGTCTCGGAAAGATATCTTGTCGACTAAAGTTTGTTCTTGAGCCATTTCCATCCAAGCTTTTTGTAACTGGAGTGGTAGTGGATTATCCCAACCAACTTTAGACTTCCAAGCTTCTTGCACCAGTAAACGCCACTTGATAGTTAAAGGATTTAGTAGACCAAGTGGGTCAAAACTTTACTAACTTGGGAAAGTAAATCCCTTTTTGTAGCAATNCACACCACACACACACACACACACACACACACACACACACACAAAGGACTGGTGTACAATGCACATTGTAATGTCGACTTTCTGTGCCACTTTCAAGTTTTAGAGGAGATAATATTTTCCGCTACCTCCCTACGGTGGCTGGAGCTGGTAATGGCGTTCATCCTATTCAAGGCGCTCCTGGTTCATAGCTCAGCCCACAGTGTGGTCAATAATGCCTTCACAATCCTATATCCTTGCTAAATGAATGCAGAAGCCCCTGGATTACAACTGTCCAGGTATCTGTCCTCCTGTGATCCCACACAAGTGCCAACCGGAGACAATAGGTACACTTATCTGGACATGATAAAGGCGTGTCCGTCAATGGCCATACTTTTCAAGACACATGTTCGGCTGCCTGTTTTAAATACTGTACCCAGCTCTTGGTGAGCTCTGGTGAGCTCCGGTGGGTTCCGGGAGGATCCGGTGAGCTCCGGTGGGTTCCGGGAGGTTCCGGTGAGCTCCGGTGGGTTCCGGTGGGTTCCGGAGGTTCCGGTGAGCTCCGGTGGGTTCCGGGAGGTTCCGGTGAGCTCCGTGGGTTCCGGAGGTTCCGGTGAGCTCTGGTGGGCTCTGGTGAATAGCTTACACAACCCTGCCCAGGTCGCTCCCACCTCCACCCCGTTCCCCCAGCATTGCCCTGGTCGCTCCACCCACCCCCCCCCAACCAATGTGGGCCACATCACTCCTCTCCCCCCCCCCACACACACACTCCGCCCTCCCCCGTGAGAACCCATGTGATGACTTCCTAAAGATTATCGCGGGAGAGAGTCTAGGTATGGAGGCGAGGAGCCTGACCTTACCGCCGCCGCCTCCAAGTTTCTCCTCAACGTGTCTTCTTACCCAGTTCTCTTATACACACGTCCATTACCTTCCCTACACATAACCATACGGCTGCCACACACAGGTTAACACAGGTTGACAAATGGAATGCATTAGGAAGTGATGTGGTGGTAGGGCATGTGTGGAGGGAGGAGTGGTGGCGACGCCTGGGGTGAAGCCGCCGGGGGAGGAGTGTGGTGGTGCGGGAGGCAGCGATGACACAGGTGGTCACGGCCTGCTCCTGCACCTCACCGTTAAGCACACCAGAGCTGCAGGAATGTAATAAGTCAGCTCCCACAAGGCTCGTCCTTGCACCGCTGCTCTTCCTAATTTATGTGGACGACCTACCCAAGGGGGGGCGCGCTCGTGGACGACCTCCCCGAGGGGGGCGCGCTCGTGGACGACCTCCCCGAGGGGGGCGCGCTCGTGGACGACCTCCCCGAGGGGGGCGCGCTCGTGGACGACCTCCCCGAGGGGGGCACGCTCGTGGACGACCTCCCCGAGGGGGGCGCGCTCGTGGACGACCTCCCCGAGGGGGCGCGCTCGTGGACGACCTCCCCGAGGGGGCGCGCTCGTGGACGACCTCCCCGAGGGGGTCACGCTCGTGGACGACCTCCCCGAGGGGGGCACGCTCGTGGACGACCTCCCCGAGGGGGGCACGCTCGTGGACGACCTCCCCGAGGGGGGCGCGCTCGCGGACGACCTCCCCGAGGGGGGGGGGCGCGCTCGTGGACGACCTCCCCGAGGGGGGCGCGCTCGTGGACGACCTCCCCGAGGGGGGCGCGCTCGTGGACGACCTCCCCGAGGGGGCGCGCTCGTGGACGACCTCCCCGAGGGGGGGGGGCGCGCTCGCGAATGACCTCCCCGAGGGGGCGCGCTCGCGAACGACCTCCCCGAGGGGGCGCGCTCGTGGACGACCTCCCCGAGGGGGGCGCGCTCGTGGACGACCTCCCCGAGGGGGGCGCGCTCGTGGACGACCTCCCCGAGGGGGGCGCGCTCGTGGACGACCCCCCCGAGGGGGGCGCGCTCGTGCACGCCAATGTTCACCCATGATGCAACGTTGACGAGGAATGTAAAAACAGGTCTGCAGGGAGCTACAAGAGGACAAACTCCAGGAGTGGTCAAACAAATGGTTCTTGAAATTCAACATCAACAAATGTAAGGTAATGAAGATGGGAAAGGAACACAGGACACCAGAAGGTACCTACACCATAAAGGGAAGACAATTACAGGAAACAGAGAAAGTTTTGGGAGTAGATATAGTTCCAACATTAATACCGGAGACAGATACACAGGATAACATCAGCAGCATATGAGACACTGGCAAATATAAGAGCATCGTTAAAAACCTAAATCAGGACTTCTACAAGGCAATCTACACAACATTTGTTACACCAGTACTGGGATATGCAGCACCGGCATGGACTCTCACACATGTGAAGCATTAAAGCCACAATGGAAAAAGTACAAATGTTTGCAACAAGACTGGTCTCAGAGGGTTAAGCTACTATGCTAATGGAACTACATCTCACAACCCTAGAGGATAGAAGGAACAGAGGGGCTATAATCACAACATACAAGATAATGAGGGTAAGATAACAGACAAGGATAGCCTTCTTCAAAATGAAAGAAAGTAGAAGAGGAGGACACAGGAGGAAGTTGGAAATGCAAATGAGCGGAAGGAATGAGAGAAAATACAGTGTTCGTACCCTGTACGGGCAGTCAACAAGTGGAATGCACTGAAAGAAGTTGCGGAAGCCACCTCCACCACCCCTTTTCTCTCTCTATCACCCACCCCTTCCTCCTCCCCCTGCCCATCACCCACCCCTGCACCATACCTCATCCACCCCTCAACCCCCTCACACCTGGCAGTATCCATTAAGGGAAGTCAACGAGTCAGCTGCTGGAACACACATTTCTGCACAACTTCCTGCCAATGTGTCTCTTATTCCAGAGAAATTTCCCCATGCACCAGAGACCTTCCCGGGCACCGCCGCGCCAGATTCCTTCACGTAAAGCTTGAGGAGAAAAACGCATTCTAATTTTTGTGTACATGAAATATGTCAGCAAAGTCGAAGTTGAGAGGAATGGAGTAATAAAGAGCGCGGGCTTTTACCTGGGCCTGGAAGCAGCCAAGTGAGGCGTGAATTTGGTTGTGGCGGCGTGAGACACACATTACCCGCCGGCTCTCACACCCCAACACACCCACCACATGTGTGGTGGTGTTGAGAGCCGAGACCTTCTCTAGTCCTGTTTTGTTTATATTGTGCATAAAGTGTATGTGGCTTGGACGGCAGGAGTCCCCGCCCGTGGTGGGTGTGATGGTAGGGGAGGGGGGTGGAAGTGTGTCCTGGGGGAGGGGGGTGGAGGTGGGTCCTGGGGGGGGGGTGGAGGTGTGCCGGTGCCTGACCAGTAATAACGGCCGGTTACATGATGGTCCAGATGGCCGGATATTATACTAACCAGTCTTTACCTTAGGAACATAACCGGATTAGAGACTTAAGTACGAAATTGCATTTAATCCTGAACCTTTCAGGTCATAGCGGGAGATACCTCCTCGACGGACCATAAGACCACGGTTAATTTAACTCGACAACGTAAGACCTAGTCTCATCCTGTCCACCTCCCTCCCTACCTTACCTTGCGGTGATTCCGGGGGTCAAGGTCCCCGCGGCCCGGTCTCCTGGTTGATGGACTGGTCAACCAGGCGCACCTATTCGTTAGAAAAAGTAGAAATATTTAGATACATGCACAAGGCTCAACAAGGGGGCAATAGAGTGTGAAACATGGCGTTCTGTAGTGATGTCATCAATCAAAGATGGTGGCTCACAGCTGAGTGGTACCGGGTTTGATGCCGGAGTAGGGCAATACAGGGGGGGGGGGGGGGATGTTTCCTTATACCTGATGAATGTTCACTTAGCAATAAATGGGCGACTTTTGTGGGTTGCAGACTGGGTTAAAGTGCAGTCATTGGCTCAAGAAGATCTAAGCCGATCATGCTTCCTGTCCCGGAGAATGGTAAACCACGCAGCAGTTGGAAACAGTGGTGACAGTAAGCACAATACTGTCAGTATGAGGCGAGAGCTGTACCCACCGCGCCAACCTGCTGGCAGGTCTCCACCTACACCACACACTCCCTACAAGGACTCCTTAAACAGGATCTTCCACTACGACCCTCAGGATGTTTCCTCCTTGATTGCTTGATGGGGTTCTTCTACCCCCCAAGCCCGGCCCTGACTTGTGAGAGCTTGGTCCAACAGGCTGTTGCTTGGAGCGGCCCAAGCAACTAGCCCCCAGGAACTAACAACTGTCCCAGGAAAGGGACCTTGAGACCTATATCCCAACCCCCCGAATCATTAGCTGTGATCATACCAGCACTTCTTCACTACCTTCTACTAACGACAGTCCAACCACTTGGGCTGGACGGTTGAGTGACGGTCTCGCTTCATGCAGGTCGGCGTTCAATCCCCGATCGTCCAAGTGGTTGGGCACTATTCCCTCCCCCCCCCATCCCAGCCCAAATCCTTATCCTGATCCCCTCCAAGTGGTATATAGTCGTAATGACTTGGCGCATCCCCCTAATAATTTCCCTCCCTTTACTAAAGGACAAAGAGTACCACAGATACTTTACACACAAACAACATTATATTTCAAGACGAACATTAACTTGCCGGCCAAGATACCATTTGGACTACGCCATCTTGTCCACTTGTAGGGAGCCGGTGGCTGAGCCGACAGAACACTGGACGAATCCGGAACCTCTGGTCCCGGAATCGATCCCGGGCGCCGGAGAGAAACAATGAGCAGAGTTTCTTTCACCCTCATGCCCCTGTTATCTAGCAGTAAATAGGTACCTGGCTGTTAGTCAGCTGTCACGGGCTGCTTCCTGGGGGGTGGAGGCCTGTTCGAGGACCGGGCCGCGGGGACACTAAAGCCCCGAAATCATCTTAAGATAACCAAGATAACCGTCGCAGCAACAAGCACCACAGCTTGCACGCTCAACATGCTATAATTACTGTGGACGGAGATAAAGAGACCTTGGCCATAATTAAGAGTTAAGGGGATGGAGTAGGGGGAGGTAAGTACACCATAACCCCCCCCCCCCGCCCCCCTACATCAATAGCGGATACTGTCAACCCGTACCTGCTTCCTGTAGTAGATGGGGGGCGGCAGCCCTCAACCCTGCCCGTAGTCGTACTCTCACGTGGATCACAGCCACGCCCACGACCCCTCCCCACAACGCCCACTCTCCAAGCAACGCTGACAAATATCTGTGCAAACATATTGGTTGATCTGAAATTTACACCAGTAAATACCGCACCACGAGCAAGACACCGACCTGCTTCCTCCTACACTTCAGTGGCCGCCACGACTACTGCAACACGGGTATATGGGCCACGGTTGGCACTCTACCAGGTGGGCCGACACGGTGTGGGTGTCACGGCTGGCACTCTACCAGGTGGACAGACACTGTGTGGGTGTCACGGCTGCGGTTGACACGTATCATACATGAAGATGAGGCAAAAAGGAAATCATAATATTCTCGGAGGTGAAATCCACCTCCCCCCCCCTCCTTCCGGCAAAGCTGCTCTTTCAACGCCAATTACCGCCCAGAGTAATTAGTCCCCGTCTCCCAGGTCCAGCACCCAATATACGAGTCCATTTGGTCCAAGTGATGTTTATTACGGCCCTGTCACATTAGGGCGAGGTCTTGGGGGGTGCCAACATTCCCCTGGCCAGAGGTTCCTCCCACCCGCCTCACATACACTGAGGTTACCCGGGGTTTAATGATGGTACGGATATTAACAATGCATTATGTTTAACAGGCAGAACGCAAAGGGTGATAGTTAACAACGTAGTGTCCAGATTGTGAGAAGATGGGTCTCTTAAGGGACTTGATTCAAGTACTCTCCATCATTTCCATTCTCTTCACCATTCCAAACCCGTCCAGGAATTTTTTTTACTCTGTTCACGCAACAGTAATTGGGAACGTGGTTGTAAACCAATTGACGGATTGCAGTCCAGGGAAAACTAGTAGGGTTAGGCTTACCGTGATGGGAAGGTGACCATCCACTTTAAGCAGGCTAAGCCAGAAGTCTTCTATTCCTCTACCCACCCGTGAGAGCGAAAGGGAGGGGGAAGGAGAGGGAGGGGGAAGGAGAGGGAGCGGAGGGATAGAGCGGAGGCAGGAGAGAAGAAGAAGAAGAAGAAGAAGAAAGAGTGAGTGAGTGAGTGTGAGTGAGAAAGTACCCTGGCACGCACCAAGCACATACACTTGGGCTATCAGTCACATATCACAACAAAGGAAAGATTAAGGTGGCCACTTTTGTCGTGTACAGTCAGGAGGCCTAATGCCCAGCCTCTTGCATTTGTGTGAGGCGCTGACGGACTGAGGTAGCATAGTGCTGGCGGTTAGTTTACATGTGTTGACGGTGCTGGTGGTGGACATACAGCGGCCTGGGGAAGGTACAAGAGAGAAGATCAGTGGCACATAAGTCACTCGTCTCCTTCCTTTCATAACCCGGCAGTAGAGGTTAAGCCAAGTGTATCGCTCCCCCGAGGGTTGAGACAAAGCAGGCACACCACACAACACACGTGGCGGTGACGTCAAACAGGAAAAACGTGTATTACACTACTGATCGAGACGGGAAAAAAAACAGAGAAATCGTGTCTCAGTCCAGCTGCTCTGACAATATGTACAAAAATACCCATCACTATGACTGGTAATCAATGGGCACTTTCCTAGACTATCTCTTCTGCTAACTGGCAAAAAAGTACTCGGGACAAAGAGTGCCACCGTGCAGGAAGCCCTCAATGTGGCACAGGTGTTGTGAGCTCCCAGGTGAGTGACGACCGTTACCTCGACACTCAAGAGTCCCGCGCCGGGACAACATCAACACAATACTGCTTCTTAACCCTCATACGTGTAAATATTCAACACTCCAGTGCTAAAGTTATGTCCACACAAGTTGGGGGCGTCTTCGAGGTGAACCAGAGCACTGTGTTCCGGGTGCCAGTGTCCTCCCCAAGACTCTCCACTCTCCTGGGTGTCAGTGCCCCCCCCCCAGACTCTCCACACTCCTGGGTGCCAGGACGCGTACTCCAGCTTGAGAACCCTTGCCAAGCTGAAAGTCTTCGCGTTATATATAAATTGTATGCACTGGAAATGCATACAATTTACTCCTTCTCATTTAATTCCTCTGCCGGCGCCGCCCCCCTCTGCCGACGCTGCTCCCCCTCTGCCGGCGCTGCTCCCCCTCTGCCGACGCTGCTCTCCCCCCCCCCTCTGCCGGCGCCGCCCCCCTCTGCCGACGCTGCTCCCCCCTCTGCCGACGCTGCTCCCCCCTCTGCCGACGCTGCTCTCCCCCCCCCTCTGCCGGCGCCGCCCCCCTCTGCCGACGCTGCTCCCCCCGCTGCCGACGCTGCTCTCCCCCCCTCTGCCGGCGCCGCGGGCCCCCCCCCCCCTCTGCCGGCGCCGCTGCTCCCCCTCTGCCGACGCCGTCCCCTCTGTCGACGCTGCTCTCCCCCCCCCTCTGCCGGCGCCGCCCCCCTCTGCCGACGCTGCTCCCCCCTCTGCCGACGCTGCTCCCCCCCTTCTGCCGGCGCCGCTGCTCCCCCCTCTGCCGACGCCGTCCCCCTCTGCCGACGCTGCTCTCCCCCCCCTCTTCCGGCGCCGCGGCCCCCCCCCCCTCTGCCGGCGCCGCCCCCCTCTGCCAGCAGAGGGGACGCGCTATTATCGGATAACACCAATTACAACGTTCGCTCTGCTACACAAATTACGCCTTTTTGTGATGAACTAATTGGCGTTAATATTATCGTTCATCACTACCATGGTTCTCGCACACAGTGTTCCGTGCACACGTACATGCACGTACACACGTAAATGCACGTACATGCGGTGCGGCGACATCGAGTTTAAACTAAAACCAAGCTGGAGAAAGTAACTAGAAACGACTGAAGGAGTTAATCATTAAAAACAAAAGTAACAAAGAGGCGTAGATATATAGAAAAAGACATGATTATCACATGTTAAATTCTCTAGAGAATGTACAGTGCAAAAGAACAGATGATGGCACAAGTGATAAGAAACACACAAATAGTTAGTAAAAGTTGATTGTCAGTTGAGTGGCGGGCCGAAAGAGTAGAGCTCAACCCCGCAAGCACAACTAGGTGAATACAACTAGGTGAATATACACACACACACACACACACACACACCACACACACACACACACACACACACACACACACACACACACACACACACACACACGAGTAGGGGGCCTCGCGGCTGAGTGAACAGCTCTCTGGGGTCGTAGTCCTAAGGGCCCGGATTCGATCCCGGCAGAGGCAGAAACAAATGGACAGTGTGTGAGCTGTGTATAAGATAAATATAGTAGACATAATAATGAAAAAATAAATTGGTTAGCAAGGCGAGGTCCAAGAGCTAATAGATCGATTCTGCAGATACAAATAGTATACAAATAGTAAATACACACACGCTCGCACATTCGATAATGGAGACATTGAAACAGTTGATAAACTCAATTTCAAGAGAGGACACTATGGGGAACTAGGAAATGTGTATAATGAGTTTAATTAGCTAGACTTGTTACCTGGTTGATGGGGTTCTGGGAGTTCTTCTACTCCCCAAACCTAGCCCGAGGCCAGGCTTGACGTGTATGAGTTTGGTCCACCAGGCTGTTGCTTGGAGCGGCCCGCAGGGCCACATACCCAACACAGCCCGGTTGGTCCGGCACTCCTTGAAGAAAACTATCTAGTTTTCTCTTGAAGATGTCCACGGTTGTCCCGGCAATATTTATGCTCGCTGGGAGGATGTTGAACAACCGCGGACCTCTGATGTTTATACAGTGTTCTCTGATTGTACCTATGGCACCCTTGCTCTTCACTGGTTCTATTCTGTATTTTCTTCCATATCGTTCACTCCAGTACGTTGTTATTTTACTGTGTAGATTTGGGACCTGGCCCACCAGTATTTTCCACGTGTATATTATTTGGTATCTCTCTCGTTTCCTTTCTAGGGAGTACATTTGGAGAGCTTTGAGACGATCCCAATAATTTAGGTGCTTTATTGCGTCTATGCGTGCCGTATATGTTCTCTGTATTCCCTCTATTTCAGCAATCTCTCTTGCGTTGAAGGGGAAAGTGAGTACTGAGCAGTACTCATGACGAGTACTCAAGACCCGCTCAAGACTTCCCTAGACTGGCTCACACACGTGTTCCCTCACTAAAATCTCTTCCTTCCTCAAAAGTACGCTTTAAGAATGCTTTAGAACGCTTTACATAGCCTCAAGCCAGCAGGTGACATGTAAAACTGTGTCAGCCGCGGGTCTACCACAACTAGTGTGCTTTAAGTTAAAGCAAAGCTTTAAGAACCACTTCCAGCTATGAACTGGACATAGTTCCACCTTCCAAGACACCTACACACCACTGTAGGTGGTGTGTAGGTGTCACACCACACACTATCTAAATAGTTACCCGAACTACACAATCTAAACCACTGAACAACACGAACCTCATAAAGGCCTCATAATAGGATATAATTAGTTTTGTCTGGGACAGGCAGCCAATGTATATATATACAGGTTAGGCTAATATCGATATCCCCGCAAGGTTGAACTACTGATCCTATCTAGGCTGTAACCCCACAACACGCTAACTCTCAGGTTCCTATTTACTGCTAGGTGATAAGTGATAGGAAACGTGGCCAACCATTTCTGTCCCGCCCGGGATTCCAACCCAAGATACCCAATTGAGAGTTGAGAACGAGCCCAAGTGTCCCCTGGGATGGCGGCCACACAGCAAGAGGAAGGTGGCGGTAACATTATTCACACTCCTCCTACCTCCCACGTGACAATCAATGCCGGTAAGCAGTGACCTTGAGCTCACCACATTCTAACTCGGCCAGGGCGGGCGGCCGCCAGGTGCCTGCCCGCCCAGGTGCTACAGCGGCCTCTCATTCTCACTACTGTAAGGACTCGTCTCACGCCCCAGGCACCACACACTCGACCGGAATAACAACAAAGGTGGTGACGGAGGCAGCTGCAGGCTGACGGGCGTGGGCGGGAGGAGGGGGTGTCGGCCAGGGTCTTGGTGTGGGAGAGGGGGGAGTGGTGTTGGTCGGAAAGGTGGATGAGGGAGGGGTGAGGGGAGGGGGTTCGGGAGGGAAGGGTGAGGGTGAGAAGCAGGGGGGGGGTGATCGTGAGGACGGGGGTGACAGATGTTGGAGCAGACAGACAGTGAGGGAGAGAGAGAGAGGGGGGGGGCAGCGATAAATAAAATATAAATAGTGATTAGAGGCCCGGAGTGGTGGAAGTGGAACACAATACAACCCCGGGAGGAGAGAGAAGTCACCAAATTAATTCCTAAACAACTTTGAAAAGCAATGAAAAATAAGTACAAATAAACAAAAGTTTCATATAACACACAGAACCCCAGACTCCTTGCCCACCGCCCTACCCAACATGCGGATGTTGCCAGCATACTGGGACTCATCATCAATAGAACAAGTATAACAATTAACGTAAAGGACATAATGAAGGAAACAAACGCAGTCTTAGTTAAACTGAGATTCTGTAGTCTTAGCACGAACATACAGCTACACTTGTCTAAGGCTCTAGTTAGGCCGCATCTACAGTATCCCTCAGTACCACTACACTCCTTAAAGAAAACTAACATGCAAGAACTACAAGCAGTGAAAATAGGGCGTTTTCCTTATTTAAATAATCAAAATTAAATAATCCAAATACAATTGGATTGGCGTGTTCACGGAACCCATCCCTACATCTCCAGTATCAGGTATTGATACAGATAATGGCTCTAAAAGAGCCTCCACTACGGGCTCACCATAGCCCGTGCTACTTGGAACTTTTTGTTCCCAGTAGCCGAATCTAAAAACAATAATAATAACTTGGGAGAGTATAAATAACCTAAGACATTCTATCCCTTCGAGATACATTTTATTGTCTCAATAAACGTACTTGAACAACAACAACAAAATAAGGCACTAAGAAGACTGCCTTATTCTGATCATATGGTGGCACCGTCCACCATATGATCAGAATAAGGCACTGCACAGTTTACCATGTTAGAGACTACACCTGGCTTTACAACACAGACGCCACAACTTGGGCAGTGTACTTGGCCAGTCACTGTGACGTGGCCTCCAGTCCCCCCCACCACCTGTGCAACACCCCCACCCCAGGGGACACACTCTACCCCCCCCCCTCCGGGGACACACTACACCCCACCCCCGACACACTCAACACCCCGCTCCACTCAACATATACTTCTATATAATAAATATAAGATATTTTTTATTCCCAAGAGGCATATCATTCGGAAATGTATATTTATATTAAATAAATTGTTTTCCTTAAGGAAGTAATTATGGCAAGATGGCGCCAAGCCGGGGAGACTAGTGTAGATTGTTTTCCTTAAGTTTTCTTGTTTTCCTTAGACAATCATTTATATATAATGTGAGTGACAAGTGTCATTGAGGCGAGCAGCAAGAGATGGCTGCTCTAGCAACACTCTGCACGCTACACAAATCAATGACTTTATTCGTAGATGCTTGTACATTTATATTTGGGAAAGTTTAGATAAAAATTACAGTGCATTAGTTACAAAAGAGTGTCAAGAGTAAGAGCACAGGCCGTAGACGCTGTCGTTACCACACTCACACGCTGTATTGGTAACAACTTACCCAAGTCACTACTACACTGGCTGGAGGAGAAAAGCAGTGGCCAGTAATATGAGTTAACCGAGTTGATTCCTTCCAGACAATATGATATCCTGGAGTAGGCAGCTCCAGCCTGAAATCCATAACTAGTTAGAGCAGATTCAGAGGTATGCCTTCAGACTAGTCCCAGAACTGAGAGGATAAGCTACGAGGAAAGGTTACGGGATCTAAACCTACCGTCCTTAGAAGACAGAAGAGTAGGAGACATGATAACCACCTACAAATTCTCAGGGGAAGTGACAGGGTGGATAAAGACAAACTATTTAGCATGGGTGGAATACCAACAAGGGGACACAGGTGGAAACTTAGTATCCAAATGAGTCACAGAGACATTAGAAATAACTTTTTCAGTATCAGAGTAGTTAACAAATGGAATGCATTAGGCAGTGATGTGGTGGAGGCTGACTCCATACACAGTTTCAAATGTAGATATGATAGAGCCCAATAGGCTCAGGAATCTGTACACCAGTTGATTGACAGTCGAGAGGCGGGCTCAAAGAGCCAAAGCTCAACCCCCGCAAGCACAACTAGGTGAGTATATCATTCGTTTGTGAATTATTTCCTCAGGTGTAGGGGCTGACATCAGGCCAGGTGGGAGACTGTAGTCAGTGCTAGGATGGACGCCCAACATACGTGTTGCACATTTCCTCAATTCACAATTAAGAGACGGATTATCTATGGCTAAATATCAGGGGGCTCATGTGCGGTGGAATAATTAAATTTCTTTCTTTATTATGCACCCCATGCCCATTCCGTTGTGGTGTTGTAAAGGATTACAGAGGCACATAATCAGTTCAGGAACTGAACCCCTCTAGTTCATTTAGCTAAGCAAATAATATTTTGACGCTAGTTGCAAAATTATTAATGTTATATATGCATGCACACATACTCATAGACATGTACATATATATATATATACGTGTACATGTATATATACGTATACATATATACATACACATACATATTTAATCGTGTGAGAAGCAACCGAGAAATGACGCACAGCACCTAACCCAGCCTGGGCTGTGCTGACAATAACTCTGCGTGACGCTGGGGGTCACCGCATTGTCTGTATGCCGACATCAGCTCCATCCAGAGACCTCCTCCGCGTCTCCATTACCAAAAACAATCACAATTGTTCAAACAAACAGAACATACGGGGAGAGGGGGGCCAATTATGAGGCACACAAAGGAACAATTGAGACATCATAGACAGCCGGGGTCAACAGATGGGAGCGAGGACGAGGAGCAGGAGGCTGTCAAACACTGCCAGTGTAATCCACACTCTTGGACAGTGCATGTAGGGGTAGGAGTGGGTAGAGGGAAGGGAGAGGGGGCAGGGAGGGAAGATTGTGGGGTGAAGGGGCAGGGAGGGGAGATTTGTGGGGTGAAGGGAGCGAGGGTGTGGGAAGGGACAACTGTCAGGACATAGGGGATTGCGCGGGAGGTATTGGGACAGGGAAGGATTTATTGAAAGAAAGGGACAGATGGAAGGCAAAGCTGCCCACCTTGTGGCTGTATAATTATTCAATTTCAAGTTTACACAAAACTCTAGAATATTATTTTCTTTAAATTTATAATAACAGCATGACACTTATTATAATCATAAACTGTATAATCTAGTTCTGAAAAGAAACGCAGAAATGAAGAAAAAGCACGTATTGAGAACTATGCCTCTTCAACGCAAGCAGAGCTAACTGCCATTGTTATGGCGTTAAGGTTTCTTGAACGGAACACTAATGGTGCAGTGATTTGCACCGATTCAAAAGCAGCACTACAAAGCCTAAGTAAAAATCAGGCAGAAAATCTTGCAATAGTCGCTGAAATTAAGAGAGCTGTGAGAGTTCTTACCAATCAGGGAAGAGTCATCAAGTTTCTGTGGATCCCCTCCCATGTTGGGATATGTGGGAATGAACGAGCAGATGTGCTGGCTGCTGAAGGCGCTGAAGGAGACCATATTGAATACTTCATACCCAAGACTCTACTACAAATTAGAGGTATTGTCAGGCAACATCACCGTGACAAGGTAACTGAAGAAAGGAGGATAGAAGCACAAACCAGTGAATCTGTACGATGGTACAACATGGTTGCAGCTGGCAATCCCAATCATTATGGCCGAAGAGGAGGAGGACGAGGGAGAGAATCAGTAATAGCGAGAATCCGTCTTGGATACAGATATCCATGGAGATATGGAATGGAAACAACAGTTGAGCAGCGAAGTTGCAGAATCTGTGGTGAGTGATGGACACCGCCTTGACCACTATCTACGTGAATGTGAACACCTGAGAGACATCAGAAATATGTGTAGATTAATAAACCCCACATTGTTTGAGTTAGGAAAACACTATTTGTCAAATATTGATACTGTTCTTAAAAGATTTCCCCATTTTGCACCCGCAAGAAAACGTAAGCTTTTAAGGGTTGATAGATGTTTATCTTCTTGTTTGAGGAGCTGTTCACTTGAGACAGTTAAGCAAGTCCCAGCTGTGTCTGGGTACAAGTGACAGGATGAACAACCCAGCGGGTTTTCTTCCTATTGGGGAGTGTTGTACATGCTGCTATGGCGGTGTGTCCACTCACAAGATGAGTGGCGCTGCCCAATAAACTCGCCCCTCGGGGCAAAATTTAAATTTAAAATCTAGTTCTGATAAAGATTTGGAAGGTATATTTGAATATGCAAGTTATTTCATAATCCTTAATTAATGATTAATGTTAATTAATAAGAGGAACGGTTCTCATGAGAGGTAGAGAGGAAGCCCCCAACATTCACCACAACATTCTCACCACACTATACCTTTTAGGGTGAAGAGATATTTAGAAATGGGAAATACAGTGAGTTATGAACACCAAACCTTGCGGTTACTATGCGATGATTTTGGGGCCCAACGTACTTGCGGCCCGGTCTCCAACCAGGCCGCCTGGTTGCTGGACTGATCAACCAGGCTGTTGGACGCGGCTGCTAGCAGCCTGACAAGAAGCCAGGTGTGTGGTGTGTAGGGCGGTGCGCCCCCCAGCAGGCAGCAAGACGGGCAGCAAGTCATGCACCTCCACCACCTGGACCCGCCCCCTCACACGTCTTCACCGTGTGGAGCAGGTGTTAATAAACACCTGTCACACCACCCACGTGAGGCACGCTAAGCCTGGTAACGAGTCACATGACAATAACTTGAGGCCTCCAAGAGTGTTATCATATATAAGCTCCCCGAGTGTGACAGTCACGCCCCACGCCTTCGTCTTTATATTTTGTTTATTATTGGGCATTTATTATACACCCCATACCCATCCCGTGGGCGGTGGTGGACCCCATACCCATCCCGTGGGCGGTGGTGGACCCAATACCCATCCCGTGGGCGGTGGTAGAAAGTGTTAGAGGCACATAATGGGTGTGGGAACGCGGCACCCCATAGTTCATTTAGCTAAGCAAGTAATCTTGTGAAGCTAATAAAATTTTTTAACACATATATATATATATATATATATATATATATATATATATATATATATATATATATATATATATATATATATATATATATATATATATATACTGGACATACTGGCTACCACAGTCTAGACCAGGTAAGCAACACACAATACTCACCACCGCAAAGTCTCGGCTGCCAAGAAACACATACCTGGAAAAATACAAAAACATTAATGTCAGGTAAATTACACTCATAAGGATCCAAATGTTTTAATAATCGTTGTATATGTGTAAAACCTCCACTGACTCACACCACCACAACATAATAGTGGACCACAACACAATAGTGGAGGAAACAGCACCGAGCATATTACCCTATACGATGCACCTCCTATTTATACCCAACCTAAGTAATTTATTTATACTGTAATTAGAATTAATGAAAACCAAAATAAGGCGAAAGTGTTGCAAGATCCTTAGGAAGATAACAGTTTGTATAGAGCAAGATCAGGTAACCTTGAGGGCCACTCCCCCCCCACTCTCCCAGGGGGGGGGGGGTGACGGGGGTCACCCACTCACAAGGTCACCACAACCCACCACCCTGGTAAGGTCACACCACCACACTTGCAACTCTTTACCCTCACCACAACACATCATTCCCATTAGTAAACAAAGCACCCAAATACATTATATAGTCCTCCCCTGATTCTTATTCTCGCTTTCATTCATTCATTCTCATTACCTACTTCCCACTCTCCCACTCTCTCATTATTCATGTTTCTAATCTGTATTGAAATTACCACCACAGTTGGTAATTTCAATACAGATTAATACAGGTATTTTAAGGGATGGTACCCCTTTATTATTATACCACTAACCATATATATATATATATATAATATATATATATATATCTATATATATATATATTATATATATATATGGTTAGGAGGAGAATGGAGGATAAATGGGATGGAGAGAGAAACGGTTACATACTCCGAGGGAGCGGGACTTCTTATTGATTTCGTGTGTGGCAAACACAACACACACACACACACCACACACCCACACACACACACACACACACACACACACACACACACACACAACACACACCACACACAAAAGGTTGATGCATAAGCTAGAGAAACAGGCAGGAGTAACAGGTAGGGCGCTCCAGTGGATAAGGGAGTACCTAAGCAATAGGAAGCAGAGAGTTACAGTGAGGGTGAGACCTCAGACTGGCGTGAAGTCACCAGTGGAGTCCCACAGGGCTCTGTACTTGGACCTATCCTGTTTCTGATATACGTAAATGATCTCCCAGAGGGTATAGACTCATTCCTCTCAATGTTTGCTGACGACGCCAAAATTATGAGAAGGATTAAGACAGAGGACAGCTTGAGACTTCAAGAAGACCTGGACAAGCTGCAGGAATGGTCGAACAAATGGCTGTTAGAGTTTAACCCAAGCAAATGTAATGTAATGAAGATAGGGGTAGGAAGCAGGAGACCAGATACAAGGTATCATTTGGGAGATGAAATACTTCAAGAGTCAGAGAGAGAGAAAGACCTGGGGGTTGATATCACGCCAGACCTGTCCCCTGAAGCTCATATCAAGAGGATAACATCAGCAGCATATGCCAGGTTGGCTAACATAAGAACGGCCTTTAGAAACTTGTGTAAGGAATCTTTCAGAACATTATATACCACATATGTCAGACCAATCCTGGAGTATGCGGCTCCAGCATGGAGTCCCTATCTAGTCAAGCATAAGACTAAACTGGAAAAGGTTCAAAGGTTTGCCACCAGACTAGTACCCGAGCTGAGAGGTATGAGCTACGAGGAGCGACTGCAGGAATTAAACCTCACTTCGTTGGAAGACAGAAGAGTTAGGGGGGACATGATCACCACATTCAAGATTCTCAGGGAAATCGACAGGGTTGATAGAGACAGGCTGTTTAACACCAGGGGCACACGCACTAGGGGACACAGGTGGAAACAGTGCCCAAATGAGCCACAGAGATATTAGAAAGAACTTTTTTAGTGTCAGAGTGGTTGACAAATGGAATGCATTAGGAAGCGATGTGGTGGAGGCTGACTCCATACACAGTTTCAAGTGTAGATATGATAGAGCCCATTAGGCTCAGGAAACTGTACACCTGTTGATTGACGGTTGAGAGGCGGGACCAAAGAGCCAAAGCTCAACCCCCGCAAGCACAATTAGGTGAGTACAATTAGGTGAGTACACGAGACTCGACACAAACGAAATAATGAATGTCGCACAAAGGCGGAAAATATAAATTTGGATAACATGTGTAATCCAGCCCCCTGCAAAGACCTGCAGCACACTCCTACCTTCCCACCACCGTGATTCTCCAGGTGTGACCATGTTGTTGTCCTGCCTTACCCCCCCCCACCCCCACAAACACACATTATATATATATATATATATATATATATATATATATATATATATATATATATATATATATAATATATATATATATATATATATATATATATATATAAAATATATATATATATATATATATATATATATATATATATATATATATATATATATATATATATATATACAGTTGATCGAGTAAACAATTTAGTAGAGGAACGAAGATATGCTGAAGATATCATAAACAGGACATCATGTTGGTCTGTAGTAACTAATGTCTTGCTCTTGATAAGTGTCTTAAGAACATAAGAATGAGGGTAACTGCAGAAGGCCTAATGGCCCATACGAAGCCGCTCCTACTTATATCCACCTAATCTCATTCATATTTACGTCTAGCCTACGCTTGAAACAATCAAGGCATCCTACATGGAAGGATCCCTGTCACAGCGCGTCTCAGCCCTTGGACGACTCAAGACGCGTGTTACCGGTCCCGGAACGAGAACCACTATGTCATGACGTCCCCCTGGATCAACCTGGGGCCAGATTCACGAAAGCACTTACGCAAACACTTACGAACGTGTACATCTTTCCTCAATCTTTGACGGCTTTCGTTACATTTATTAAACAATTTACAAGCATGAAAACTTCCCATTCAACTGTTGTTATTGTTATAAACAACCTCCTTGTGCTTCGGAGCTCATTAACTGTTTAATAATTGTAAACAAAGCCGCCAAAGATCGAGAAAAGATGTACAGGTTCGTAAGTGCTTGCATAACTGCTTTCATGAATCTGGCCCCTGGTGCTTCTCACGCTACTGTAGTCATATTTTACTCAACCTGTAAGGTGGAAATATTCTGAATGACTCTTGACTGAGCAACATTTAACAGACGCAAACACAATAACGTTACTGCCATTGGAAGACGCAATAATGTCTGGCTGGTCTGGAACGCACAACAACACGGTCTGTTTCTCCAGGAATGTTGCACCAAAAGATCTTGCAACGAGGACAAATATGCCTTGTTCATACTGGAACGGTCAATTTGTCTTGGTGAACCTCCAATATTTAATCTGGCATTTGACAGGCCAGCGAACTGCTTTGATGTTGGCGGTACATGACCTCAACCATGCTGCTGGAGTTGCTGCACCTCAACACTTGTGGATAGCAATGTGTTGCGTTAGTACTGACCAATGCTGATGGTGTATGACCACAACACTTGCTGAAGTATGTTAGGTGTATGACTCCCATAATGGAGATGGCTACCCTGGAGGCACCTCCACTACCTGCCCAGATAAAGGACCTCACTAGCGGTGGTGGGGCAAGTGGGACACGGCCGCCACAATGGCACTGGTGATTGGTGAAGAGCGTTGTGCAGGTGCTGGTGGTGTCAGCGGCCACCACTGGTGCTGGCGGTGTCAGCGGCCACCACTGGTGCTGGACACGCCTGAGTAAGTGATGTAGGTGTATAACCGTGTGTAATCTGTAGGTGGTTTAAGCCCTAGCAGCAGCTATGTGTATGTGTGCTCAGTCCATAGTTTATCAAGCCCAACCATCTTTCAGTGTGCCAGGGAAGGCATGAAACAGGACACTCGTATGGACTAACAACCATGCGGGCGAAGGGGAAATAAATCCTTGATGAAGTTCAATTATCATAGAAAGGGCGGTTGTGTACTGTACTGGGTTGATGCTGGTACCTTTAATGAGCCTTCATCTCCCACTGACTCACCTATTTACACAAGCAATATCCCAATACACATGAATACTAATGTCAAGGTAATCCTCAAACTTGTCCAGAACTATTACAATTCTCCATACTGAATACTCCGGTCCATCCTCCTCAAGTGAATGAACTTATAGTAACGATGCGGGCGTCACCCATCACCAGAAAGCTTAACTTTTGTATTATTGAATTTGGATAAACCGGAAAATATTTCATGTTTCTAACCTAACCATACTATGCCAAACCTAACCATACTAGGCTTAATACACTCTCTATAAGGCCCAATATAAGTACATATATATGATATACTATGGTGTGGGCGAGGTACCCACACCAGTGGGCCGGCCCCCCACACCAGTGGGCAGCACCCCCCCCCACATCCTGAGCCAGTGGGCGGGGCTCCTCACCGTGCTACTTTACAGTAGTGTCAAGTACTGCTGGCTCCAGGTAAAGTATACTCACTATACAGTGAGTCGAAGCTGTATTTACTGTGATACATTCACCAACGTCGCTACAATTAACACAACTCACAACATCTTTCAGACAAAGTCAAACAAAATATAACTTGTTAATGTATGCTAAAGAAAGGAGGGCTGGAGGCCGCATGTTGCATGACTCGTCTCTCTCACCACAACACCAACAACAACAACAACAACAGTGAGCTGGATCCTAATGAACAAAACACCAGTGTTGATGACGGTGTAATAGACCAAGGGCCAGATTCACGAAGCAGTTACGCAAGTACTGACGAACGTGTACATCTTTCCTCAATCTTTGGCGGTTTTGGTTACATTTATTAAACAGTTTATAGGCATGAAAACGTGCCAATCAACTGTTGGTATTGTTATAAACAGCCTCCTGGTGCTTCGGAGCTCATTAACTGTTTAATAATTGTAAACAAAGTCGCCAAAGATTGGGAAAAGATGTACAGGTTCGTAAGTGCTTGCGTAACTGCTTCGTGAATCTGGCGTCAATTGTTCTGGTAGTGTGGGCCTGCCGGCAGGTCCCCGGAGCTGACATCAGTACCGGTGTTAACCCAAACACTGCTGATGCTCGCAACCTCAGCTCCAACCCACATCAATATATTCACTTCAAATAAGAGATGCGACGGTGTAATCAACCACGTCGCCGCCACCTTCACCAGACACTTGTGTCAACTTGCAGTTGAGCTAGCAACTATGTTGAGGTCATGCATGTGGCGTCAGAGGTCACATGACTTGCAAGCGTTACATCACACGGCTCTGGTACAACAATATTTTAAATACGAATTCCAACCCCTATTGTTCAGCGCTGTTTTATTGGACGCTCAACGATAATTCCTTAGGATGTTTTCCTACTGATTGTTATTAATCCGTTAATTATATATATCCGTTTATTCTTACTGCAGGAAGTGACGCCTTGTCTCAGCTGTCGACTCTCCCAGAGTTTGTCCTAACACATGTATGTCTAAGACAATCACAACCAACATAGAGGGGAACAAGGAGTGAGTTTGTTCTGTATGTTATCTTGAGATGATTTCGGGGCTTAGTGTCCCCGCGGCCCGGTCCTCGACCAGGCCTCCACCCCCAGGAAGCAGCCCGTGACAGCTGACTAACACCCAGGTACCTATTTACTATTCATAAATAAATAGCAATAGGCTTTGATTGCTTTCCCCATGCGCTAGGGCAGGAAGGTGTGAGACAGGGTCACGGGTGTCAGGAAGAGGGCGTGAGGGCGTGGGCGTGGGGGGCTGCCAGGTCCACGGATACGGGCGGGGTTGTGGTAACAACACAACAGGTCCTCCGCCCATACCTCTAATATCTTAACAATTCACTTCCAAGCGGAAAATGACACTAAGAATACTCCTAGACTGGCTTCCGTCCACGGTAAGCAGGTCCAGGACTTGACAACAACTTGAGTACATCGGTTTTAATCATGATGGCTTTGTTTACATTTATTGAACACTTTCCTGCTTCGAAATTTCACAACCAAGGTTATTATTGTTATAAACACTCTGGCAGTGTGTCGGTTGCATTGCTTGCATTGCATTTACATCAGCTGCATTGCTTCTGGCAGTAGTATTGGTTCGAGTCACTTTTGGGGTGTGAGTTTTCAGTGGCATATATGCCTGGAGACCGTTCAGGTTTGTTCGCATTATATTTTTATATATATATATATATATATATATATATATATATATATATATATATATATATATATATATATATATATATATATATATATATACATATACACACACACACACACACACACACACACACACACACACACACCAACACACACACACACACACACACACACACACACACACACACACACACACAGGTTCAGGGGAATCGACAGGGTTGATAAAGACAGGCTGTTTAACACAAGGGGCACACGCACTAGGGGACACAGGTGGAAGCTGAGTGCCCAAATGAGCCACNCTTTAATGCATTCACTAGAACACTATATTGTTAAATGTGAAACCGTAAAAGATTTTAGACTGGCCTATTGTACCACCAACTGTGTAACTATTTCATTGAATCTGGTGTACTGGACGACATCCTAACAATTTATCCAAAATTTGTTTGTCCATTTAAAAAAATGAAGAACAATTTTATTTATATTATTTTTAAAGCTGCATCTCTTAGGAACCCCCTGCCCTTGTGTGGCAGTGCACAATAGAAAGTTGAATTTACATATTCACACATTAAAACACTGATTGTAACCATGATATATTGTGCTTCGCCTACAGTTATACTTATTGTCTGTGTATGACCCTCTGTCCTGCGTGACAGTGAATACCAGCATTATCCTCACTTTAATAAGACTAATTGAAATCCTCAGATTAGGCAAAATTGTAATTACATTGTCAATAAAGATGTTAATACTAATAATAATAAGCGACTTTGTACTTATTAAACAGTTACGAGTATCGAAACTTTGCACCCAAAAACGTTTAATAAATTAACACGGCCGTTATAATTGAAGAAAGATGTACAGGTTTCGTAAGAGGACACGTAAATGCCTGAAGGATCCTGGCCGAGGTTACACCCGAGACAGCCAAGTAGTACCCCTGGTTGCAAGGCGCCTGTGTTACTGACCAGCCACATATATTAATTTCCCACGGGAGTATTGACCGCCAGCACGGAGATGCACGTACACAGGTCATGCACTCCGCATCTCGCTGACAAGTCAACCTTCTTGAGAGGTTAGAAGTGGCCAGCCGATGTACGCTCATGGAAGGTTTACATCCTTCATGGTCACCTTTCTTACTTGGTCACCTTTGTGTTCTGGGACCAAGTGTTCTGGTATACCACCTTGGCTTTCTGGAGAGGGTTGCTTGTTCTCTTGGGTTGTTCTTCACTATTAAGTCTGTGGTTGTCTTTTTGGTCTTGTGCAGTAGATTATGAGACCGTGTTTGATTATGGTCAACTGATTTGCACATAATGTCCTTAATGATGCCATCAGCTGTCTTGGATTGGGTGTTCATGATCGAACACACACACACATACGAACGAACGAAAGACAGACAGACAGACAGAGAGACAGAGACAAGACGAGACAAGACAAGGGGATGGAGGGAGGGATACTAAAGCTGGACCTCTCTACCTGAATTCCCATATTTACGGGTAATATATTAAAGGTCCACGACACACCGTCACGTACAGGGGCGGCTGGCTACTGTATCACATTCCCCTTAGCGCCCCGACACATACAAAGGTCATATGAAACACGGCTGTCCGACTCCCCATTAATGCTGGCAGACCTTACGGTGGGATATAATTCTGGAGGGAACACCTCAGTGTGGGTCCGGTGTTCTTCTCTCTACATGACTACAGTCTGGCGCTGTACGTGACAACTCTTGACTTCCGCTCAGTTGTCACACCCGAAGCTTTATACACATGTGCAGCAGATAATCCCCCTTTCGAACATAACTAACCATTCACACTTATGGCGGGATTGTGGCGACGAATTGGCCCCGTCCTGACCGTTCCTCTCCAGGTCAGTCAGTCAGTCAGTCTCACTTGAATAGGTTCGGGCTAACACCTTGTCACCTTCCTGTCTTATGTGCAGGTTGCGTTATTTATACGTATTTTGTTTATACGGTAATTACGGACGCGAAAGTAGAGCCGGCCGGGTTGTTCAAACGCAGGACAACCACTTGTGGCCCTCGATGCTACGGCGGAAGGGAAAATGATTTACTCTTGTAGAGAAGGTAAATATGTCGAGGGTGAGGGAGGGCGGTAATGGAATGATGCACGAGGGGGAGGAGGGGAGAGTGGACAAGCAGGTCACACTGGGATAAGCCAGGAGTGGCGCGGCACCTTTATGGAGGCTGGCGCCAAGGCTCCGCTTATTGATTTGTGTTGGTTTTCGGGGAAAATCGGTGGTGGAAGAAGACGGGGAATTACGGTGGGGGCCTGACTCGGGGGATTACGAGGGGGACTGACTCAAGAGGATTACAGGGGAGGATTACGAGGTGCTGACTTTGGGGATTACAGGTGGACTGACTCGGGAAGGGGTTACAGGGGCTGACTCCGAGGGATTACGGGGGATTACAAGGGGGCTGACTCAGGGGATTATATGGGGGGACTGACTCACGGGGATTACAAGGTGGCCTGACTCGGGGGATTACAGGGGCCTGACTCGGGGGGGGGGATTACGTGGGGGCGGTGACAGGTGGGGGAACAGTGTGGGGGGGGGGCGGAGGGAGGGGAGGTTAAGTGGGAAAAGAACGCACAATAATGGCGGTACATTTTTGGAGGTGATGACTGGAGGTGCACTGACCCGCCGGCTCTGGCTGCCCGTCACACGTGCCTGTCACACGTGCCTGTCACACGTGACGGGCACGTGTGACGGGCACGTGTGACGGGCACGTGTGACGGGCACGTGTGACGGGCACGTGTGACGGGCACGTGTGACGGGCACGTGTGCTCTAATTACAATATGAAGCAAAGCGCCACCTTAGGCTACCTGCTTGATGGGGTTCTGGGAGTTCTTCTACTGCCCAATGAAGTAGCCTGGCCAAGTAGTCAAGCCTGGCCTCCCCGAGGCGAGGCCAAGTAGTCAAGTCTGGCCTCCCCGAGGCCAAGTAGTCAAGTCTGGCCTCCCCGAGGCCAAGTAGTCAAGTCTGGCCTCCCCGAGGCCAAGTAGTCAAGTCTGGCCTCCCCGAGGCCAAGTAGTCAAGTCTGGCCTCCCCGAGGCCAAGTAGTCAAGTCTGGCCTCCCCCGAGGCCAAGTAGTCAAGTCTGGCCTCCCCGAGCCAAGTAGTCAAGTCTGGCCTCCCCGAGGCCAAGTAGTCAAGTCTGGCCTCCCGAGGCAAGTAGTCAAGTCTGGCCTCCCCGAGGCAAGTAGTCAAGTCTGGCATCCCGAGGCCAAGTAGTCAAGCCTGGCCTCCCGAGGCCNCTGCACAAACAGGTTTTGGACTCCTTGTAGTGTTTATGGTGTTAAAGTGGTGCGAGGCTACAAGCACAGTCCCTCCCCCACCACCCTCACAGTCCCTCCCCCACCACCCTCACAGTCCCTCCCCCACCACCCTCACAGTCCCTCCCCCACCACCCTCACAGTCCCTCCCCCCCACCCTCACAGTCCCTCCACCACCACCCTCACAGTCCCTCCACCACCACCCTCACAGTCCCTCCACCACCACCCTCACAGTCCCTCCACCACCACCCTCACAGTCCCTCCACCACCTCACAGTAGGCCTGTCATCGTGCAAGGTTGGCGAATCAACAAAATACAAAGTCTTATGAGGAAATCCATGCCAGACCGAAGGCATATTAAATAAATTAAGGTTATTTAATATACCTTCCAATAAACGTAATCTTGTGCTGGTATATATTCATAAAAGTGGAATCCTATGCCCTGACCCCGTGCTGCCCGTGTGGTAAGAGGAGCCATGTGGCTCATGTGGGCGACACCAGCTCTATGTTGGGTTGGTTGCCTGGAGCCGAAGGTAGCCTAGCACAGCAACCTGTCCTCTTAAAAAGAACGTCGCATTTGGCCGTTTGCTCGTATGGCCGAATTGGACGTAATTGAAAATGAAAAAATATGAAAAATATTTGGGATTTTTTTTCAACAACAGTAAGTTAAGGGTCCTCTGATAGGTTAAGTGGGCAGGAAATTCTCATAAAGTTTCAAAACGTTATGAAAAACGTTAATTTAAAGTGTCCTCTCATAAGCTCTGCGCGTACGCCGGACGACTCAAATAGAAAACTGAACAGAACGTCACTTTTGTGAGTCGATTTCATTTCAAATTACGTCGAAATTTGGCCATATCGCGCATACCAGCCAAAAGTGACGTTCTTTTTAAGAGGACGGGTTGAGCACAGCCCCCGCCCGAACAACACAGGGGCCGCTGTGTCCTGCCGGCCGCTGTGTCCTGCCGGCCGCTGTGTCCTGCCGGCCGCTGCACCACAATATCATCAACTTCAATGGCGCGCAAAATAAATGCAACTGTGATAACACCCTAAACCGGGCACAGTCTGCAGATTTTATGGGAATTCTTCATGGTGGGGGCAAACTTGGTTGGTTCTTGGCTCACCAGCCCCCCCCCCCCCAACAACCTATGTGCAACCATCCTCCTGTTCAGATAGTATCGACTGTGAAGATCATCAGAAGTCACGAATTCGTACGTTCTTAGCTTTTAGACAGTAGTATACCGACTAGTAATTAATTCTTTTAAAATAAATGAAGCTAAAACACAAACTTAAATATTCCTAGGCCTAGTAAAGCACACTTATGTACTATATTAGGCCTCAGATATCGTATTAGGCCTAGGGAGGTTAGGATAGGTTAGTTTAATTTGTCAAAGCAACACGAGTATAAAATGGTTTTCCGCTTTGTCCAACTCAATAGTTCAGATTTCTACGTTCTAATTTCGTTGTACGTCGGTATATATACTATGGTCCTCATCGTTACTATAAGTACGACCACAACAGGAGGATGGGCTGGCTATGTGAGACTTACTCTTCAATATGCAGCCCAGGCATGGAACCCTAACATGAAAAATAACATACCAAAAGTTATGAAACATGGTTCGTTTCTGATCTGAAGAGTTTAGCTACGAGGAAAGAATTAGGGACCAGCACCTCCTGTTCCCTCACGTGAGGGACCAGCACCTCCTGTTCCCTCACGTGAGGGACCAGCACCTCCTGTTCCCTCACGTGAGGGACCAGCACCTCCTGTTCCCTCACGTGAGGGACCAGCACCTCCTGTTCCCTCACGTGAGGGACCAGCACCTCCTGTTCCCTCACGTGAGGGACCAGCACCTCCTGTCCCCTCACGTGAGGGACCAGCACCTCCTGTCCCCTCACGTGAGGGACCAGCACCTCCTGTCCCCTCACGTGAGGGACCAGCACCTCCTGTCCCCTCACGTGAGGGACCAGCACCTCCTGTCCCCTCACGTGAGGGACCAGCAGCACCTGTTCCCTACCCTCGCCACCACTCCCTCAACACGACAGCCTCAACACATCTCTGAATTCCAAATAGGAGTGAAGAGTGTAGAGAAAGTGAGGTGCGTCTTGAGCTCCCTCGTCACAATGACCCGCGGATCACACAAAAACTCGACAACGACACCAACAACTTGTCGCACTGATTCGCATTCCACCTTTGAGGAAAAGCTATAAAAACCAGGAGGCTGCGGTGACAGTGGCAGTGAGGGTGATAGTGAATCTGGTGGTGGTGATGGTGACGGCAGCAGTGAAGGTGAGAACAGTGGTGGTGCAACAACACCTGGCGGGTCATGCCAACAGGTCACAACTGCCGCTTGAACATATCTTGGTCGCCGGAGTGTGGGGAGCCCTGTGCATACTGACCTTTCTTGTGGATGAGGTGAAGCAACAGGTAAGATGATAGTGCTCACCCCGTCTGCTGTATAGGTCGTTACTCTCACGACAACGGAGGCGTCTTGCAGCCCTTCACGCACCTGCCACACGCCAAGGCCACCAGCTTCCTGTGGCCCTCAGTGATCACTGCACCAACAACACCACAGTAATCCCGACACTCTTCTTTAGTCTCCGCTATTAAGACTTCCTTCTCTAAAACGTGTAGTGGTAAACAGTCTCCGTGGTGTAGTGGTAAGACACTCGCCTGGCGTTCCGCGAGCGCTATGTCATGGGTTCGTATCCTGGCCGGGGAGGATTTACTGGGCGCAAACCCTTAACTGTAACCTCTGTTTAACGCAACAGTAAAATGTGTACTTGGATGAAAAAACGATTCTTCGCGGCGGGATCGTATTCCAGGGACCTGCCCGAAACGCTACGCGTACTAGTGGCTGTACAAGAATGTAACAACTCTTGTATATATCTAAAAAAAAAAAAGGGCCGCCTTCAACCAACCATGCAGTCCTCGTGGTGTAGTGTTAAGACACTCGCCTGGCATTTCGCGAGCTCTTTGTCCTGGGTTCGTATCCTGGCCGGGGAGGATTTACTGGACGCAAATCCTTAACTGTAGCCTCTGTTTAACTCAACAGTACAATGGGTACCTGCTTGTTAAACGATTTGGCGGGATCGTATTCCAGGGAACACAGGATTAAGGACTTGCCCGAAACGCTACGCATACTAGTGGCTGTACAAGAATGTAAAAACTCTTGTATGTATAAATTAATAAATAAATAAATAAATAAAACCATTTACTGCTAATGTCAAGTAAGTTGGCTCTAACGCACATAAGCCCGAGGGAGGTGCTACAGCCAGGTATGATAACTTTAAATAACATAATGAACACAATGAAAATTGTATCCACTACCTGAATGCAGCGATTATCTATATAAAAACCATTTTCGTAGTTTAATGACAAACTGAGACACTGTTTCTCACCAGGAGTAACCTTTCAACCAGACTCTTATCCTTGACCATTAGTGACCTTCAGCCAGGTCAACCACATGGTGTTCAACTCGTGCTCGTACATCAGTGACCATAAAGGTCTCCTCCACACTCCCTCGGGAGCTCCTACCCTTCCTCCACCCCCCCCCCCTCCCTAGCACACTCGGGAATTAAGTTCACGTGTAAAAATTTACAACGACTTTTAAAAGGCGAGTATTTCCCCCCAAGAGAGGAATGTTGGGGGAGCCACAGGGAACACTGGCGGGGAGGTGCAGCTGATGCCACACGGAGATAGGGCAGGTAGACGACAGGTACACACCGCTTCTACAGCTTCCAATCAACGGAGGAAAACAGTGAAAAAATAATTTCAGCTTGGAGAGGCGTGAAGAGTTCCAAGTTAGCGGTCACAGCAACCGATCAGGTGGAGCAGGTGAAGGAAGTGGAGCAGGTGGCTACTGTCAAGGGCACAGTGAGGGGTGGAGGGATGAGAGCACCAAGGGACAGAAGCAAGGACGGGGAGGGACGGAGGGTTACAATATGCCGGGGAAGGCCCACAAGCAACAGGGAAGACAATAAGCCAGGAAGACACGTATAAACACACATGAAGGCAGGAACATCACTCAACAAATCCTGCACCAGACAGCAGTACACAAATATTGACCATCACCAATGTGCTGCCAACACAACCGGAACACCTAACCCAACCTAAGCCTATGCACAAAATTGCATTACTTAATATTAACCGACACGTGAGAAATAACGTTTAGATTACACAGTACCTTAAAATTGACTGAGTGTTAAGAGTTGGTGGGAGCCTTGACGACCATAACCTGACAATGGACAGTAATGGTGACTGTCACCGACTGGGTCTGTTCATGGTGGGCACACACACACACGCACGCACCACACACACAACCCTCCCGCCCTTTGTTTGGAGAAGTTAACGTAATAACACTCGACTATCGCAAGATTCTCAGACAAGGGAGACAATGACATAATAGAATAAACAGATAAATGCATACATCATACCAAACAGGCAGGGAGCCACGCCCTGTTCCGGCCACACCAGTGGACGTATGACGCGTTATCCTGCCTCTGAACACGTCATCAACACGTCTGGGTCCTCACAGAACCTGCCGCCAGATTCACGAAGCAGTTACGCAAGTACTTACGAACGTGTACATCTTTACTCAATATTTGACGCCTTTGGTTACATTTATTAAACAGTTTTTAGGCATGAAAACTTGCCAGTCAACTGTTGTTGTTATTGTAATAAACAGCTTCCTGGTGCTTCGGAGCTCATTAAATGTTTAATAACTGGAAACAAAGCTGCCAAAGATTGAGGAAAGATGAACACGTTCGTAAGTACTTGCGTAACTGCTTCGTGACTCTGGCCCCCTGGCCACCAGCACACCAAGTGATGAGTGAGTGCTTCTAATACACCATGACACCTTCCAGTACAACAAAAACAAGCTCCAGGTTGAAGAGTGACTTCACCGTACGGAATATAGAGGAATGTCTTAGCCGGAGGTGTGTGGGTGCGTGGGTAGGGTTATGGAAGGGGGGAAGGGAGGGCAGCGGCTGATGAAACAGGAATAACAGCATGAGGCAACAGCTAAAATGAGGATGACGTCACTCCTCTAAGCTCGATCATGACCCCCGCCTCCCCCAGTCGTAATGGCTTGGCGCTTTCCGCTGATAATCCCTTCCCCCCTTCCCATCACCCTCAAACCAGCCACTAACAATCCCCCACAACCCCGTTCCATCCGTCCAGTTCACGCTCTCTCCTCCGTCCTTCTTGTCTTTCATCCTACTCCTCATTCCCCTCTTTCCTTCCCACCTTCTGTTCCCCTGGTTGATACTGGTTGATGGGGTTCTGGGAGTTCTTCCACTCCCCAAGCCCGGCCCGGGGCAGGCTTGACCTGTGCGAGTTTGGTCCACCAGGCTGTTGCTTGGAGCGGCCCGCAGGCCCACATACCCACCACAGCCTGGTTGGTCAACCTCTCGTCTCCCGCTGTATCTAATGACTTAAAAATAACAATAACTTGACCCTTGTATTATTGACTCACCGTTCCACCGGGAGCAGCGTAGCCACACTGTTCCACCGGGAGCCGCGTCACTGTTCCACCTGGAGCAGTGTAGCCTCACTGTTCCACTGGGAGCAGCGTACAGTAAGTCGCTTGCTTGAAATATTCCAGCAAGCGCGGATAAACAGCGAAGGTACTTGGGCAAAGGTCTAAATAATACTCTAGTAGCCTAATGTAACCTGTAGTATGTGGTGATGGTATTCCAGACACTGTGAGTTACATGTATATGTGAGAGTACTTACATGATCAGCGAGGCCTTGCTTCAATTCCACCACCCACACAACATACCTGCAAATACAGAAACAGTTCAATATTCATGTATAACAAACTACTAAAAACAGTTTAATTTTTAAAGTATTGTCAGTATTGAGTTTTAGAGGAACATTAACAGAATGATTATCATATCCAATGATAATCATCTATGTTTTATGCACACAGTTTCACCTTTTCGCGTTAACCACTTTAATTTAAATAAATTAACTGGTAAAACTACACAGGGCGCGCGATCCGAGCCTTGTTGGGGGAAATATACATGACAGGAGGCTACGGCTATCATGGTGACGGCCCACCACAAGTGTTGATGGTGTCGTGCCCACCATTACCACCCACCTACCATAACACCACATCCCCTCCTTGGTACCCAGGTGCTCTAACAAACACCATCCATTATGAAAGATGTTGTGTACTGCGTTCCGGCGCACTGGACCTTACACATGTTAGTCTCAACAGGTGTGTTCGCTCACACACTGCCCCTGACTCACCATCCCTGGCCACACCTGCGTTAGTGACCCAGATGTTGTGGCGGCGGTTGTTACACCCGTTCATTAACCACCTCAACATATATCCACGCTATCCACTTCACCAATATATACTGTCATCCAACCCCACATAACTAAAGCTAAAAACATGACTAAGATCTCCACAGACGGTGCACCGTCACCCATAAAAAATACTACACCCACATGTACTTCACCATTCCTGTATGTAACTGCAATACATGTCATAACCTTCCCCTCACACGCCACATAACTGTACAACATATACATACTTTAGCTCCTGGTTCTGCAGAGCTGTGTATATTCTTGAACGGTCTGTGTAACAATGAACAACCCAGCGGGTTTTCTTCCTATTGGGGAGTGATGTACATGCTGCTATGGCGGTGTGTCCACTCACAAGATGAGTGGCGCTGCCCAATAAACTCGCCCCTCGGGGCAAAATTTAAATTTAAAATGTATCATCAGCAGTGGGGGACTGGGGAAGGTGTTTAAGGTGAGATGTGTGTCACCAGTGGGGCCTGGGGGAAGGCATGTGAGGATGTGTGGCCCAGCCTGCTGCCGGCGGTCTCCCAGGTGATGAATGAAACTGGTAAATGTGGTCCGTTATCTCCGCCAGCACCGCTGGAGCATGGCCCACCGCCTCCGCTCACCAGTACTGTTGCATGATGGGTTAAAGCTGTGTAATGTTACAGCTCGCCGCTGGAGTAGGGCGGGCAGGTGGTGCACGCGGGGGCACCTCACTGCTCCCACCAGCATCTCTCCTCCAATAGTTATATTGAGCAGGGCGTGAGTGGTGTTTTATGAATGAACAGTGTTGTCAGGAGGGCCGTGGCCTTCTGAAGACACCGGTGAAGGGTCTTCAATGGAGAGGAAGCGTCTGGCGTAGTTCTCGAGGTTAACCCTAACTCCACAACACAATGTTTATTGTCTTAAATACACGTGTATTCCAGTACTTAATGAAATTGTCTTTTAGTTGGGCTAAACCAGTTGAAGTTAGACTCCAGTGCTGAACATGGTGCAAGACTAAGAAATACTGTATACAGTATACACCTAGAAGCATTCTACGTCTGGGTGTATATATTGAGCGACTGGAGGGTGTGGGTGTCGTGGAATAGGGCCCCCGCCCTACGGTAATCACTGACTCGTCACCTATGCCCTCGAGTAGGCACTAAACCTCATAAAACAAGCTGCCGGAGGAGCTGTACTTTCCTCGGTGAGCTTTAAGTTGTCTGACCTTCCTGGCGGTCACCGTCACCAAGCTACCTCCCAACATGCTCACTCACACACACACGATGAGGTCAAACGCTACATATACCTTATAGCTATACTTGAATAATAAAGTCAGAGCACAAATCGCCAATCACTTTTAAGGGATCAACACCATCTGTCCAGTTTATGCAGAGAAAAACAATCTCCAGCACCAGACTGTTGAATACAGTAGAGCGAAACTACGGGTCTCCAGTCCGCTTAATACAGTAGAGACAGAGCTGTAGCCAGCACCAGAAAGAAGTGTAAAGCTTGCCGCCTTAAAGTGGGGACAAAGTTATAATGAGAAGCTCCTCTGGTGGCGGCTCCCCCTACAGTTTTGAATCACTCATCCTGTGTGTGTCCAACCACTTGGGCTGGACGGTAGAGCGACGGTCTCCCTTCATGCAGGTCGGCGTTCAATCCCCGACCGTGCAAGTGGTTGGGCACCATTCCTTTCCCCTCGTCCCATCCCAAATCCTTATCCTGACCCCTTCCCAGTGCTATAGTCGAAATTGGCTTGGCGTTTTCCTTTGATAGTTCCCAGGGTCACAAAACCCGCCTTCATATTAAATGCATTATTTTTCACTCAATTTGTACACTATGCTAGAGTGTACAAATTTAGTATCTATAGTGTAAATAAGTGCATTTAACAATAATGAGAATTGGCATCGATAGTTGATCAGTGCAAGTGGTAAGCAATGACATCAATAACACGGCGTTGTTTACCATTGTGTCCAAAGCTGCCTACCTAGACGTGACTTGTGGTTCAACCTTGACGACGAGCAGCCGTCTGGACCCCCGCCCTGCCTCGGGAGGTCGCCGAACTCAAGACGCTTTTCCAGGTACTCAGGTACGGTAAAAATGAAGACCTTAAACATTATACAGGGAACAAAACACAAGCAAATCTGCCCATATTAGGAAAGCAGCACGTAAATGATCTAACCAGAAAAATTATAGGATGGATTACGGATGGAACCTTCAAATCCAGAGATCCCATCACAATGGTTGTACTATTCAAATCACTTGTGTTGTCCCTTCTTGAGTACTGTTCAGTACTCACTTCCCCCTTCAGAGCAGGAGAGATTGCTGAAATAAAGAGAATACAGAGAACATATATGGCATTCATAGACACGATAAATAATCTAAATTATTGGGATCGTCTCAAAGCTCTCCAAATATATTCCCTTGAAAAGAAACGAGAAATATCAAATATAATATACATATTATAGATCCCAAATCTACAGTAAAATAACAACATTCTGGAGTGAACGATATGGAAGAAAATGCAAAATAGAACCAGTGAAGAGCAGAGCTGCCATAGGCAAATCAGAGAACACTGTATAATCAGAGGTCCACGGTTGTTCAACATCCTCCCAGCGAGCATAAGAAATATTGCCGGAACAACCGTGGACATCTTCAAGATAAAACTAGATTCTTTTCTGCAAGAAGTGGCGGACCAACCAGGCTATGGTGGATGTGTGGGCCTGCGGGCCGCTCCAAGCAACAGCCTGGTGGACCAAACTCTTTACAAGTCGGCTTGGGGAGTGGAACTCCTCCCAGCACCCCATTCAGGTACGCTATTTACCTATTGACCTCGATAATGCCGTCAAGCATTCTCCTTCAACGGCATAAATTGATACGACGGTTGGGTCACTCATCGCCTAGGGTCACAGGGAAATTTACTTTGTTTCCATTTTCCGGTTGGGTCTTCGGTTGGAGAGGCAGTGTCCGGCGCCGCCTTGTTCGTGGGGTGCCGGGAGTTAGCGGGTCTTTGTGGGCTCCTGAGGTGCCCTCGGGGCCTGGTAAGCGTCTGGCTCCTGCTCTGCTGGTGTTCACTGGAAGACGTTTTTGCCCAATGTGAGTTTAAGGAGAGGTTGAGGCCGGGGTTTGGTCGTCAGTTCACAGGACACCTTACTGTCTGGGGTCACTGGGTGTCCATAGTCTTCCAGCTGGTTTTGTTTGATTTTTTGTTGTTATTGCCGCCAGAGGCGGGTAGTTTATTGTGCACCCCATACTCATCCTGTGAGCGGTAGCGCAAAAAGGATTACAGAGGGTACAAGAGGTCTTTATCAGACCTCAGTGGAGATTATTACATTAACAATTACATCTAGCGTGCATACCTTATAATTCTAATGTCAGCTAGAGATTGTTCCATTTCAATAACTATGTATTCACAGTTAATCATTATACATTAATGGCAGGTCTTGACGCCGATACGTAACTGAAACACCGTTTGTTCATAATGTTGTGAAAATAATATATGGTGAGCACTACACCAGGCGCGGAGTGACACCCACACGGAGAACATCACCATGTTCCTGGCTTGCTCCGGAGTCCTGGCTCCTCCTGGCTAAAAATGTTGTGTTTATAGACCGTAGTAACAGTCATACAGCGGTACATCATAACTGCTAGAATATGTACATTTGTGTAAGTTAGATGTGTATAAATAGGTGAGCGTACACATTCTACATACGTTCATAGGAATCAAGAACTGAAACGAATATGCAACTGCCTGCTTGGTTCAGCTATGGAATTCAAGTCAGGTACAGTTACTTCGGTCTTGTAGTAATAAGGTAATTCCTAGCGAGTCCTGTACACGATCTAACGACTTGATCTTGATCAAGGTATCTTTGCGTCCCAATACTCAAGAGAATGTGTTGACACTGGATCTCTCGCGATGTAAGTACCAAGGTTAGGTTACACATCAAGACTTAATACAATTGGTTTCTGCATATATTCCGGAACGATGAAAAGCAGGTGAGAACGGGAGGTGAGCTGCCCGGCACAGGTGCGCTAATGACTTCCGCCAGGTCCCACCACAGCTTACATGGCCTCCCACACCCCCGCCACAGTCAGCCACAACCACCAGCACCACCACCAAGGACCGCTCAACAACCAAGGTGCCAGGCATGGGTGCCAGGCATGGTTGCCAGGCATGGCAAGTGTCACTACATGACAAAGTGAGGCACTTCGCTAAGGTAAACACGAGCGTGAGGAATGTCTCCAAGGGAGGGCGGTGTTATTTTCACCAGACGCCAGCAGCAGTAACCCTCTTAAACCCAGAGACGCGCCCCCCCCCCCTAGTGACGAGTGGAGGGACAAACATTGACTGTAGCCATGATCTATATGTGCCTCAGCCTACAGTTTAGACCTATTGTCTTGTGTATGACCCTCTGTCCTGTGTGACAGTGAATACCATCATTATCCTCACTCTAATAACACTTAATTAAATTACTCAGATTAGGCAAAACTGTAATTAACTTTTGTCAATAAAGATGTTAATAATAATAATAATCCAACTGTTCCTTCCCTCTTCCTCCTTTTGTTGCTGCTACCGATAAAAATTACTACCAATCAAGACCCTCAAACAGAACATGCAAACACGAACACAAGCATGTGAGTGTGTGTACATGCTACACAGTACTCGTCTGTGGGCATCCATATTACGAAATGACATCCCAATGGCGTGATATATCAATGGAAATCATTGAGACAATGGAGCAACTTGACCCCGCGTTCTGATGATTCTCAGACACCTGCAGACACCATCGTGGCCGAGTTGGGTAGTAAAGTTCTGGAGAATCTGGGACTCACCAGAACGCGGGTTCAAGTCACCCCATTGTCTCAACGATGCTCACATCCATGTATGTTGTATTACAAGTAAGGAACCGGAGCCCCTAGGGGCAGTTAGTTGTTACCGTCAACCTCATTCTGAATGTTCCTGCGACGGCGCTGAAACCAATCGTATTGGCGTTTGCCTTTCCATTGGAGACTTTTGGCGCCGTGGAGAGTGAGGACTTGCTGCATGGGTAACAGCTTCTCCCCCGTATCAACCTACTCTGGCTTTGCGCCCTGCACAGGCCACTCCAGACCGACAACTACAGCCCAACTCCATAGTCTCCAGAGACTAATAGATGCCTACTACTGCGAGGAACCTTACACTCGCAGTTCTGACAAGAGCAGCACCAAGCTTAGCTACCAAACACAGACACATCGTGTCAGCAAGGCGGACAACCCGCCTGCTATCATACCCATACTGTATTTCTAAACTTTTCCCTTCACCTGGAATTTTCCATCTTCTTTACTTCCCAAAAATTTCATGTTACTGCTACTGCTCCAGACAACACCTCAACCTATTCTCATTTAAGTACACAAATTGGATGATTAAATAAATTAATTCTCAATCAGACATGATTACTTAGCATAAAAGTTTACAATAGTAAAATTGTAGCTCCTATCGAGCCACCCCCCCCCCTCCCTTCATTTATGTTACTACATGTGATTAACATCACTGTCACCCCTTCCACTCCCTCCCTCCCTCCCACTGCGTCTTCTCCCACTCTCTCTTCCACTGTCAAACACCTATATAAAATAACAACGTACCAGAGTAAACGATGTGGAAGAAAATGCAGAATAGATCCAGTGAGGAGCAGGGGTGCCATAGGCACAATCAGAGAACACTGTATAAACATCAGAGGTCCGAGGTTGTTCAACTCCCTCCCAGCGAGCATAAGAAATATTGCCGGAACAACCGTGGACATCTTCAAGAGAAAACTAGATTTATTCCTCCAAGGAGTGCCGGACCAACCGGGCTGTGGTGGGTATGTGGACTGGTCCAAGTAACAGCCTGTTGAACCAAGCTCTCAAGTCAAGCCTGGCCTCGAGCCGGGATTGGGGAGTAGAACTCCCAGAGCCCCAACAAGCAGGTATATATCTCCCGTCACATATCCATCACCCATTAAGAAAAAGGAAAAATAACTCATACGTCATGGCTTGTAAATCTGCGATGGTTTCCGGCGGGAGCTTCCCGGGTTAAGAGCGCCCCCTGCGCGTTGTACACAGCCACTGTGAGAAAGGTTGCGCAGTCTGCAGGTCGTGGTAAGTCCTCCAGCACATTAGAATTACACTACCACCCACCAACCTCCTTCACATATTGCATGGCTTGGTATGACCCTCTAACACGGGTTTATTTATGATACAGTCGTGTAAGTGTTCAGTAAATGATCCAAAAAAAATCGTTCAGTATCAACAAGAATAATTCAGACTCAACATATGTTTAGAGAGCTAAGGCAAGTGAAGGGACAACGAAGGTCAAACGAGCAGGTGCGAGGCATAACCAAGTGGTGCTAGGCTAGGCAGGTCCAGGAACCGTGATCAATATGACCACACATACCTGGCTGAACCAGGTATGTGTGGTGCAGAGGGGCACCGACACCCACCCCACACCCCTCTCACACATTATTTACCTTCATCCTGCACATTCCACCTCCCTGGACAACATCTCAGCCCTGGAAGAACCTGTGTCTGGAACACTGACTGGCTATGCCACATGAGACATGCAAAATGACCTAACATTTTATACAGCTCGGTTTCAATATAGTTGGGTTACCAGCCACGACTGTTATGAGGAGCGCGGCAGGCCACCGTACACCAGATACGACCACAACACTACACACAACACGCGCTGCCTGCCCCGCCACCCCCACCTGTTACACCGGTCCCAGTAACTCAAGTCCACCCACCACAACATCTTCCCCGGATCATCTGCGCGCACACATCTCAGGTTAACTCTCAGACTATGTGTACGTGCCAGTCATTCACAGGCTATGTGTACGTGACAGTCCTTGACAAAGTCAGCACATCATGACAGAGCGTACAGCCAACCTGTAACTCAACTAACTTGCTGGGCTCTTTCCCAAAACAGCCTCACGTCCCTTCCACTAAATGACAACGCATCCCTGAATTCGTGTAATTATTTCAAATAGGTGGAGTAGTTAAAAATAAGACAATTGCGTGTCTATTGGCCCATGCGAGGCAGCTTCTATTTATTTTTATCCACCTAAACTCATCCTTGCGTTTGTCTAACCATCGCAGGCAATAACAAATAAGAACCAGAACAATAGCCGGCAACAACCCAGACCTACCACGGTGATAGTTCCTTGTGGCCAACACCCAAGCTTGCTCACGCTGTCCCGTGAAGAGAGCACCCAGGCCCAGGAAACGTCAAGCATTTACGTGTTCACCTACGAAACCTGTACATCTTGCCTCTATCATAGTGGCTTTGTACGACACAGACTGGGCTACTGGGTATATTTATCTAGCCACTGAGTACCTTAAGCTCAATGGTGGTGGAGTGATATTCTGTGACTAAAAAGTGCTCTGCAGTCCTTAAATAACCCATCACAATGTATGTCGGACGTAGTTTGTAATATTAAATGAAATGAAATTTTTGCCAATGATAATCACTTGTATAAAATGTGTGTGGATCCCATCCCATGTTGGTGTTGGAAAACATGACTTTGTAGTTTAATTTGCCAATGAGTCTTGCAGGACAGATAACACTGATTATGACTTTGGACTATCTAATGCAATTATTAGAAAGATACAAATTAAAGAAATTACTTCAGATTTAGAAGAACTAAGAAATGCCCAGAGACCTGAAAGCTGCAGTATTAAAAGCTAAGACAACTTTTGTAATAATAGGTATTTGTATGGTCAGCACAGTAACCGGACCAGGCAATGTGATGTAGTCATTGCGGTAATTCGCCTTGGCTATAGGCACATCTGGCAGATTAGTGAGGCTGAGCCACTACCAGAATATTCAGATTGTAAACTCTGTGACAAACCTTTAATGCATTCACTAGAACACTATATTGTTAAATGTGAAACCGTAAAAGATTTTAGACCTGGCCTATTGTACCACCACTGTGTAACTATTTCATTGATCTGGTGTACTGGACGACATCCTAACAATTTATCCAAAATTTGTTTGTCCATTTAAAAAATGAAGAACAATTTTATTTATATTATTTTTAAAGCTGCATCTCTTAGAACCCATCCCTGCCCTTTGTGTGGCAGTGCACAATAGAAAGTTTATTTACATATTCACACATTAAAACATTGATTGTAATCATGATATATATGTGCTTCAGCCTACAGTTTAGACTTATTGTCTTGTGTATGACCCTCTGTCCTGCGTGACAGTGAATACCAGCATTATCCTCACTTTAATAGACTAATTGAAATCCTCAGATTAGGCAAAATTGTAATTACATTGTCACTAAAGATGTTAATAACTAATAATAGACGTTGTACTTATTAAACAGTTACGAGTATCGAAACTTTGCACCCCATAAACCGTTTAATAATTAACACGGTCGTTATAATTGAAGAAAGATGTACAGGTTTCGTAAAGAGGACACGTAAATGCCTGAAGGATCCTGGCCGAGGTTACCCCGAGACAGCCAAGTAGTACCCCTGGTTGCAAGGCGCCTGTGTTACTGACCAGCCACATATATTAATTTTCCACGGGAGTATTGACCGCCAGCACGGAGATGCACGTACACAGACATGCACTCCGCCCTCGCTGACAAGTCAACCTTCTTGAGAGGTTAGAAGTGGCCAGCCGATGTACGCTCATGGAAGGTTTACATCCTTCATGGGTTACCTTACTTGTCACCTTGGTGTTCTGGGACCAGTGTGTTCTGGTATACCCCCTTGGCTTTCTGGAGAGGGTTGCTTGTTCTCTGGGTTGTTCTTCACTATTAGTCTGTGGTTGTCTTTTTGGTCTTGTGCAGTAGATTACGAGACCGTGTTTGATTATGGTCAACTGATTTGCACATAATGTCCTTAATGATGCCATCAGCTGTCTTGGATTGGGTGTTCATGATCGAACACACACACACATACGAACGAACGAAAGACAGACAGACAGACCGACGACAGACAGACAGACAGACAGAGACAACACGAGACGGGGGATGGAGGAAGGGATACTAAAGCTGGACCTCTCTACCTGAATTCCCATATTTACGGGTAATATATTAAAGGTCCACGACACACCGTCACGTACAGGGGCGGCTGGCTACTGTATCACATTCCCCTCAGCGCCCCGACACATACAAAGTCATATGAAACACGGCTGTCCGACTCCCATTAATGCTGGCAGACTTACGGTGGTATATAATCTCTGGAGGGAACACCTCAGTGTGGGTCCGTTTGTGTTCTTCTCTCTACCTGACTACAGTCTGGCGCTGTACGTGACAACTCTGACTTCCGCTCAGTTGTCACACCCGAAGCTTTATACACATGTGCAGCGATAATCCCCCTTTTCGAACATAACTACCATTCACACTTATGGCGGGATTGTGGCGACGAATTGGCCCCGTCCTGACCGTTCCTCTCCATGTCAGTCAGTCAGTCTCCACTTGAATAGGTTCGGGCTAACACCTTGTCACCTTCCTGTCTTATGTGCAGGTTGCGTTATTTATACGTATTTTGTTTATACGGTAATTACGGACGCGAAAGTAGAGCCGGCCGGGTTGTTCAAACGCATGACAACCACTTGTGGCCCTCGATGCTACGGCGGAAGGAAATGATTTACTCTTGTAGAGAAGGTAAATTCGTAGGGTGAGGGAGCGGTAATGGCAATGATGCACGAGGGGAGGAGGGGAGAGTGGAAAGCAGGTCACACTGGGATAAGCCAGAGTGGCGCGGCACCTTTATGGAGGCTGGCGCCAAGGCTCCGCTTATTGATTTGTGTTGGTTTTCGGGAAATCGGTGGTGGAAGAAACGGGAATTACGGTGGGGGGCCTGACTCCGAGGGATTACGGGGATTACAAGGGGCTGACTCAGGGGATTATATGGGGGGACTGACTCACGGGGATTACAAGGTGGCCTGACTCGGGGATTACAGGGGGCCTGACTCGGGGGGGGGGGATTACGTGGGGCGTGACAGGTGGGGGAACAGTGTGGGAGGGAGGGGCGGAGGGAGGGGAGGTTAAGTGGGAAAAGAACGCACAATAATGGCGTACATTTTTGGAGGTGATGACTGGAGGTGCACTGACCCGCCGGCTCTGGCTGCCCGTCACATGTGCCTGTCACACGTGCCTGTCACGTGTGACGGGCACGTGTGACGGGCACATGTGCTCTAATTACAATATGTCAAAGCTCCACCTTAGGCTACCTGCTTGATGGGTTCTGGGAGTTCTTCTACTGCCCAATGAAGTAGCCTGGCCAAGTAGTCAAGCCTGGCCTCCCCGGGCCAAGTAGTCAAGCCTGGCCTCCCCGAGGCCAAGTAGTCACCTGGCCTCCCCGAGGCCAAGTAGTCAAGCCTGGCCTCCCCGAGGCCAGGCTTGACTAAAGCCGTGCGTCACTGTCCGGAAGCATCTTCAAAATACCTTTACACTTGCCATCAAAATGTTTACTAAATATAATGTTTCTAGTGTACAGGTAATCAAGGCGGGAGAATCATGCTGTTGCTAATGTCTCAAGACATACTTGTGGCCAAGGCGAAGGTCACCTGAATACCATCACAGATGTGTGGAACATCTTGAGTGTGGTGTGTGTGGTGTCTGAGCTATATAGGCTCTATATAGCCTGGAGGGGGGGCTATAGAAGAGGGGTCTATATGACCCCATAACACTGTTTCCTCGAACCACCACCACAACTTCAGTCCTTGAAGTCTGAAGACGATACGTGAAGGCGTTCTCATATCACACAACACCACAAAATGTGAAAAACACAAATTTAGTACAAATGTTGGTATTTAATCGGAGAATAATTATAAATTGTGTCACTGGGTTTCCAGGTGACAGTTTTTATACGGCCAGCAATATTACATATAGTACATTACATTACTATATTACATATGTACATATAATAATAGGACAGATAAGTACAAGACTCGCTCCTTGAAGTAGGAAGCTTTAGGTTATATTACACAGCGGAGCTCACACTAGGGATTTCCAAATATCAGACCGACCAATCACTGAGGTAAGTGATGCTACCTTACCTGGGGGGAAGTGGCTTTATCGCCACACACGGCACAGTTGACGCCATATTCGGAGATCACGTTTCTCCAGCTGGGAAATCTTGGTTAGTCACACACCCAGGACACTGTTAACGTAAGACTTAATACCAATATTATATTCAGTAGTGATCCTACTTTCCTTAAGGACCAATTCCTCAGTGTAAGGTCTGGTGACTTGTCTCTTGGGCGATACAGGCGTCCTCAAGTGTAAACACCAGCAACCCTGGAGCAGGCCAGCCAGGCGCCGCCACGTAAATATTGTGCGGCCACACATTAAGTCAAGGTTGGAGATGATGCACCACACTGAAGTTAGGTCACCTTCAATCATGATGGAGGTCCACGTTGACGTCAGGTCACTTTCAGTCATTATGGTCGTCAGGTCACCTTCAGTCACCATGAAGGCTCAAGTCACCTTCAGTCATGATGGAGGGTAAGAATGTGACCATTAACATCCCTCACTACCACTGTATACTTCACTATTTAGAGAGAGATCCCCTGAGTGACAGGGGATGGCAGTGGTGGGCGAGAGGTGTAACAAACTACTGAACCTCAATTCATTTAAAAATCTTTCCAGCTATTGATTACAGGATGTGATAAATATTAGATCATTCTAAAGAACAATTAGATCATTCTAAAGAACACATTAAGACATTTTGATCAGATTCTTCATGCGAGTAGACAAAAGTCAAGAACACAGAGTGAGGTCATACCAAACCCCCTCCACGGCACAAATTGTGATTAGTCAAGGACTATTTTTTACCGAAAAGTTGTCGGCAGTAATCACCTGCCAATAGGCGAAGAGCAGCTGCCATAGCTACAGAACGATGGCATTAAGTAATGTTCGAAGGAGAAGGGAATGATAATAAAAATAGCAAAGGTTACGCTTCGTAAACTTCTGAAGAATGTTTATTAGAAATATTGCCGGAACGAGGTGGAGGCAGTCA
>WNGS01165523.1:28165731-28217894 GCA_020271785.1 Procambarus virginalis | reverse complement strand
AGAGGCACATGGACAGGTTCTTGCAAGAAGTGCTCGACCATCCAGCTGTATGGATATATGGGCCTGCGGGTCGCTCCAAGCAACAGCCTGTTGGACCAAGTTATCACAAGTCGAGCCTGGCCTCAGGCCGGGCTCGGGGAGTAGAAGGGCTCGCGAAACACTGCAGGTATGTATGTGCTCCAGGTAGGTGTGTGTGGCGTGGTGAGCGCAGTCTGGGACTCTTACGGAGTGGAGGGAGGTGGCGGGGGGTCCTGGGTGCTGGTGTTGTCTCGCAGCTCGGGGCGGCGGAGGACCTCCTGCCACGGTGGCGGCGGCCGCGGCGATGCGTTCGTACTGGCGGAGGACGCTCTTCAACACTGGTCCGTGAGCCTCGATGTCTTTCAGCAGGATCTGAAAGACAAGAAAACGTGGTTATTCAACTTTCGGTGGTATATGTCTAATCTCATTACTGCATTACACTCTTCATTCTGAAATAGCCTAAGCATATAGCCTCATTCTGATATAGACTAACCGTCAAAATGACCGTTAATCTGGTTTAGGGAAACTCCCGAGCCTCACCAACCCCAGTAGTTAGTGACGACAATACCTGCAGCCCGGAACAAGAGCGGTGGCCACTGGTGTCACTTCCTACAAACATAAATGTAGGACTTCCGGCGGCGGCGGCTGGGGTTCACGCCAGACCTGCCCTGGCTGCTTCACACATTCTAACTCTCAACCCCATACACGAAAGTGTTTTGTTTTGAGCACAACAACAACGACACTCGGATACCTCAAAGGCGGCCAAACAATGATTAAAGTTCATTGCACTGGCAAACAGAATAAATATAGTTTAATGGCTTGACTTTTGTGGAGGCTAAACTTGCACAAACACGAACACAATACTTAAGGCTACCGAGCTTTGCCACACGGGAAAACCACTAATCATCGCCAAAAGATATTTTTGGTTGGGTTATTATATTTTTCTCACTGCGGACGAGGGGAGAGCTCCATGGTAAGAAGTAAATTGCTAGGCGTCTATTTTTTACTTATATCTCACAATTAAGTGTAGTCACAATACTGCAAATGGAAGTGCCTGAATTATGAGGGATCATGTCATCAATAATGGTGTCACACACGCACGCACAATTTGACAGGGTGGACAAAAACTATTTCAACCCGTCCGTCCTGTGCAGGCGATGAGTCACAATAACGTGGCTAAAGTATGTTGACCAGACCACACACTAGAAGGTGAAGGGACGACGACGTTTCGGTCCGTCCTGGACCATTCTCAAGTCGATTGTGAGAATCGACTTGAGAATGGTCCAGGACGGACCGAAACGTCGTCGTCCCTTCACCTTCTAGTGTGGGGTCTGGTCAACCGTCCATCCTGTTAATAGAGCATCGCATTTTGACCCATACTCTAATGCCAAAAATTGTCGTAAAAGAAAATGGTAGCAGCTCGCGAAATTGACATACTGCCCGTTTTCTGTTTTGGGTCCTCTGGTAGGTTAGGATAGATGACTTTAGTACGACAGTTTCTTGATGTTGGGAAACCTTAGGAGGATGGGCTGACTATTTAGCATGGGTGGAACACGAACAAGGGGACACAGGTGGAAACTAAGCACTCAATTGAGTCACAGAGACATTAGAAAGAATTTGTTCAGTGTCAGTAGCTAACAAATGGAATGCACTAGGAAGTGATGTGATGGAGGCAGACTCCATACACAGTTTCAAATGTAAATATGATAAGAGCCCAATAGGCCCAGGAACCCGTACAACAGCCGACTGCCTGTTGAGAGGCGGGACCAAAGAGCCGAAGTTCAACAGTTGCAAACACAACTAGGTGAGTATACACAAACACACACATACCCCAAATCAATAGGTCTAGGCTACATAGACAAACAACACAATATTGCTACATAGTATTGGTTTACCCTATTACTTAAGCTTGAAGGGTTCAATTTCATGTCTGCTTCATGACGCGTAACTCAGCAAGACATGTCAAGTAGGCCTAAATAGAATGCAATTAATAAAATGCGAGGCTGTAATTTAAAAGATGCGCATTAATGGCTATTAAAATGAAGACATTATTGAAATTTTGCCATTACTAAAATATTGCAGTCGTTGGGATGAAGGAGTTACTTCGCGGCAGTGAGAGAAATAGGCAAGGAACAGGGTGAAAAAATCAGTGATTGGATCCTACATCCACCCACCGCTCTGACCACAACCGCCCACACCCTCTCACCCGCCTCGCACACCAGTGTCATCCACCCCATGCAACTTCACGCTCCAGTAATCTGATAACTAGGTGTAATAAATAGGGTGATAACACTTGTCCCACTCATCTTCCACACCGTCTACTTCCTCTCACCACAAATGCCAACCTGCCTGCATTAAACAAAATCCAAGTTGTTTTACTGACATACAGTATTTTTTCCAATAAACACAAGATTTTCTTCCATAAGGCTGGGTTTTAGGTTTTTGTATATAAGCTAATGTATATTTCTTATAAAAAAGGAGAAACGGAAGTAACATTCACACCGACCATAGGGCCTACACTTATTTTACCCCCAAATTTCAACGCACACAACAAACAAAAGCAAAGATTCAACCTAAATTTGCTGCACCCACACCAGAAGGAAAACAACAGTGAAGGAAAGAGTAATGAACCTGAGAATACGGACAGACAGGTTCCCTACAAATGACAAGGTGGTTTAAAAGAAACCCGAAGGAGAGATTCCAGATCTTCACAACAGAACAAGAAGTTCCTGAACTAGGAGAGGGAATGGCTAACGAGGCACCACTGGAGGAGTCAGAGTACTAGTGGGGAGGTAAGGAAGCATTTGCGTCAACTGATGTGGCGAAGGCTGTTGGTCCTGACGGAATCTCATCATGGATACTAAAAATAGGGAGCAGAAGCACTATGCCTACTACTCTCAATAGTGTATAACAAGTAACTAGCAACGGGGGAAGTGCCAAAAATTTGGAAGATGGCTAATATAGTCCCGATATACAAGAAGGGAGACAGGAGGCGCTGAACTACAGGCGAGCGTCCCTAACTTGCATGGTATGCAAGGTAATGGAGAAGATTGTAAGAAAAAAACTAGTTGAACATCTGTTGTAACATCACCACTATGGGTTCAGGGATGGCAAATCTTGCCTCACAGGCTTAGTAAAATTCTATGACCATGCAACTAAAATAAAGGCAATGAAAGGTGGGCAGACTGCATATTTTTGGATTGCCAGAACGCTTCTCACATAGTGCCCATAAGAGACTAGTACACAAGTTGGATATGCAGGCAGGAATAAAATGTACGGTACCCCATCATAAGTACTGTACCTAAGTATCACAATTCTGACTGCTCTGAGGAGTGAGGTCTCAGAGTGCGGAGACGTCACTAGTGGAGCTCCACTAGTGACCTTCAATCCTTGGACTTATCCTGTTTCTGATACGGTATATGAAACGATCTCCCAGAGGGAAAGGACTCGATCCAATCAATGTTTCTTGATGAAGCAAAAATTATGAAGAGGATTGGACAAACTGAAGGAATGGTCCAACAAATGGCTACCAGAGTTTAACTCTAGTAAGTGGAGGGAACAGGAGGCCAGACAAAGGTACCAAATGGGAGACTATGTCCTCCATGAAATGGACAGAGAAGGACCTAGACGTTAATATCACACCGAACCTGTCTCCCGAAGCCCCACAAACAGGATATCAGCGGCGTGTGCGAGGCTGACTAACATCAGACCTGCCTTTAGAAGTGTAAGGAAGTATTTTCAACATTGTGTAACAAGTATATCAGACCAATCCTGGAATATGCGGCTCCAGTATGAGAGTCCATACCTTGCCAAGCATAATACGAAGTTTGAGAAGATTAAACAGTACACTACTAGATTAGTTCCAGAACTACAAGGTGTAAGTTATGAGGAAAGGTGTGAATTGCACCTTACGGCGCTGGAGACATGCTTACCACATACACAATTCTGAGGGAAATTGACAGGGTAGCTGGAGACACTATTTAACACGAGTGGCACTCGCACAAGGGGAGACAGGTGGAAACGGATTACCCAAATGAACTACAGACACATTAGAAGGAATTGTTTCAGTGCCAGAATATTTAATAAATGGAATGCATTAGGTAGTGATGTGGTGGAGACTCCATACACAGATTTAATTGTAGATATGCTAGAGCACCATAGGCTCAGGAACCTGCACATTAGTTGACCGACAGCCAAGAGGCGGGACCAAAGAGCCGAAGCTCAACACCCGCAAGCACAATTAGGTGCGTACATATTTCAGACCTGTGAGTTTGATTACAATATTTAACGTTACTTCACAAACTAAATTTTCCTAAAAACCTTGTCGCGAAATTGTCTCCCTGGTTTTCCGTGGCCAGGCAGCACGTCCTTCACGTCCAAACCCGAGGTATCAAGTAACCAGTTAACGAACACAGGCTCAAAATTCAAACCTTAAGAGTCCTCCAGTAAATCGAAATCTCAAATACCAGTGATTACAAGTACAGTATTCTAACTCTTATACCTCCTAGTTCCATGCACTCCTTGTCCTCAGTAGACTACCAGCAAGTCCAAATAAATATTACAGGACAAATTCCTACAAAAAAATGTAGGATCAGTTGGATTGTAATGGATATGTGGGCGTGCGGACCGTTGCACAGCGGAGCAAGTTATTACCAAACAAGCTTGGCCTCAGGCTGCAGGCTTGGAGTATATATACACTCTCGAAACCGTAACAGGTAAACGACAAGTAAACAGAGGCAGTCTTTGGCATCTAATAACAATCCACACTTCGAAATGTGCCAGACACTGCCGTAGACGAGAAGTAATTCACGAGTTACAGATTCCTTAAGCTAAAGAAGTTGTGTTAACAGGAGTAGTGTTATGCCGTGTTACAGAAGCGTCGGTAACCAAACATGGCTGACTGATATCAACACACTCATGCAAAAGGGTAAGACACTGATGGCTCGAGGAAGAAGCAATGTGATTAACAGGAAAAACTATATATTCAGATAAAAGTAGAAAGACGAAAGATATACAATGCAACACTCAGACGAGAGGCTGAAAGAGATGGAAATCATCTACAAAGGTCAAGAGGCAGCGAAAATAAATAGAAATGAGAAGCACGGGATTGGATAAGCGGCGAGGAGAGGCAGACATGGTTAAAGATACACAGAGGCAGCGAGAGAGAGGGGGGGGGGGGAACAAAATATTATACAAACGTCTATCAGTCAGCAAGCATGGTAACCCGAGAAAAAACTGACGGACGTGAACTAGCACATTAAGTGAAGCAGGCAGGGCGGCGAGGGGCACGTTGGGCAGCAAGGTGTCTCGGGGGGCGGGGCAGGGCCCGTGAGTCACCGCCGGCCACCGTGATGCTCCTCAGATAACGCCACGGGACCTACATACACCTACCACCACACTATCTCCAACCTTCTCACTACAATCACACAAACACTTAAGATTTACCTGATAAAACTCTTGTCTACGTATCGCCAAATTTAAGAGCTTTGTGTGAAGTATAAGCTAATTTAATCTGCCTCTTTCAATTCCCGAGGGTGGACAAGTAAGACGCCAAAACCAGCATTGAAATTTTCTCGTTCAAGGCCACAGGAAAACACACACACTTGGAAAACGCTTACACATCTCCATTTCCAATAGGGAAAACAACATTCAAGCTGGGTACAGAATGTGGGCCTAGTCGAAGCAGTCGTTGCGTTTCAAGTGAATAATTCAAAAAATATAAGTACAGTAATGCCAGATGGCCTAACTGAAATAAGCTAGTCAAGCCTTGACTACGAAATAATAAGCCTCTGAGGCAAGATATACCGCGCTAATGATGGCAAACCAACTGTAGAATAGGATATTGTGCTGTCTCGTTTAGAATTCCCATTCATGCAATAGCTTATGCAATCTAGAAAATAAAACCTACAAATACTTTATACAGAATGCATTTTTTGAAGGGGGGGGGGGAGAAGGTAATGACCAAGTCTCAAACTGTATCTAGAAAATACTTAAAGTGAGGTCCACAATATGCACATTAAATAACAAATTACTTCATTTGTTACGCTTAAATTTAAATAATGTAGCCTATAGTAGTGTCGACACAAGAGGTCCACGACTCGCGTGCAATAACCGAGGAAAATAGTGAACTTCAAGTTCTTGAATGAGGGAAAACTAGAAACTCGATCATAAAAAGGAGCTATTTGAGCACGCAGGCAACGATGTAGTGAGTAGGTATTAGGAGCGGTGATATTAGAACTTGAGGGCGGCAGGAGGAAATAGGTAAATTAGAGAAGATCCTGGGGCTTGGGGTGGTGGCTTGGGAGTGTGCGCCCACCTGTCCGCCACACCCCCATAACAGTCCTGTAATGTGGGTCCTAAACGCCGTGCACTACAAGAACTAAGAGCAACGCCCAAGGCACGCAGGAGATAGCAAAGGTGTTACCGCCTCAGCCCAGAGAGTCGCTCCTCTTGGAGGTAAATATATTTCTCCAGTATGACTAGCTACGGTGATCAGTTCCCGAGGAACGACTCGGCATGTCCAAGTGTGTATATGGCAGTGGTTGATTCTAGGCTTATACATGTCTTAGCGTCATTTAAACGCCAATTTAGACATTCTATTTTGTCTCCAGGCTAATTAAAATTGTATAAATGTGATCTGACTGCTGGCCAAGCTTACTTTGCGTAGAAAAGTTATTTTTGACCAGTCATATGCAGTGCTGGTCACCGAGTTGTAGCAGGTACAGCAACTTTACTGTACTGAGTCTAACAGGTGCAACAGGTACCCTGAGAGAGAACTATCAACATCAGAGGCCCGAGATTGTTCAACACGCTTCCACTACACATAAGGGGCATAACTGGCAGACCCCTCAGTGTTCAAGAGAGAACTTGATAAACACCTTCAAAGGATACCTGATCAACCGGGCTGTGATTCTTACGTCAGGCTGCGAGCAGCCGCGTCAAACAGCCTGGTTGACCAGTCCAGCAACCAGGAGGCCTGGTCAGAGACCGGGTCGCGGGGACGTTGAGCCCCGAAATCAACGCAAGGTAAGCGCAAGGTGGAGCTCACGTGCCTTGTGATAACGGCATGGGTTGAGGACCTGCTGGTCTGAAGGGAAGGGAACTATCTGGGGACCTGCTGGTCTGAAGGGAAGGGAACTATCTGGGGACCTGCTGGTCTCAAGGGAAGGGAACTATCTGGGGACCTGCTGGTCTGAAGGGAAGGGAACTATCTGGGGACCTGCTGGTCTGAAGGGAAGGGAACTATCTGGGGACCTGCTGGTCTGAAGGGAAGGGAACTATCTGGGGACCTGCTGGTCTGAAGGGAAGGGAACTATCTGGGGACCTGCTGGTCTGAAGGGAAGGGAACTATCTGGGGACCTGCTGGTCTGAAGGGAAGGGAACTATCTGGGGACCTGCTGGTCTGAAGGGAAGGGAACTATCTGGGGACCTGCTGGTCTGAGTGTAAGTTTGTTTTGTATGCACATTTTTTTATTGTGTGGTAAACTTTGTTATAATAATACTGTTTGTACTGAATCAAACGGAGTGTGCTGAGCTCCCAGTGAAGTAAATATATTGTTAAAAATACCGAATAAACTGTACCCGTGTTATATTAATTAAACACTTCTCTGCTTACGGGTTTTAATCAGTTAATTGAATTAATTAGTAACCCGGAAGTTGAGGGCGCTAATTGCCATTATATAGTAGTTTCATATTTTTGTCTGTAAGTGGGATAGTCACACTGGCATAGTCAATTGTGTGCAGTAGTACTGTTTCCATTGTCTTCTTGAGATCTGTAAATGGGGATGGGCTTGCGGTGCTGGTCTCTGCGAGCCGTAGTAACTGGCTGGTAAGTGGCTGACAGTAACCCACCTCCGGGAGACACCTAACATATAATCACGACCAGTTCCAACGTGTGAGCTTTGCTTACAGCCGATAAGCCTCGGATAACACCATAAAGGGTAAATTATGGGCATGAATTAGCAACTAATTGCTTCATGTCACTACTCAAGTGGGTTAGCATGAATGACCCAATTCTTAACGTTCACATAGTGAAAACGTTTAGAAATACGGCTAACACCACTTTAGTTAGGCCTAGCTTAATTATTTTGATACAGGTGCGAACAGCCATAAGGGGCGGGAGCCGAGTATAATAGAGAGGGAGGGAGACAGACCCCATACAAGGGTGTAGAGGCACCCGGACCTTATGGGGAATTTAAGGCTATCACCAGCCGTAACCAGCTGGCAACTGGCTTATATGGACAAGTTAGCAACCCCACTACTCTCTCCGGCTTCCTTCCTGTCCGTACACTGATTTATTGGCGGAAACTTGGGGGCTGCAGGCACTCTCCCTCCAGCCACTGTCTTCGACACATGAGGTAGAACCTTGTTATATATATATATATTGTGGGAACAGCACCAGCTGGAGGGGAAGGAAAGGAAGGGAAGAGAAGGGAACCATCAGGAGAAAGCGCCAAGCCATTACGACTATATAGCACTGGGAGGGCTATATACAAAGGATACGACCGGGCCGCGGGAACGCTAAGCCCCGGAAGCACTTCAAGGTAGGGGGGGGGACCATTATTTTTCAAAGTTCTGGCACAAAACATAGTACTAAGTAGAACTATTCTCTAATAAATAGAAGGTAATTTTAGTTCCTTTCTCATGTTAACAATTCTGACAGTTGTAGGACAACCCAGGATGATGCGTATGGCATCATTCTGTACTACATCTAGGCCTTGTAATTGTTTAGGAGAAAAATTAAGAAGATGCAAGGGATAATAATCAACAACAGATCGTATAAAAGCAATATAAAAACTACGAGCATATTTTATGTTGTGACAAAATTCTTAGTTCCGATTGCAGATTAGAATAGGCTTAAGGTAGGTAGACTAAGTGGGCGAAGGGTTGGGTAGTTGTGTTTTACACAAGTGTTTGAAAGACCGAGCCTCAGCTCCCGGTCCCCGAACATCCAAAGCACTTCAATTAAACTAGTCTGTACAAGACACTTCCCATACAACGTTCGATCAATGTTTGCATGTGCGATCATAGTCCTCAAGGTAACGGCGATATGGCTGGTCAACTAACTGGGTTTCAATTAAGTTTTATTGCGTTAGATCCACAACTACTCAGTGAATGACATACAATTATTAAATTCGTCCCTCAGGCATAAAGTTTTACAATTTACAACTCGCCGCAACATTGATTTCTCAATATGTATAAAAACTAATTAAATTTACTTCTGCCACTGACCGTTTGCAGGCACAAGAATTATTAATTCTCATAAATCAGTTAAACGAGCAAGATTGATGATTAATCGAAATAAACTACGCATAGCCCGGCGGCCCTAGCCTCTTAAAACTTGCAAGACACTTAACCAAACGAACATATTGCTCGTGTTCTCATTTGCAATAATGTGCACCGCGAAAACGGTCCTCCAGTGAGGTATCACTCACTGTCATGCAGGTCACGATATGACCAGAGGGCTTGTCATTAACCCCCCCTTCCCTCCCCCCTTCCCGCTAGCTGGCGTGGGTGTCATACCTGGCCTCTCGTGGGAGGGCCGCGGGACAGCTCCAACCCTCGACGTAGTGGCGGCTCTAGGCACTGAGTGGCGGCTCTAGGCACTGAGTGGCGGCTCTAGGCACTGAGTGGCGGCTCTAGGCACTGTACTCTTCTTGCCTAGGAATCCTCCACTGTTCTTGTATCTTATTATGCATGTATTTATATACATTTGTCTCAATCAATTATTATTATAAAATCAGCTTCCGCTCGTGAAGGTCAAGTTTTGTCAATGTAAGCTACAAGCTGAGCTTGCCAAGACCAAGTTGAGCATGTTCACTACAAACAACACATCCTCTGGTATTATCCAAGCTTACATTTACACAATCAACTAATTATGTACAAAAATTGGCTTAGACTTACATTTAAAATAACGCCCTAACTTGAGTTACGACATGATGGTGAAGAAGCAGATGGCAGCTGCACATTAGGCCCAGACACCTGGAAGCAACACTCCACAAAGGCCGAATGAATTTCTCATCTGTCACTTCACGATGGTATGAAAGAGAAAGGATGCGATAGCCTACACACTGTGGTTAACTGTAAGCACCCATAGAGAGACAGCTTCAGAACACCCATAGAGACAGAGCTCCGGTGGCTGAGCGGACAGAACACTGGACGCGTGATCCTGTGGTCCCGGGTTCGATCCCGGGCGCCGCCGAGAAACAATGGGCAGAGTTTCTTTCACCCTGATGCCCCTGTTACCTAGCAGTAAATCGGTACCTGAGAGTTAGTCAGCTGTCACGGGTTGCTTCCTGGGGGGTGGAGGCCTGGTCGAGGACCGGGCCGTGGGGACACTAAGCCCCGAAATCATCAAGATAACTTCAAGATGACATCCTTTACGATCAACTCATTAATTTCAAAGATATGGACGTACAGCAGGTCTTGCAGCAGCCCACACATCAACATATTAATTACAACCCGGTTGATCCGGCACTTCCTGTCGGGAGTTGTCCAACTGCCTCTTGAAAACATCCATTTCTGTTCTTGTAATATTTCTTATATCTGGTGAGATGAGGTTGAAGATCCGAGTTCTCCGATGTTCATACAGTGTTGTGTGACTGTGGCACCTCTACTCTTCATTGAGACGATTTTGCCCATCCTCTCCATTATATATTTCGCTCCAGTAAGTTATTTTATTGTACACAGTTAGGGCCTGATCTTCGAATTCAGTAAAAAAAATCTAAAAAAAAATTCCTCTTAAAAAATCATCTAAAAAAATTAATGGAAAAAATCATCGAAAAAAATCTTTGACTTCGTCGTCTTTCCACACAAGTCGTTGGAGAGGTTGGCAAGAGACAGAAAGGAGGGAGATCCTACACGGTCTATTGTAAATCAGTACCGTACCTTCCTCGCTCTTCACTAACCATATATTTTTGGTGGATTCCCAGAACAATACCGTGTCAGGGATCCGAGTACACGTCACGCGTACTAGTGCTCACACAGCTGACTTGAATCGCCATCACATTCTTACATGACGCTAAGACCTGTAACTGGTCCAGCTGGGCACGCACAACACTGCCAGCACCCTGCCAGGCCCCGTAACGTGACGCCATCCTTCCCCCTCAGGTTAGGCAGCGAACGAGTGAAGTCTGAGATGGAATGGTTTAGTATGGACTAAATGAAAACGTGTGAAGGTAGCCAGTCTAGGACAAAACATTCACAATGAACCATGTCCAAGTACATCCGCGTCTGATGGACCGCAGTGGTTACCGATAACCTTGGCGGTGATTCCAAGGATCCACGTACCCGTGGCCCGGTCTCTGACCAGGCCTCCTGCTTGGTGGTCTGTTCAACCAGGCTGTTCGACGCGGCACTTGCTAAATGTACAGCTTAGCTTCATTATTAGTTCCTGAGAAGTAGGGGGGGGGTAGTAAGAGCTCTCGGTATTATTATATGGTCTTCAGGAATTTTAGGCCTAGGTAAGGCAAATCATACAAGCAGATTGGAGGCGCGACACTTAAACACACACATTTTCAGGATAATTAAGGATGTATCCACATTAAAAGGCATTTTAATGAGATTACACGTTCCTAAGTAATCTCATATCCAACACAACCCACATTAGGCACAATGAAACTTTCTCCAGCGCCACACACCACTGGTGCTCTTGTTTTAAAACAGAGGTTTACTAGATTTAGGAGTAAAATTCACCTTTTCAGAAGTAAAAATGTCACGTTGTGGCGGCGTGACACTGACACGGGTGGCGTTGTCATGCTTAATCACGACTGTAGTGTGCTGTGGAGAATGCTTTAAACACCACCTATTCCATTCTTAACCAAGAATATGAAGCACCTATTCTTTACCAGAATAGAGACGCTTCCAGAGCTCTTGCAGCCGTGTCCGTCAAAACGGTGCGTCCTTCATGCTGGTATAGACTTGCTCACTGACTACCCGCAGTTAACGCAAGTCACCATTGCAGTTGTAAATGCGCTTGTTTCCTAGATCTCAGCAGAATTTCATCCTACTGGCCGCGTGTCTGTAGGAGTGAATTTCAAGTCTTAAGCACCTACTGCGTCCGTTGCGAAATGCAAGAATTCCTGAACCCTCAATCTTACCGTATGTGTTTTTAAACTATTTATTGAATTCCTTTTGTTCGCCACCCCTAATCTTACATTAGTTATTTGTTCTTAAAATTCTTGCTTCATCTGTGCCTCTAGTTTTCAAATTGTCCAACTTTAGTATCTTTTATGGTCTTTTACGTCTCTGCTAGGCGTGAACCAATGACAAAAATACTCCTAAAATGTTATACACACAGGTGTAACTCATGTCGATAGATATATATATATATATATATATATATATATATATATATATATATATATATAATNAAGTGACTCGAATCCATACTGCCAGGAGCACTCTGCATCTGGCGTCCAGGTCACCTTAACCACTCGACCAACACGACCGGACAAAAGAGGATGGTAGCCGAGGCTAATTCCCATCCCCCGCCGGCACTCTTGGTTGCTCAGGGACATCATCCAAATCTTACACGTTTAAACATTCAATTGGGCACAAATCATAAAATTCTTCTCATCTCAGCCCAACTTGGAGAGGCTGAAGTCTGTCTCCTAAGGCACGGCTCACCACCCCACCACATTTCCTCACCCCCCCCCTCCCTTGTACTGGTTCACCACTCCAGCAGTAGGGAAGGGGAGTTCCAGCAATCCTCGCCAGGACGTGCGGTCACGATGACGCAACTGCGGTCAGTTGCGTCCGCCCCCACGTGTCTGGGTGGACAGGATGGGGGGAATGAGGGTAGTACACCCAGGGCCCCAAATACCCCCATAGCACCCAGCTTTAAAACTGGACTTACAGGTACAGCAATACTGCTACTCACTCTTGCACTGGTCGTCCCTGCGGCTTACGCCCCGGTGTTGCCCAGGTGCAAATTGGTTACGCAATATTCAACCCAGCCTCATGCTTACATAGTACTCTTTTTTGTAACTATGTTCACCATGTAAGAAATGTATATATTTATCACTCAGTGTTCGTAATATGTTGATTGTTTGTGATGTGTCTACATATCACTCTCTCCACACACATACACACACACACACACACACACACACACACTTGAAAGTTCCAAATGCCCTGCTGGGACACGAATCACCGCCCGCGTGATACAAAGCCGAGTCTTGTACCACTGTACCACCACGCTACAAAAAGCATGGGTCTTTATGAACTCATTCAACCCCCATGCCCGAGTGCATTCGGGTGGTGGTCAGTGCATTCGGGTGTGGTCAACTAGTTGAACCACTGACTTCTGGCAGAGAAGCACTAGTGCTTCTGATACTGAGAAGCACCAGTGCTTCTGATACTGAGAAGCACCAGTGCTTCTGATACTGAGAAGCACCCTGCCCAGTGTACCGTGTTACGTGGTTCATCATGTCATCTCTGTTTCCTCTCTCTGCCACTGCCTTGAGGTTCAACCCTTTAGTGTTTTCCTGTAACTCAACACCGCTCAACTATGGGACTAGTCTCAATCGTAAACTTTATTCATAAATGGTTGAACATTTATAAACGAGTTAGTTTACAAGAAATTTCCGTACTGTCAATACGGAGGATGGGTTGCAGCTTTGTGAACCGCTACCATTTTCAAGTACAAAAATTGTTGGCCTTATGTCACGCATGCGAGCGAAAAGCGACGTTCTTTGTACGAGGACAGGTTGGTACATGGCAGGAGCGTGACGAGGCACTCACAGCTGTTCCCTGCTGCCAGTGTCCCAGGAAGCAGTAGCAGAAGGGAGGGATGAGGGATAGGATTAGGGGGAATATTAGGAGGGAAGTGGTGGACGTGTGGAAGGGTTCAACCACGTCCCTCACACCACACACGCTTCCCAGTTGCTGCACCTCACCTCCAAAACTACTTGTGAAAGTGGGTTACCTTGCTAAACAAACCCAATGTATGCATACAGCAGAGAAGACACGATTATATATATATATATATATATGTGTGTGTGTGTGTGTGTGTGTGTGTGTGTGTGTGTGTGTGTGTGTGTGTGTGTGTGTGTGTGTGTAATTATTATTGAAGAGAAATCCAGTAAACCACTTTTGTACTATTATATTTTTTGTCTGGATAAAATTTAAAAAATAAAGCTAAAAACCAAACTTAAATATTCCTAGGCTTAATAAAGGTTATATGTATTATATTAGGCCTAAATTAGCGTGTATTAGGCCTAGGATTGCTAGGAGTGTCATTTATGTTGCTAATAAAGAAGTTTCCAGTTTCTTCAAATTCAATATTACAAACTTTCTGGAGGTTCATCACTGCATATTGGTACTTTCAACCATAAAGTTACACTAAGTACACACACAAATCACAATAGTGTAATGCATCAAATGAACAAATCCACAAGGGCCGTGACGAGGGTTCGAACCTACGTCCGAGAGGATCCCAGACGCTGAATTAATCGAATGAGCTACGACATGGTAAAAGAATTGCAACCGGTATTGCAAAAGAATTGCAATCAGTAGAACTTCCGGTTGCAATTCTTTTTACCGTGTCGTAGCTCGTCGAGTAAGGCAGCGTCTGGGATCCTCTCGGACGAAGTTTCGAGCCCTCGTCACGGCCCTTGTGAATTTGTTCATCTATACTAAGTATTTTCAATTTACGAGGCTGGGCTGGAAAATGGTAGTCACACAGAAGGTCTGCATGAATGTAGTAAAGCAGAGTTGTGCCTCTGTTTTAGGACTTATTATTCCCTAAATACATAAATGATTTAGACACAGGAGTAAATTTGCCGATGATTAAAATATAAGTTAATAATTTCAGACAGACGCGGAAACGTTACTGGAGGACCTAAACTGACTCGAGATATATGGAAAATTGGCAGATGCAGTTCATTAACAAATGTAATATTCAAAAGCTCATAAAAGAAAAACACGATGGACGAAACAAGCAGGTCTAGTGAGATTATGATGTGAAACTGATATTAATCTGAGAGTAATGATTAGGCCTAGCAGGCATTTCATCCATATGGCCAATGCCTTAATTGTAGGCTACGAGGATTCTACGAGGAGCACAACTCCGTAGTGTGTTGTGCTACCTTACTAATTCTCCTCTACATCAGGATATACAAACATGAAGAGAATACTTAAATATTATATAACGTTTCTGCTGTAAGGGTTGAATAAAATTAAACGGGAATTCACAGGTGTAGTGCTTTTTATGGACTAAAATGGTTTCAGGTAAGCACCGTGGAGCCATTCAGGCTGTAGAACCATGAAAATGCTAGAATCTCCATCTCCAGTATATGCTGATAACATATGTGTTATCATATATTATATATGATCCAGGATATGATAACATGAATCAGAAACGAAGGGTGTGATAGTGAGAGGCGGGCGCGCCAGACGGGTTTAAGGGAGCGAGGGGGTACGGGGGTAAAGCTGCTGGAGACGTTTGGGGGGGGGGGGTTGAGGTCTGGTGCCAAGATTGTTTTTGCGAGGAGCTGCTGGACGGAGCAGGATCAGGCAGGCTTAAGGACCACAACCAGGCTTAAGGGGGGGGCCTTCATGTTACAAAATAAAAAAAAAGCTCAATACTGGTTGTGTTCCGAGACGAATGGAGCAAAAAACTGCTGATACGAATACTCCCAGTAAGGAGGGGAGAGGAGGGGCCGACAGATGGTGACTAATGCAAGGGGAAAAAGGATAAATGGAGTAGAGTTGATGGTGAAAAGGCTGAGGGGAGGCGGATGATAGACAGCATAGTGAGGGAAGGTAGGGGAAAAGGGTCTGGGGAAGGTGAGGGGAAGGGAGAGTAGGGGACCAAGTTAAGTATCATATGTCTGCTGATATTATCCGCTGGTGAGAGAGGACCACACTGCTGGGGGGGGGGGGGGCACTAGTCTGGGGAGTGGTGGTTATGAAACTACTATCCCGTGTAAAGCCCACCTGGCCAGTCACACCCACCTGCCAGTCACACCTGGCAGTCACACCCACCTGGCCAGTCACGCCCACCTGGCCAGTCACACCCACCTGGCCAGTCACGCCCACCTGGCCAGTCACACCCACCTGGCCAGTCACACCCACCTGGCCACACCCACCTGGCCACACCCACCTGGCCAGTCACACCCACCTGGCATCAGTCACTATCCTCCACTTTCCCCTGGACCAAATATAACTTGTATTATACTATACACATTTTAGGTATCCTCGTATGTTCACAAGTCTACCTGCCGTTATACTTTCTCTGAGTTCACAGCTCGACCCGATGACCTTGCTGCCACACTACCTAAACACACGGTGTCCGTTAACTTGGCATCTGTGTGTTTTAGTGTCGCTTCCCACAAACTCTGAGACGACGACAATGATTCCTTGTATTTTCACCATTCACAGAGTAACAAACCTCACATTATCGTATCTGGATGTTCCCACATGGTACAGTGACAAATATATTAAGCAGCCGGTACATGACCTAAACGTATAGTCCCAAGTGATGAGTTTTACGGTCGTTATATAACCCGTAAAGTTCGCTTTATGCAGAATATAATATTTAACATACTGGCCAAACAATATAGTCTGCGGAAGTAAGTCTTGGCCAACGGTTTACCCTATGAGACGGGGGAAAACACCCCAGAAGTTGGGAAAACCTTTCTGTCCTGCCCAGCTCGGCCGCCTCGCCCCACCGACGTTCTGGCCACTCCAGCTGCAGGTAAGTTACCAGTTTTATTGTCTGCCTAAATCGAAGGTGATCGCTAGACACTCCGGTTTATAATTACCGAGGGTAATGTGACACACGAACTGGGTCACAGCCCAGTATCATCACATTGATAAGTAAGGTCTTGGTCAGCGTGGTGAGGGGGTACTTGGCGGCCACCTTCCCACACCCCCACCCAACGCCTCCCCATCAGTGACCCCCACCACCACGAGTGACTCACAGTGGTGTGTGTTGGTTGACGCCGTGGTTAAGGTGACGTTGGAGCCGCCCGGGGCTGCCCGCCGTCTGGTGACACCCTGAGTATTTACTGTGCAGGGCGGCCAGTATTTCCTTCTCTGCTGGACAACACTACAATGAAAACACTGCAAACTGCATTCATGTTCAACCGAACACCACATGATAACGTTTCAGACTGCTTATTTAAGTTATCGTTTTGTTAAGTTCCCCTATTATATAAATACGCTTCTGTCTCAGGTCTCCAAATAGTTTCTATAATACCAGCTGAATGTGTGTGGCTTACGACTAGGCTACTGGCTTGGCGTTTGGTTTAGTGTTGGGCTTGAGGCCAATTAACTGAATAAACGACCACCTTAATACTTGGAAAAAAAGAGAGCTGGTTGTGACGGTGATGCTGCTGTTGATGTGATGCTCACTTAATATGTGACGCTTCAAGATAGTGTGGATACCATGCAAGCTGCTGCTTTGTGCCTCACTGAGGTAAATAAACAGTCTACTGAAACGCACAAATGCAAATGATGATCGAGTTGGATGAGCTTCTCAACATCCCGGATTCATGTAAGGAATCTGTCTTCAGTCAGACCCTAGACTCGGCGAACAGTCATGACGCTACTAGGCCAGTAACTACTAGGCCTGCAACTACTGCAACGCTGGAATATGTTGCAGTTGTAAAAGTTGAGGGGAAATGCAACCCCCTTAGTTGTAAAATCTTATGGATTTAAAAGCCTCTCCAAATCTGTAGATGGTTGTGTTTACACTGTCAGTATTGAAATGTGTGATGACTGGTCAGGTCCTGGAAGACTATGGTGGCACTGGTATCCTGTGGCATTACCAACATGCAATGTAAGGCTGATGTTATCAATGCTGTATCAAGGCGCACTACCGCTCTACTTCTCTCAAATGGTGCGCAGTAGTATTTGATCATGTGTGGGTCTATGCCTTGTTCCACCAGCAACAGCAACTTTGCAAATGTGTATGGTGATGTGCTTGGTGAAATATCTCAATTGGCTAATTCATATCATGATGCTAACCTCGTGGTGGTGGGAGAGTTTAATAGCGATTTTTCTCGACAAGATGCATTTTTTAATTTGTTTAATTCGTTCATGGATGCAGAAAATTTACATAACCCTGCTTTCAATATTGAATTTAATATTTACTTTTGCTTTCTATTATGGGATGGGAGAGAGAGAGAGGGGGGGGGTCTCACACTGACCACTGTGGATACAAGACTATCAGCGATGGTGATAACCTGTCCGGACATATTCCTGTCATAACCGTCTTCAGTATACCTCATTTGTACTATATTATATACTAGACGAGTACTTGCAAGTAGCTGCTGCTGCCGCCAGTGAGAACACAAACCTCCATAGAACATTTGAATTGGGAGAAGGCCAATGTTGCTCATCTAGATGAGTTTAAATGCCTGATGAACGGTAAACTTGATAATATACACATTTCCAACTGCTGTACTTGCCTGTACTAATCTTCAGTGTAATTTGCAACAGAACAATCTCAATTAATTTTGTTACACGTGTCATGTCAGTGCTAGTTAGGGTGAGTGAGGAGAGCATTCCTGTTAGAACAAATAGACAAAGAGGAAACGCCTGGTTGGAATGATCACGTTAGAGCATCCCAAAATAGATCTATCTTTTGATATAACCAATGAAGAAATGGCTGGTTCTCTTACACCACAAGTAGCACCAGGGCTCAATATCAACCAGAAAGAGGATTAAAAAAGATAAAGGTAATATTGTGCGATCAAATACAGTATTGCCGATATTCATAAGAAAAAACTCGTGAATTTTGGAACGAAATTAGGCAAATATAAAGTTCATGTAAAAGGGAAATAAACTTCATTGACGATTCCTCTCGGTCCCATATAACAAATTCATGCGGTAACTTACTATAAAATTAAGTTAATCTGAGAAATGCTCAGAACATGGCTGGGCATTTTTTTAAGTAAAAATATAAATGCTGTACAAATCGATTATCTAATATTATACTGCATTTTAAAACTATTTTAGTGGAAGTAAAAGAAAGAAGAGTGTTGGTGACAGGCAACTAACTGGTCAGGTGGTATTGTGTGAGGTGCTAATGGCCGACCCGCCGCCACTCATCACACTGGAGGGCCAACTGTCACTCAAGTATGTCAGCCTCGTCCGCTGCCCCCACACCTGGCCACATGTTACTGCACCCCAGCACTATAATGCCCCACTCGCAACACTGATGGCCCAGGTAAGTCCACTACGGGCTCACCATAGTCCGTGATACTTGCCCCGCTCCTGTGCCAGGTAAGTCCACTATGGGCTCACCATAGCCCGTGATACTTGGAACTAGTTCCGAGTAGCTGAATCTATAACACCACCACTGATGGCATCTAGCGGACACGAGCTGCGCGGACACAATCGCCTTCGTAGCAGCCAATGTGGTCAACCAATCTAGTTGGTCCGGCACTTCTTGAAGAAAACTAGTTTTCTCTTGAAGATGTCTACGGTTGTTCCGGCAATATTTTTACCTACCTCAGTTGGCGGGACCGATTTCCAACTCACAGATATCTGTTTACTTTAGGCTGCTACACTTTCGTAGTGTTTCATCGTATCTTATTAAACTATAGATGAAATTAGCCTCCACTGTCTTTGTCCCCCTCCCCTAGTTCAACTTGTTCACTCTCACAGTGAATGAGATGTTGGGCGTGGTGGAGTGAGGCCCAGTAACTGGGCCTCCGACCCTCCACCACCCTCATTTCCTGCCTCACCTCACCCACCCCGAGGCCCTCGCCTCACCGTGTAAATCCATCCGTCGCGGAGATAGGGAAGAAACAAAGCAATTTTATAACGGAGAGAAAGTGTATGCTAGAGAGGAGCGCGAGCTGAAGTGAGAGAGAGCACGAGAAAGAGCACAAGAAAGAGAGCTAGAGGGAGAACAAGAGAGCGAGCTAGAGAGAGCACAAAGAGAGCGAGCTACAGAGCGAGCTACAGAGCACAAAGGGAGCGAGCTACAGAGAGCACAAGAGAGCGAGCTACAGAGAGCACAAGAGAGCGAGCTAGAGAGGGCACAAGAGAGCGAGCTACAGAGAGCACAAAGAGAGCGAGCTACAGAGAGCACAAAGAGAGCGAGCTACAGAGAGCACAAAGAGAGCGAGCTACAGAGAGCACAAAGAGAGCGAGCTACAGAGAGCACAAAGAGAGCGAGCTACAGAGAGCACAAAGAGAGCGAGCTACAGAGAGCACAAAGAGAGCGAGCTAGAGAGAGCACAAGAGAGCGAGCTAGAGAGAGCACAAAGAGAGCAAGCGAGCTAGAGAGCACAAGAGAGCGAGCTAGAGAGCACAAGAGAGAGCGAGAGGGATGCCACACAAGCCGCACGGCCTCGTGCACGACCCTTGCCAATTATTACCCTCTTTTACGGTGCATTTAATTAGGCCAATTCTCTTGCCGGCGGCAGTGGCCTCTGCCCTATTGTGGAGGCGTGACCAACGTGGCCTCCCTATGAGCGATTTCACAGTAACAATTAGACACGGAGTGATGCTAATAATGACTACGTTCATGTGAAAATATTCACATCATGCTTGTTAAAAATATGCGCGTCGTGACCATATACTATGATTCATATTCACATACACAACCCCCACACGGGATGGGGGGGGGGTCAATAGTGTAGGTCGTGAGTGGGTCATGGTCAACATGACCCCTCAATTACCACCCGCCGTCACAATATATCCTCTTCAAAGGAACAGCCAAAGCATGATTTGCACCCGATGATTGATTGATAAAGATTAAGCCACCCTAGAGGTGGCACGGACATGAATAGCCCGTAAATGGTGGCCCTTCTGAGCCATTACCAGTATCAAGAGCTGATACTGGAGATCTGTGGAGGTGCGACTGCACCCTGCGTGACGGGAGATGTCTCCCCGACTTGTGCCCGTCCTAATCTCCTTTATATCACCCCAGTCCCCCCTCCATCACCCTCTCCTCCCTGTCATTACTGCCCCCCCCCCCACCTTTCCTGGCATCAACTTCACGTTCTCTTCTAACAGCTCCCTGGCCCTACATAACAGTATAAACTCGTGTTATACGTAAAAACAACACCAGTGGTTGTGATTACGGCATAATAGGCTCAATTTCAAAGTCCAGCCTACTGAGAGCGTGACGCGTGGAGTCAATAACCACTACAGGCGTTGTTTTTCACTTACATAGGCCTTACATAGGCCTAACATATTAAACAAAACTTGCGTCCATTTAAGTACCATGAACGAATGTGGTATTTTGCAACAGGAGAAAACGGCTGGCGAAGGAAACAGTAGACCTTACCTTGAAGTTTGCGATGACACCCTCCAGGTAGTAGTGCCACTCGAGGGAGCGCAGGTAGATCTGGTGCCAGCGCTTCTCTAGGGAGCGAGCCTTGCGGGGGATGATGTCCTTAGTGCCGCGTCGGGCAGGTGGGTGTTGGTGGCGGGAGGTGGCGGGGGGGTCCTGGGTGCTGGTGGTTGTCTCGCAGCTCGGGGCAGGTGGAGGACCTCCTGCCACGGTGGCGGCGGCCGCGGCGATGCGTTCGTACTGGCGGAGGACGCTCTTCAACACTGGTCCGTGAGCCTCGATGTCTTTCAGCAGGATCTGAAAGACAAGAAAACGTGGTTATTCAACTTTCGGTGGTATATGTCTAATCTCATTACTGCATTACACTCTTCATTCTGAAATAGCCTAAGCATATAGCCTCATTCTGATATAGACTAACCGTCAAAATGACCGTTAATCTGGTTTAGGGAAACTCCCGAGCCTCACCAACCCCAGTAGTTAGTGACGACAATACCTGCAGCCCGGAACAAGAGCGGTGGCCACTGGTGTCACTTCCTACAAACATAAATGTAGGACTTCCGGCGGCGGCGGCTGGGGTTCACGCCAGACCTGCCCTGGCTGCTTCACACATTCTAACTCTCAACCCCATACACGAAAGTGTTTTGTTTTGAGCACAACAACAACGACACTCGGATACCTCAAAGGCGGCCAAACAATGATTAAAGTTCATTGCACTGGCAAACAGAATAAATATAGTTTAATGGCTTGACTTTTGTGGAGGCTAAACTTGCACAAACACGAACACAATACTTAAGGCTACCGAGCTTTGCCACACGGGAAAACCACTAATCATCGCCAAAAGATATTTTTGGTTGGGTTATTATATTTTTCTCACTGCGGACGAGGGGAGAGCTCCATGGTAAGAAGTAAATTGCTAGGCGTCTATTTTTTTACTTATATCTCACAATTAAGTGTAGTCACAATACTGCAAATGGAAGTGCCTGAATTATGAGGGATCATGTCATCAATAATGGTGTCACACACGCACGCACAATTTGACAGGGTGGACAAAAACTATTTCAACCCGTCCGTCCTGTGCAGGCGATGAGTCACAATAACGTGGCTAAAGTATGTTGACCAGACCACACACTAGAAGGTGAAGGGACGACGACGTTTCGGTCCGTCCTGGACCATTCTCAAGTCGATTGTGAGAATCGACTTGAGAATGGTCCAGGACGGACCGAAACGTCGTCGTCCCTTCACCTTCTAGTGTGGGGTCTGGTCAACCGTCCATCCTGTTAATAGAGCATCGCATTTTGACCCATACTCTAATGCCAAAAATTGTCGTAAAAGAAAATGGTAGCAGCTCGCGAAATTGACATACTGCCCGTTTTCTGTTTTGGGTCCTCTGGTAGGTTAGGATAGATGACTTTAGTACGACAGTTTCTTGATGTTGGGAAACCTTAGGAGGATGGGCTGACTATTTAGCATGGGTGGAACACGAACAAGGGGACACAGGTGGAAACTAAGCACTCAATTGAGTCACAGAGACATTAGAAAGAATTTGTTCAGTGTCAGTAGCTAACAAATGGAATGCACTAGGAAGTGATGTGATGGAGGCAGACTCCATACACAGTTTCAAATGTAAATATGATAAGAGCCCAATAGGCCCAGGAACCCGTACAACAGCCGACTGCCTGTTGAGAGGCGGGACCAAAGAGCCGAAGTTCAACAGTTGCAAACACAACTAGGTGAGTATACACAAACACACACATACCCCAAATCAATAGGTCTAGGCTACATAGACAAACAACACAATATTGCTACATAGTATTGGTTTACCCTATTACTTAAGCTTGAAGGGTTCAATTTCATGTCTGCTTCATGACGCGTAACTCAGCAAGACATGTCAAGTAGGCCTAAATAGAATGCAATTAATAAAATGCGAGGCTGTAATTTAAAAGATGCGCATTAATGGCTATTAAAATGAAGACATTATTGAAATTTTGCCATTACTAAAATATTGCAGTCGTTGGGATGAAGGAGTTACTTCGCGGCAGTGAGAGAAATAGGCAAGGAACAGGGTGAAAAAATCAGTGATTGGATCCTACATCCACCCACCGCTCTGACCACAACCGCCCACACCCTCTCACCCGCCTCGCACACCAGTGTCATCCACCCCATGCAACTTCACGCTCCAGTAATCTGATAACTAGGTGTAATAAATAGGGTGATAACACTTGTCCCACTCATCTTCCACACCGTCTACTTCCTCTCACCACAAATGCCAACCTGCCTGCATTAAACAAAATCCAAGTTGTTTTACTGACATACAGTATTTTTTCCAATAAACACAAGATTTTCTTCCATAAGGCTGGGTTTTAGGTTTTTGTATATAAGCTAATGTATATTTCTTATAAAAAAGGAGAAACGGAAGTAACATTCACACCGACCATAGGGCCTACACTTATTTTACCCCCAAATTTCAACGCACACAACAAACAAAAGCAAAGATTCAACCTAAATTTGCTGCACCCACACCAGAAGGAAAACAACAGTGAAGGAAAGAGTAATGAACCTGAGAATACGGACAGACAGGTTCCCTACAAATGACAAGGTGGTTTAAAAGAAACCCGAAGGAGAGATTCCAGATCTTCACAACAGAACAAGAAGTTCCTGAACTAGGAGAGGGAATGGCTAACGAGGCACCACTGGAGGAGTCAGAGTACTAGTGGGGAGGTAAGGAAGCATTTGCGTCAACTGATGTGGCGAAGGCTGTTGGTCCTGACGGAATCTCATCATGGATACTAAAAATAGGGAGCAGAAGCACTATGCCTACTACTCTCAATAGTGTATAACAAGTAACTAGCAACGGGGGAAGTGCCAAAAATTTGGAAGATGGCTAATATAGTCCCGATATACAAGAAGGGAGACAGGAGGCGCTGAACTACAGGCGAGCGTCCCTAACTTGCATGGTATGCAAGGTAATGGAGAAGATTGTAAGAAAAAAACTAGTTGAACATCTGTTGTAACATCACCACTATGGGTTCAGGGATGGCAAATCTTGCCTCACAGGCTTAGTAAAATTCTATGACCATGCAACTAAAATAAAGGCAATGAAAGGTGGGCAGACTGCATATTTTTGGATTGCCAGAACGCTTCTCACATAGTGCCCATAAGAGACTAGTACACAAGTTGGATATGCAGGCAGGAATAAAATGTACGGTACCCCCCATCATAAGTACTGTACCTAAGTATCACAATTCTGACTGCTCTGAGGAGTGAGGTCTCAGAGTGCGGAGACGTCACTAGTGGAGCTCCACTAGTGACCTTCAATCCTTGGACTTATCCTGTTTCTGATACGTATATGAAACGATCTCCCAGAGGGAAAGGACTCGATCCAATCAATGTTTCTTGATGAAGCAAAAATTATGAAGAGGATGGACAAACTGAAGGAATGGTCCAACAAATGGCTACCAGAGTTTAACTCTAGTAAGTGGAGGGAACAGGAGGCCAGACAAAGGTACCAAATGGGAGACTATGTCCTCCATGAAATGGACAGAGAAGGACCTAGACGTTAATATCACACCGAACCTGTCTCCCGAAGTCCCACAAACAGGATTATCAGCGGCGTGTGCGAGGCTGACTAACATCAGACCTGCCTTTAGAATGTGTAAGGAAGTATTTTCAACATTGTGTAACAAGTATATCAGACCAATCCTGGAATATGCGGCTCCAGTATGAGAGTCCATACCTTGCCAAGCATAATACGAAGTTTGAGAAGATTAAACAGTACACTACTAGATTAGTTCCAGAACTACAAGGTGTAAGTTATGAGGAAAGGTGTGAATTGCACCTTACGGCGCTGGAGACATGCTTACCACATACACAATTCTGAGGGAAATTGACAGGGTAGCTGGAGACACTATTTAACACGAGTGGCACTCGCACAAGGGGAGACAGGTGGAAACGGATTACCCAAATGAACTACAGACACATTAGAAGGAATTGTTTCAGTGCCAGAATATTTAATAAATGGAATGCATTAGGTAGTGATGTGGTGGAGACTCCATACACAGATTTAATTGTAGATATGCTAGAGCACCATAGGCTCAGGAACCTGCACATTAGTTGACCGACAGCCAAGAGGCGGGACCAAAGAGCCGAAGCTCAACACCCGCAAGCACAATTAGGTGCGTACATATTTCAGACCTGTGAGTTTGATTACAATATTTAACGTTACTTCACAAACTAAATTTTCCTAAAAACCTTGTCGCGAAATTGTCTCCCTGGTTTTCCGTGGCCAGGCAGCACGTCCTTCACGTCCAAACCCGAGGTATCAAGTAACCAGTTAACGAACACAGGCTCAAAATTCAAACCTTAAGAGTCCTCCAGTAAATCGAAATCTCAAATACCAGTGATTACAAGTACAGTATTCTAACTCTTATACCTCCTAGTTCCATGCACTCCTTGTCCTCAGTAGACTACCAGCAAGTCCAAATAAATATTACAGGACAAATTCCTACAAAAAAATGTAGGATCAGTTGGATTGTATGGATATGTGGGCGTGCGGACCGTTGCACAGCGGAGCAAGTTATTACCAAACAAGCTTGGCCTCAGGCTGCAGGCTTGGAGAGTATATATACTCTCGAAACCGTAACAGGTAAACGACAAGTAAACAGAGGCAGTCTTTGGCATCTAATAACAATCCACACTTCGAAATGTGCCAGACACTGCCGTAGACGAGAAGTAATTCACGAGTTACAGATTCCTTAAGCTAAAAAGTTGTGTTAACAGGAGTAGTGTTATGCCGTGTTACAGAAGCGTCGGTAACCAAACATGGCTGACTGATATCAACACACTCATGCAAAAGGGTAAGACACTGATGGCTCGAGGAAGAAGCAATGTGATTAACAGGAAAAACTATATATTCAGATAAAAGTAGAAAGACGAAAGATATACAATGCAACACTCAGACGAGAGGCTGAAAGAGATGGAAATCATCTACAAAGGTCAAGAGGCAGCGAAAATAAATAGAAATGAGAAGCACGGGATTGGATAAGCGGCGAGGAGAGGCAGACATGGGTAAAGATACACAGAGGCAGCGAGAGAGAGGGGGAACAAAATATTATACAAACGTCTATCAGTCAGCAAGCATGGTAACCCGAGAAAAAACTGACGGACGTGAACTAGCACATTAAGTGAAGCAGGCAGGGCGGCGAGGGGCACGTTGGGCAGCAAGGTGTCTCGGGGGGCGGGGCAGGGCCCGTGAGTCACCGCCGGCCACCGTGATGCTCCTCAGATAACGCCACGGGACCTACATACACCTACCACCACACTATCTCCAACCTTCTCACTACAATCACACAAACACTTAAGATTTACCTGATAAAACTCTTGTCTACGTATCGCCAAATTTAAGAGCTTTGTGTGAAGTATAAGCTAATTTAATCTGCCTCTTTCAATTCCCGAGGGTGGACAAGTAAGACGCCAAAACCAGCATTGAAATTTTCTCGTTCAAGGCCACAGGAAAACACACACACTTGGAAAACGCTTACACATCTCCATTTCCAATAGGGAAAACAACATTCAAGCTGGGTACAGAATGTGGGCCTAGTCGAAGCAGTCGTTGCGTTTCAAGTGAATAATTCAAAAAATATAAGTACAGTAATGCCAGATGGCCTAACTGAAATAAGCTAGTCAAGCCTTGACTACGAAATAATAAGCCTCTGAGGCAAGATATACCGCGCTAATGATGGCAAACCAACTGTAGAATAGGATATTGTGCTGTCTCGTTTAGAATTCCCATTCATGCAATAGCTTATGCAATCTAGAAAATAAAACCTACAAATACTTTATACAGAATGCATTTTTGAAGGGGGGGGGGGGAGAAGGTAATGACCAAGTCTCAAACTGTATCTAGAAAATACTTAAAGTGAGGTCCACAATATGCACATTAAATAACAAATTACTTCATTTGTTACGCTTAAATTTAAATAATGTAGCCTATAGTAGTGTCGACACAAGAGGTCCACGACTCGCGTGCAATAACCGAGGAAAATAGTGAACTTCAAGTTCTTGAATGAGGGAAAACTAGAAACTCGATCATAAAAAGGAGCTATTTGAGCACGCAGGCAACGATGTAGTGAGTAGGTATTAGGAGCGGTGATATTAGAACTTGAGGGCGGCAGGAGGAAATAGGTAAATTAGAGAAGATCCTGGGGCTTGGGGTGGTGGCTTGGGAGTGTGCGCCCACCTGTCCGCCACACCCCCATAACAGTCCTGTAATGTGGGTCCTAAACGCCGTGCACTACAAGAACTAAGAGCAACGCCCAAGGCACGCAGGAGATAGCAAAGGTGTTACCGCCTCAGCCCAGAGAGTCGCTCCTCTTGGAGGTAAATATATTTCTCCAGTATGACTAGCTACGGTGATCAGTTCCCGAGGAACGACTCGGCATGTCCAAGTGTGTATATGGCAGTGGTTGATTCTAGGCTTATACATGTCTTAGCGTCATTTAAACGCCAATTTAGACATTCTATTTTGTCTCCAGGCTAATTAAAATTGTATGTGATCTGACTGCTGGCCAAGCTTACTTTGCGTAGAAAAGTTATTTTTGACCAGTCATATGCAGTGCTGGTCACCGAGTTGTAGCAGGTACAGCAACTTTACTGTACTGAGTCTAACAGGTGCAACAGGTACCCTGAGAGAGAACTATCAACATCAGAGGCCCGAGATTGTTCAACACGCTTCCACTACACATAAGGGGCATAACTGGCAGACCCCTCAGTGTTCAAGAGAGAACTTGATAAACACCTTCAAAGGATACCTGATCAACCGGGCTGTGATTCTTACGTCAGGCTGCGAGCAGCCGCGTCAAACAGCCTGGTTGACCAGTCCAGCAACCAGGAGGCCTGGTCAGAGACCGGGTCGCGGGGACGTTGAGCCCCGAAATCAACGCAAGGTAAGCGCAAGGTTGAGCTCACGTGCCTTGTGATAACGGCATGGCTTGAGGACCTGCTGGTCTGAAGGGAAGGGAACTATCTGGGGACCTGCTGGTCTGAAGGGAAGGGAACTATCTGGGGACCTGCTGGTCACAAGGGAAGGGAACTATCTGGGGACCTGCTGGTCTCAAGGGAAGGGAACTATCTGGGGACCTGCTGGTCTCAAGGGAAGGGAACTATCAGGGGACCTGCTGGTCTGAAGGGAAGGGAACTATCTGGGGACCTGCTGGTCTCAAGGGAAGGGAACTATCAGGGGACCTGCTGGTCTGAAGGGAAGGGAACTATCTGGGGACCTGCTGGTCTGAAGGGAAGGGAACTATCTGGGGACCTGCTGGTCTGAAGGGAAGGGAACTATCTGGGGACCTGCTGGTCTGAAGGAAGGGAACTATCTGGGGACCTGCTGGTCTGAAGGGAAGGGAACTATCTGGGGACCTGCTGGTCACAAGGGAAGGGAACTATCAGGGGACCTGCTGGTCACAAGGGAAGGGAACTATCTGGGGACCTGCTGGTCTGAAGGGAAGGGAACTATCTGGGGACCTGCTGGTCTGAAGGGAAGGGAACTATCTGGGGACCTGCTGGTCTGAAGGGAAGGGAACTATCTGGGGACCTGCTGGTCTGAGTGTAAGTTGTTTTGTATGCACATTTTTTATTGTGTGGTAAACTTTGTTATAATAATACTGTTTGTACTGAATCAAACGGAGTGTGCTGAGCTCCCAGTGAAGTAAATATATTGTTAAAAATACCGAATAAACTGTACCCGTGTTATATTAATTAAACACTTCTCTGCTTACGGGTTTTAATCAGTTAATTGAATTAATTAGTAACCCGGAAGTTGAGGGCGCTAATTGCCATTATATAGTAGTTTCATATTTTTGTCTGTAAGTGGGATAGTCACACTGGCATAGTCAATTGTGTGCAGTAGTACTGTTTCCATTGTCTTCTTGAGATCTGTAAATGGGGATGGGCTTGCGGTGCTGGTCTCTGCGAGCCGTAGTAACTGGCTGGTAAGTGGCTGACAGTAACCCACCTCCGGGAGACACCTAACATATAATCACGACCAGTTCCAACGTGTGAGCTTTGCTTACAGCCGATAAGCCTCGGATAACACCATAAAGGGTAAATTATGGGCATGAATTAGCAACTAATTGCTTCATGTCACTACTCAAGTGGGTTAGCATGAATGACCCAATTCTTAACGTTCACATAGTGAAAACGTTTAGAAATACGGCTAACACCACTTTAGTTAGGCCTAGCTTAATTATTTTGATACAGGTGCGAACAGCCATAAGGGGCGGGAGCCGAGTATAATAGAGAGGGAGGGAGACAGACCCCATACAAGGGTGTAGAGGCACCCGGACCTTATGGGGAATTTAAGGCTATCACCAGCCGTAACCAGCTGGCAACTGGCTTATATGGACAAGTTAGCAACCCCACTACTCTCTCCGGCTTCCTTCCTGTCCGTACACTGATTTATTGGCGGAAACTTGGGGGCTGCAGGCACTCTCCCTCCAGCCACTGTCTTCGACACATGAGGTAGAACCTTGTTATATATATATATTGTGGGAACAGCACCAGCTGGAGGGGAAGGAAAGGAAGGGAAGAGAAGGGAACCATCAGGAGAAAGCGCCAAGCCATTACGACTATATAGCACTGGGAGGGCTATATACAAAGGATACGACCGGGCCGCGGGAACGCTAAGCCCCGGAAGCACTTCAAGGTAGGGGGGGGGACCATTATTTTTCAAAGTTCTGGCACAAAACATAGTACTAAGTAGAACTATTCTCTAATAAATAGAAGGTAATTTTAGTTCCTTTCTCATGTTAACAATTCTGACAGTTGTAGGACAACCCAGGATGATGCGTATGGCATCATTCTGTACTACATCTAGGCCTTGTAATTGTTTAGGAGAAAAATTAAGAAGATGCAAGGGATAATAATCAACAACAGATCGTATAAAAGCAATATAAAAACTACGAGCATATTTTATGTTGTGACAAAATTCTTAGTTCCGATTGCAGATTAGAATAGGCTTAAGGTAGGTAGACTAAGTGGGCGAAGGGTTGGGTAGTTGTGTTTTACACAAGTGTTTGAAAGACCGAGCCTCAGCTCCCGGTCCCCGAACATCCAAAGCACTTCAATTAAACTAGTCTGTACAAGACACTTCCCATACAACGTTCGATCAATGTTTGCATGTGCGATCATAGTCCTCAAGGTAACGGCGATATGGCTGGTCAACTAACTGGGTTTCAATTAAGTTTTATTGCGTTAGATCCACAACTACTCAGTGAATGACGTACAATTATTAAATTCGTCCCTCAGGCATAAAATTTTACAATTTACAACTCGCCGCAACATTGATTTCTCAATATGTATAAAAACTAATTAAATTTACTTCTGCCACTGACCGTTTGCAGGCACAAGAATTATTAATTCTCATAAATCAGTTAAACGAGCAAGATTGATGATTAATCGAAATAAACTACGCATAGCCCGGCGGCCCTAGCCTCTTAAAACTTGCAAGACACTTAACCAAACGAACATATTGCTCGTGTTCTCATTTGCAATAATGTGCACCGCGAAAACAGTCCTCCAGTGAGGTATCACTCACTGTCATGCAGGTCACGATATGACCAGGGGCTTGTCATTAACCCCCCCTCCCCCCTTCCCGCTAGCTGGCGTGGGTGTCATACCTGGCCTCTCGTGGGAGGGCTGAGGGCCGCGGGACAGCTCCAACCCTCGACGTAGTGGCGGCTCTAGGCACTGTAGTGGCGGCTCTAGGCACTGTAGTGGCGGCTCTAGGCACTGTAGTGGCGGCTCTAGGCACTGTACTCTTCTTGCCTAGGAATCCTCCACTGTTCTTGTATCTTATTATGCATGTATTTATATACATTTGTCTCAATCAATTATTATAAAATCAGCTTCCGCTCGTGAAGGTCAAGTTTTGTCAATGTAAGCTACAAGCTGAGCTTGCCAAGACCAAGTTGAGCATGTTCACTACAAACAACACATCCTCTGGTATTATCCAAGCTTACATTTACGCAATCAACTAATTATGTACAAAAATTGGCTTACTTACATTTAAAATAAGGCCCTAACTTGAGTTACGACATGATGGTAAAGAAGCAGATAGCAGCTGCACATTAGGCACCTCAAGGTAGGCCCAGACACCTGGAAGCAACACTCCACAAAGGCCGAATGAATTTCTCATCTGTCACTCCCCGATGGTATGAAAGAGAAAGAATGCGATAGCCTACACACTGTGGTTAACTGTGGGCACCCATAGACACAGCTTCAGAGCACCCATTGAGACAGAGCTCCGGTGGCTGAGCGGACAGAACACTGGACGCGTGATCCTGTGGTCCCGGGTTCGATCCCGGGCGCCGCCGAGAAACAATGGGCAGAGTTTCTTTCACCCTGATGCCCCTGTTACCTAGCAGTAAATCGGTACCTGAGAGTTAGTCAGCTGTCACGGGCTGCTTCCTGGGGGTGGAGGCCTGGTCGAGGACCGGGCCGTGGGGACACTAATCCCCGAAATCATCAAGATAACTTCAAGATGACATCCTTTACGATCAACTCATTAATTTCAAAGATATGGACGTACAGCAGGTCTTGCAGCAGCCCACACATCAACATATTAATTACAAGCCGGTTGATCCGGAACTTCCTGTCGGGAGTTGTCCAACTGCCTCTTGAAAACATCCACTTCTGTTCTTGTAATATTTCTTATATCTGGTGAGATGAGGTTGAAGATCCGAGTTCTCCGATGTTCATACAGTGTTGTGTGACTGTGGCACCTCTACTCTTCATTGAGACGATTTTTGCCCATCCTCTCCATTATATATTTCGCTCCAGTAAGTTATCTTATTGTACACAGTTAGGGCCTGATCTTCGAATTCAGTAAAAAAAATCTAAAAAAAAATTCCTTTTAAAAAATCCTCGAAAAAAATTAATGGAAAAAATCATCGAAAAAAATCTTTGACTTCGTCGTCGTTCCACACAAGTGGTTGGAGAGGTTGGCAAGAGACAAAGGAGGGAGATCCTACACGGTCTATTGTAAATCAGTACCGTACCTTCCTCGCTCTTCACTAACCATATATTTTTGGTGGATTCCCAGAACAATACCGTGTCAGGGACCCGAGTACACGTCACGCGTACTAGTGCTCACACAGCTGACTTGAATCGCCATCACATTCTTACATGACGCTAAGACCTGTAACTGGTCCAGCTGGGCACGCACAACACTGCCAGCACCCTGCCAGGCCCCGTAACGTGACGCCATCCTTCCCCCTCAGGTTAGGCAGCGAACGAGTGAAGTCTGAGATGGAATGGTTTAGTATGGACTAAATGAAAACGTGTGAAGGTAGCCAGTCTAGGACAATACATTCACAATGAACCATGTCCAAGTACATCCGCGTCTGATGGACCGCAGTGGTTACCGATAACCTTGGCGGTGATTCCAAGGATCCACGTACCCGTGGCCCGGTCTCTGACCAGGCCTCCTGCTTGGTGGTCTGGTCAACCAGGCTGTTCGACGCGGCACTTGCTAAATGTACAGCTTAGCTTCATTATTAGCTCCTGAGAAGTAGGGGGGGGGGGTGGGTAGTAAGAGCTCTCGGTATTATTATATGGTCTTCAGGAATTTTAGGCCTAGGTAAGGCAAATCATATAAGCAGATTGGAGGCGCGACACTTAAAACACACATTTTCAGGATAATTAAGGATGTATCCACATTAAAAGGCATTTTAATGAGATTACACGTTCCTAAGTAATCTCATATCCAACACAACCCACATTAGGCACAATGAAACTTTCTCCAGCGCCACACACCACTGGTGCTCTTGTTTTAAAACAGAGGTTTACTAGATTTAGGAGTAAAATTCACCTTTTCAGAAGTAAAAATGTCACGTTGTGGCGGCGTGACACTGACACGGGTGGCGTTGTCATGCTTAATCACGACTGTAGTGTGCTGTGGAGAATGCTTTAACCACCACCTATTCCATTCTTAACCAAGAATATGAAGCACCTATTCTTTACCAGAATAGAGACGCTTCCAGAGCTCTTGCAGCCGTGTCCGTCAAAACGGTGCGTCCTTCATGCTGGTATAGACTTGCTCACTGACTACCCGCAGTTAACGCAAGTCACCATTGCAGTTGTAAATGCGCTTGTTTCCTAGATCTCAGCAGAATTTCATCCTACTGGCCGCGTGTCTGTAGGAGTGAATTTCAAGTCTTAAGCACCTACTGCGTCCGTTGCGAAATGCAAGAATTCCTGAACCCTCAATCTTACCGTATGTGTTTTTAAACTATTTATTGAATTCCTTTTGTTCGCCACCCCTAATCTTACATTAGTTATTTGTTCTTAAAATTCTTGCTTCATCTGTGCCTCTAGTTTTCAAATTGTCCAACTTTAGTATCTTTTATGGTCTTTTACGTCTCTGCTAGGCGTGAACCAATGACAAAAATACTCCTAAAATGTTATACACACAGGTGTATGTAACTCATGTCGATATATATATATATATATATATATATATATATATATATATATATATATATATATATATATATATATCTGTAACTGCAGAAGGCCTATTGGCCCGTATTTCTTGATGTTTCTATATTGGAGCGGAGTCTTGAAGAGCGGAGTCACTTCAAGACTCCGCTCCAATATAGAAACATCAAGAAATACGGGCCAATAGGCCTTCTGCAGTTAGATATATATATATATATATATATATATATATATATATATATATATATATATATATATATATATATATATATATATATATATATATATATTATGTAGCTATATATAGATTATATATATATAATGTGATACTTCGCACACAACCTCACCGTCCAGCTTTGAGCCGGGCAGCAGGCAACTGGGACGCTCTTCACAAGGTGACTTCCAACTGACCATGGCTTCGCCCACCACCCCATAACGCTCCTCCAATCTCAGGAATGTACGTCAACCAGGTACGTCTCATCATGGTATGTGTTTAAATAAATACGTGGCTGCGTTATTTAGTTTCTATATTTACGTATTCGTGTGCAGGTGACAAGGTCTTTTTCAAATTATAGTCAGTCTGTGCTACGTTTTATGGAAGGTTAATGTAAAACTCAAATGGTGCAGCTCAGCTCTCGTGTAAGATAAAGTGCAGAAATCCTTCTTCCCCAGATATAATGAAAAGGTAAGCATTATTCCCTCCTAGGATAGGATATCCAAGAGTTGGGAGTGTGTCACGTTCCGGGAGAATAGTCCTTCTCTCACAGTCTGTATTATCCTTGTTGGCCTGCTTGTCATTGTGTGGGTACAGCCGCTGAAGGATCAGGCAATGGATATTTGTCTAGCATATATTAATATATACAGGTGGCCGAAACAGTGAATATTTTAGTCATTGCGTATATAGGCTTCTCCAAGGAATGCCGGACCAACCGGGCTGTGGTGGATATGTGGGCCTGCGGGCCGCTCGCTCCAAGCAACAGCCTGGTGGACCAAACTCTCTAGTCAGGAGCAGAAGAACTCCCAGAACTCGCATTAAGCAGGTAGTCTTGGTCAGCCCTGAGCCAGCGAGGTGTGAAGGGCTCTCAAATACTAATTATAAACATTGAAAACAATGGGATATGCCAAAACGAGTCGGAATGCAAGTACAATCTCTCTCAATAGCTACCGCGCGAATGCCACTTAATTATTCAGTGAAAAACGAAGTATCCTCAAATGCTTAGAGCAAACTAAAATCGACAGACCTACAATACAAAATTACAGTATAAATAACAGGAATTATAAATGCATTTGTAAATAATTATATATGCTAAGAGTATCCTATTAAACGGTCATTGAAAACAGAATATACATATTCAGTTACACTGACAACTTGTCAACTTCAAAATTGTCGGTTTGTGTGTTCTATTGCGTAGGCCTAGAACGAACAATAATGGAACTAGGCCGATATGAGCATACACGGTCACGCCGTATGAAACGAGGACCAATTCCTAGCTTTAATTGCGTACGCGAGAATGCAACATTTTAAAAAAAGGATTGGAGCCCAACCAGCATGTCGTGGGTCGGCGGGGTGGGGGGTTTCCGGCAGGCTACTTCCGCTGTCAAGGTTATAGGTGGCGATGGCCTCACGCTATGGAGCTTGCCGCCTCCACCTTGCATTGCCTATGCCTAGAACCAAGCTTAGTTTAAACAAAAATAATTGCCAGTTCGGTCATTTATTATGCACACCATACCCAGCCAATATTTATTATGCACACCATACCCAGCCAACATTTCATTGAATTCTTAACCACGCATTCCCAGATGGTACGAGTTGAACAACATTTATACTGTAACAGTATTCATATCCGGCAGGATATAGGCTACCTTGACCGCAGAATATTGAAGTTGAAGCTTCCCGTGCAAACTGTGAAGCTTTCGTACGTGACGAGGGCTTGACGCTGGCTTTGAATAGTAATTACTGATAGAGTCCGGAGGGTCAAGAATACCCCAGATCTTTGACTATGACACCGACATCTGTTAGACAACATTAAGCCGTGTTGGCTTAGTGTGTTGTCCAACACTAAGTGGCCTTGTGCCTTAGTGCCTTGTACCTTGTGTTGACCTCATGGTACAAGGCTCGTATCCTCCTCCCTATGATCTACACGTTTATATCTTAAATGTTCCAAGTCCGTTACTGCTTGAACGTAGCTGCCCAACCACTTGGGCTGGACGGTAGAGCGACGGTCTTGCTTCATTCCTTCACCCCGTCCCATCCCAAATATTTATCCTGATCTCTTCCACGTGCTATATAGTCGTAATGGCTTGAACATTGCTGTGTAATTGACTTCAACAACACATGTCGGCCGGACATACACACAATCACTGACTAATTATTACCAACGTGTTCAATCAGAAAATATATAAATCTGTCTAATCAGTTATTAAATTAAATATTACTGCTCATATTCACTGCCACACAAGAAAGGATAAGGCAAAATCACTGGCTATTTGTGTAAAATCAACTAAGTTTAAAGACTGCAGACATTATATCCTCTTAACTACGTATAATTTGAAATAGTTTTTTTTTCCGACAACCTATGGTAATCTACTTAGTCAAATTGGCAGTCATGGTTGCTGCAAAACACTGGCAGCGAATATAAGACAATGTTGAATTACTTTCATATTTTCAAGGTGGCATTAATGTACTTAGATTGAAACTAATTCACTCGATAATACGAATATCAATATTTAGGAGGAAAATAAAACCGCTTAAAATACACAGGTAGGATGATGGACGCATGAAGATGATTATGCAAGCATTTGTAGGATTGTGTACAGATATTCAGCACTTACCAGAGAGTATATCCTGAGTTACATATGAGAGACGAGAGCCATTGAGTGCGTTACGAGGCCACCTTCACCGGCTACAACACACCACACCGCCACCACACACCAGGATTCCACCCATCACCCGAGCATCTTAACACATTACACCGCTCCTTTACACATCCCCCCAACACAATTCTCTCCACTCGAGAGACACTTCTGCATAAAATACCTTTGTATACATTCACAGACACAATTTATATTTCATTAATGCAACCAGATTAATTTTCAGCGAAGGTGGAGGTGAGAGAGGAGACGCACACCCTCCTCACAGTACAGAGGAAGGAAGACTGAGTGTGGCCAGCCAGCCAGCGGTCACATCCACCTCCTGGGCTGTATTATTGCCACACGGCGCCGGCCACCGCCGCTCCTGTCCTGCAACATCCTACCATTACGTCATTACTCCACAAGTACTTTTAAATGAATATTAAACAACGCGTCAGGCCCAAGCATTGTTCTCTTCACGAGTCCACATAAATATTACTTGCTTCCCGGCGTTTCTTAAGTAACGGTAACTGGCAGGAACACAGAATATCGTGATTATATGGAAGATCAATAAAATTTTAGCTAAGAACCCGACAAGATCTCTCAGCCCTTCCCCTTCTGAAGAACGTCACATTATAAATATCAACACTGTAATACAGGATCTGAACATAATGGCTCCCTGCAGTAAGTAACACTCCTGGCCTTAGGTAACCCACGGCTCATTTTCAATATGCCTTGCAAGCTCAGCTGCTGACGCAATCGTTAACTGACAATGTGCGTGACATTTTAACAAACATTAGACAAGATTAAGTATAACGAACCAGGCACAACAAGGCTAGTAGGCGAGGCATATAGTGCTAAACCTCAATTACCCGTAGTGACTATTAGGTGAGCACCATAAGGTAGGTCCATCAAGGCGGACCAACCAGAGGCTCGCCCTCGCCCAAGTTTAAACTTAGAAAGGACATTATAATTCCTAACCAATTGTGGCGTGTGCTGACATGATCAGACATGACCTATAACGCTTCTCATCTGGAGTGACACGGGACATACATAACATACAACCCCAGACGTGACTGTTACATACAACCACGTGACTGCTACATAGTGTTTTGTGATCATATTTCCAATCCACGTAAACGTTTGAATTTGTCCTGGACATTAAAACCGTTACGGGTTTCCACCAACAAATCAAAGTTTCCGCTTCTTCAAAACGCTAAAAGTATTAGCCACGCAGGTAAACTTAACAATGATTCCTTCCGTTAACGACTTGTTCAGGAACGATACAGATCTGTTCCATTTTGAACCAGCCAGAGGACCACCAGAGAACCCCTAGAGCGGAACAACCTTTAAAAACCTGCTTTAAGGCACCGGACTTAAATACCGACAATATCATCATAATTCAAACCTGTGAACGAAGTCTCAGGACATTCACTTACACTTACTCTTGACAAACGAAACAATTTGCAGAAATTTTTAAAATAGGGAGAAAACTGGCGTGACAAAATTTATGGGAGCACTAATCAGCTGATACTATGTGGAGACACACTTCGAACACTGTTTATGTGGGACAGATGTAAATCTGTATATTTATGTCTGTAGGTTAGATTAGCATATTAAATGCACTACAATCACCTTGTGTGGCTGATTGTTTATTAATAAATCACTGAAGTATATGTTTAACAGATCACTAAGACTGTCCATGGAGGACAGAAGAAAATGTTTATATATGCTGGTTGACATTGTAAATGTGTGGCCACGACTGTGGTAGAAAGCAAAAATCAACTGAGGCACGTCCATAACCCATCAACTGAGGCACGTCCATAAACCATCAACTGAGGCACGTCCATAACCCATCAACTGAGGCACGTCCATAACCCATCAACTGAGGCACGTCCATAACCCATCAACTGAGGCACGTCCATAACCCATCAACTGAGGCACGTGTGCACCAAAAGTTGAAACATAATTAACAACTAAGGTAATTACTGCAGGGCAGGTCTCCACCGGGCGTTTGAAACGACAACTGCCAATAATATACGAGACGGGACTATGAAAGGCGATATGGAGGAGGAAAGGGTTAGGGGAAGGAGGGGGGTAGAGGGGGATAGGGGGCAGGGGGGAGAGGGGGAGGGGGTGTATAAGAGGCAGCTTGGACGCGGGGAAAATCACGGGAGACATCCCCCGTCACGCAGGGTGCAGTCGCACCTCCACAGATCTCCAGTATCAGCTATTGATACTGGTAATGGCTCAAAAGGGCTACCACTTACGGGCTATTCATGCCCGTGCCACCTTTTGGGTGGCTTAATCTTCATCAATCAATCAATCAGCGGGGATAATCTCTTCCCCCCGTCGATGCCTTCCTTATATTCCCTCCGGAACCCATTCAAACCCACCGGAAAAAGCCAGGTGGTGCGCCTCGTGGACGCCACCACAACCGCCAGCACCTGGAGCACCACCACAACTACCACCATCATTGCCGCATGCTACCCAAATTGTTGTCCCTGGCTTCACCAGGGCTGCTACCATCACTACTACATCGTTTCCCCGGCTGTTACAATCACTACCATCGCCGCCGCGGGATCACGACTACCCAGTTACTTCCTCCACCACCACCACCACGGCCACAAGTACCTGTAAACACTAGTGTCTCAACTCTTAACTTTATACACACACATTATAGCGTCCCCGCCGTAAATAATATCACCTTCTGTCCAATTATTATTTCTCCGTATTTCATGTTTCCTATATCTACGTTTGTTTTGTTTCTCGCTCTCCTCCAGAACTTCCTGTTCTTTCTTTCTCTCTTTCTCTCTCTCTCTCTTCTTTCACATCATAACTTTTATTCCCACACATTTTGTAACTCATCAAACCCGTAATGTACAGTTTTGTCGTGTAACGCCCATAAGAGCGCCACTAGTCACCGCTGGTGTACAACAGCTCGACAGATGGAGATAGGCGATAAGAACCTCTGTGAAGAGCGGCCCTGTATACCCCCCTATGGCAGCTAGACAACGCTGGAGCGTGCAGCCGACACTGAGCCTTCTGGGTCCCGGCACGAGAGTCGCGTGTCTCTCATCCATTGCCTCAGGTGAGTCCGCCTCCACCTGGTTAACGGTGTTGATGCCTGTGTGACAGACGCGTACCTTCATACTCTCTACGACACCAACCTCACATTATATTATAACAACAATTTGACTTGCAGCATATCCACCCCTCCCTCTGGGAGTGCTACTCTTATTTTACTACTACTGCTGCTGCTGCTGCCTCTGCTCCTACTGCCTCTGCTGCTACCTTGCCATAAAACATTACTCTGCCGGCACTCTGGAAGAGCAATACTGTACGCGGGACGGACTGCCAACGGATTTTAAATCTAATAAACTCCCGAGACAGCCAAACAGCCAAATTATATTTACAGTATTAATCATTACAAAAGGAGCTAAGTGGGAAACGGTGCTACTGGAACCGCCCCCCACCAATAGGGTACCAAAGGGGGGCGACCTTTAGTGCCCTGCACCCCGTTCTCTGCAGTATGTGCACCAGCCCCACTGTAACCACCACCAGTCTTCGTCTCCTGTACCGTCTCGTTCACCGCCTCCATAATCTAACTTTCTCCGCCTCATAAAGCGAAGAATCAACGACCTTCGGTAAACACTGTTCAGCCTCACCCACAGTCACTCCCATCTCTGTAACACCTTACACTTAAGAGTGAGACACTTTAATGTAGATATGATAGAGCCCAGTAGGCTCAGGAATCTGTGCACCAGTTGATTGACAGTTGAGAGGCGGGACCAAAGAGCCAAAGCTCAACCCCCGCAAGCACAATTAGGTGAGTACTTTACATCGTGACAACCTCATCAACCTCTTTAGGACCAGCTAACTGAAGAGGAAACTCTAAAGGGCGGTATGTGCTCCTGCTGAGGGTGAAGCTGGAGTACACGCTGTGGGGAGTACACGCTGGGATGGGGGGGGGGGTACACACACACACACACACACACACACACACACACACACACACACACACACACACACACACACACACACACACACACACACACACACACACACACACACACGAGTTCATTAAGGATTCCTCTGAGAACCTCATCATTCCTGAAGGGAGTGGGTGATCTTCCCATTTAGGCAAACCGTCACGATTCATCCCTCGGAACCAAAGAGAGTTGAGTTTGCATAATATGGGATAACACCTCTTGCTTTCTCTCCCCTCTCCCCCACCCCTGGACGTCCTACGCCTCCACACTAGCCCCTGAGGTAGGCCGTGTAGAGGTGCCCGTACCGTCCCCCTCTTGTGATAAATCAATAATAGGCCGCTGGCAATTTCCTGTGATGTTTTTGGCCATATAATCTCGTTTACCACCTTGGGGCCGACAGCTGCAGCGGCCGCCACTAACAACACAACACCAGACACTACACCGACCTTGAGCACGTCCACACCTGCTCCCAACACCAACTACGGTAATCACATTTTCAAGAGACATATAACCCAGATAAAGTTACAAAAGGACGTTAATAAAAATAGAACAACTAATAACATGTAATTAAAGCAGGGGGGGGGGTAATACATATGAACCAGAGGGAACACAATGCTCTCATTCTTACACAATGCTCTCATTCTTATTAAAGTGAAGAGTATCCATCAGTAAGTGGGCACCTGCGGGCCACCCTTCAATAACTCTACGGTGAGCGTGAGGGACTCTCATCCTCCGTTGATATTACAACTGACTAAACACAATCTCAGCAGCAACACTCACATGTCTACAGAGCAATCCTATAACGACAAGGATTTATCAAGGTCTTATGAGTCAATTTGGGAGATCTGTACCTCTTATCTCGACCATGGCAGCTTAGTCTAGATTTGTTATCAACTGACGTGCTCGAAGGCACTACGAGGTCGTCCACAAGAATAGCAACATATCGTTAAGAACGACCTCTCGTAGCGCCGTGGCGACATACACACTGTAATCCGCCATGATCCAGGCAGTATATAAAGAGATCTTTAAAGTGGACACAAAGTGTTTGATGAATATTGACCGGGTCAAGATATATACACACCTTAAAACTCCCCAAGCATGCGAGTGGACACTACTTACAGTGTCTTGGGTAGAACACCTCCACCAGCAGCAGGGGCTATACCGTAATGTTCTTGAGATACAACCCACCCACCTTACATTACCCTGATGAACAACCCAGCGGGTTTTCTTCCTATTGGGGAGTGTTGTACATGCTGCTATGGCGGTATGTTCACTAACAGGATGAGTGGCGCTGCCCAATAAACTCGCCCCTCGAGGCAAAAATTTAAAATTTATAAATTACTCTCTGTACACTTCTATTCACAACAATCTTATCTCCAGTGAGGCCAAGGGGAAGGTTTCACCTCCACATGCTAGCATCCAGTGAGCAATTCATGAACCTCGTCACCGCCTACCACCTGCAGCAGTGACCTCGTGTATTAACCAGCCACAGCAACACCTGCAGCACCAGCAACGCCTGCAACAGCAACACCAGCAGCACCAGGAGCAGCACCTGCAGCACCTGCACCAGCAACACCTGCAGCAACCATGACTATTACAACTTGCAGCAGTAGCCTTGAGGTGCCAGGTAATATGAGGGAGTTTATCACCATAATACAGCCAAGGAAGGAGTGCCGAGGGGGTAGTGGCTGTGAGGGAGGGGGGGGGGGGAGTCGTGAGTGGCCCTGGCCCTGGGTCACGGCACCTCATGCCCTCCCAACCACACAGCCTCATGATTGGCGTCATGCCATTGTCGGATAATGGTCGGGATCAAAGGTCGGCTCAGCCTATTGTCGTTAAATTCTTTAATGGTGATTTTCCTTCCTGTGTATTTCAAAATAGATAAATTTAAGATAACAAGGGCGCGAACAACATGTCAAGGTTATCTTCCACGGGATGGGTAGGGATAGTGGGGAGTGCATGATAACTAAGTGTATTGAATGGATATCTTCGCCAAAAGTTCACAAGTGGTGCTCCTGGCACCCCTCCACACGTGACAGTGGTGCTCCTGGCACCCCTCCACACGTGACAGTGGTGCTCCTGGCACCCCTCCACACGTGACAGTGGTGCCCGCCCCACTCCTAGCCCCAGGAGTCCGGACTGACCACTCCCACCCTCCACCAACCAGGCCTCCCCAACCCACGACCCCCCACACCACGTGTTACTCGGGTCCCGACCCACAGCCAGGTCTCCCAGTCTATTTCCCTTGACTTAGGTCTTAGGTTATAACATTAATAATAAGTGTGCTCGAGCCCCAGAGTAATCGCGGCCCGCACCAGACACTGCGCTCAACCCATCCTCACCTCCCTCACACACGCACTGCTGGCTGTGTGCGGGAACTAAACCCTTCACCCTTTAGTTTCATACGTCAGGCTGCGAGCAGCCGCGTCCAACAGCCTGGTTGATCAGTCCAGCAACCAGGAGGCCTGGTCGATGATCGGGCCGCGGGGACGCTAAGCCCCGAAAGCACCTCAAGGTATCCTCAAGGTAAGGTTCACTATTAAAATTAACTTTAAACGGTAAGAGGCGGCGGGAGACGCTGGGATGACCCTCTCAGCCTGGCCGACAATATCATCGGTAACCTGCTGCTTGATGATTGATTGATTGATGAAGATTAAGCCACCCAAAAGGTGGCACGGGCATGAATAGCCCGTAATCTCTGCTTCATGGAGTTCTGGGAGCACGTATACTCCCCAAGCCAGGCCAGAGGCCAGGCTTACAGGGGTAGAAATAGCCTAAGCTACTCGATCCCTTTGAGATGTATTTTTTCCTTGTCTCAATAAAACATACTTGAACTTTGGGTCAGGCTTGACTTGTAAGAGTTTGCTCCACCAGCCTGTTGCTTGGAGCGGCCCGCAGGCCCACATACCCACCACAGCCCGGTTGGTCCGGCTGTAGACTAGACTGGTGCTTGGCGTGAGGCGAGGCAGTAGCAGGGGTCAGGTGGCCAACAGGTGTGTGTCAATGTGCTGGTAGCCGTGTCACTGGATATCATCGCCCTGACAGCTAGAGTTTAGTTGCGTCATCAACAGCTGCGTCTCCCTGTATAGCGTCATTAATGATTACGTCTTAATGGCAGTGTTAATATAGGAAGGCCGAGGTGTGTTCATGACAATGACGCCTTGACAGCAACACATTTGTCATCACCCGTAGGCGCCTGACAGCTGAGTGGACAGCGCTTCGGTTTCGTAGTCCTGAGGTTCTGGGTTCGATCATCGGTGGAGGCGGAAACAAATGGGGCAGAGTTTCTCTCGCTCTGATACGCCTGTTCACCTAGTAGTAAATAGGTACCTGGGAGTTAGAGAGCTGCTACGGGCTGCTTCTTGAGGATGTGTAACAAAGAGAAGGCCTGGTCGAGGACCGGGCCACAGGGACGCTAATCCCCGAAATCATCTCAAGATAACCCAAAAGGCATCATCCCGGCAACTTGGGCCAAGCAGCAAGTCTTAATTAAGTACTTCCCGGTTAGTGGGGACACTGGAGACATACTATTGCTGGCACCATCACCCTAGCAGCAGCAGCATCTTGGCAGGCGCCCTTGGAAGCCTGGCCCCAGTAGCAAGACCCTGGCAGCATGTGGGGTCCACCGCCGCCCACCTCCGTGGCGTCACTCCTCGCCTGCACGTTTAAACCCGTCACCCAACACTGGCGGGCACCCCGCGCCGCCATCATTGTTTTTATGCTGCCTTCCCTACTAAGACAGTGACGTCACCCGTAACTGTCTCTTGCTTCCTGCGGCGGCCACACCTGTTGATTGACCGTTGAGAGGCGGGGCCAAAGAGCCAGAGCTCAACCCCCGCAAGCACGATTAGGTGAGTACATCTGTCATGAGCAGTGCCTCATTAAAGTGTATAATGACCGTGTCATTGTGAAGGTACTGACCAAGCAGACCGTTCTCGCAAGCGTTCCCAACGTCAAGATATTGTCAAATTGAAATGCCTTATCCTAACCTACCAGAGGACCCACGAACAGAAAACGGGACATTATGTCAATTGTCGGGGGTTGAACGCCGACCTGCATTAAGCGAGACCGTCACTGTACCGTCCACCCCAAAGTGGCTGGGCTGGGGGTATACGAAGGTCAATATTTCATTTTCGCATATAATTATGGCACACAGCCGTGTTGAGCCGTGACATATACCGTAGTAAGACACTGCATCAGAATGTAAGCTTTGTGTACCAGTTGTGTTGTCAGCGTGTTTATGTCTGTAATAATAATAACAATTATCAAGAATAATCGCTATGCCAGTATGACTTTACAACCCATGGAAGGGATACGAGGACAGGATAGGAGCTGGGATATGGGGGGAACGATGGTGAAAGAACAGTGCCCAACCACTTGGACCGTTGGGGACCGAAAGCTGACCAATAAGAGGCGAGGTCGTCGCTGTACCGACCACACGGGAGACATCTCCTGTCACGCAGGGTGCAGTTGCACCTCCACAGATCTCCAGTATCATCTATTGATACTGGTGATGGCTCAAAAGGGCCACCACTTACGGGCTATTCATGCCCGTGCCACCTTTTGGGTGGCTTAATCACCATCATCATCATGATCTGTACCGACCAGTCCAAATGTTCGTTCATTCGTCGTGCGCGCGCTGTTTAACCTATTATTATTATTAACACTAATAAAGTAAGTATAAATGTTGATACTAAGCTCTAATATCTACAACACGCAAACGAAGAGATTTCTATTGAAAGGAGCAGAATATGACGTTGATAATTTGAGTGGAACATTAACAAGTGTGTAACTAGCCTCAAAACACTGTCACTGGCTTAACCAGACGAACACTGAGGCACAGTTCCTGAACCCATTATGTGCCTCTGTAACCCTTTCCACCACCGGAACGTATTGTTCTTAACAGCCTCATGTATCGTATACAGGGGGCACCTGTCACCTCAACTGTTTGGATTTATGCCTGGGCTCAGTACACACACTGTTTTGCTGATACTTCGAACATTTTGAAGCTTCCCCTCAAACAGTTTTCATCGACCTAGAAGCAGCTTTTGATAAAGCAAACAGAGAAATCATACGGAACACGTTTTCCGAGCTGGGAATATCAGGAAAATTAATGAAATGGATAAAGGGCTAGCTTGTCTAATCGAACAGCATATGTTTTTTTTAATGGTGTTAAAAGCACAGAAGAGCAAACACTTTGAACTGGGTAACTCCACAAGGCTTGGGGGTCCCTCAGCCCCCTAGTTGTTCAAAGCTTCTGATGCATAAACCGGTATTAAAGTCTCTTCCACTAATAATGTTAAGGGACACAGTAATTTATTATTGCTGATGATATATGTTTACAAGCTGCTTCCGAGCCTAGAATGTCAGTTGTTTTCGATGCTTTTGCTACTAGAGTTGAGGAATGGGGGCCTACTTATCTCTGTACAGAAAACTCGTGCCCTCATTCCATGTGGTTATCCCACCACCACAATTATCTATAGATGGGCGAGCATTTGAGAACTGCGAGTCTTACAGATACTTTGGTGTCCCTATTAACGACCATGGGTACCATATCTGTCGGTACTCCAAGAGGAGACGTGGTTGAGATTAGGAGATTACAGCCCTTGAGGGTCCTTGTAGGTGTCAATCATGGAATTAACAGTGAGATCTGGTGCTATGGAGAAGATATTTAGTGTATAATTATAATATAACGCTCTGTGAGTTGACTACAATCTGCTATCACTTCTACACTGTCAGTACTTGACCAAGATATGACGTGACAAATCTCTCTGAAAAAACCTTTCAAAATGAAGCTATGTGTCTCATCTTTGGGGCTCCAAAGTCCACGTGAATAGTTAATATGAGAGCAGAGATAAAATTAACTACCATAAGTGAGAGAATTTAGTCTATTAGCACAGTTTTCGGCGTGAAGGCATTTGCACCGTAGATCTAGGCAGTACATGAAGTTTCAAGCTACACTTTCTAATATGACTTGCACTCAACCTGGGAGGTTATCACATGGGAATGAGAAAGAAAAGAACGGAAATCTGATTATGTTAGATTGGTGTCTATCAGGTCGCCCACTATAGTCATCATAAATATTACACCCCCAATTATGTCCCCAACTCACTAATGATTAATCAATCCAATTACTCGCATGGGATAAACGGGGATGTATCAGTTGATTTTGTAAATCTGCCCAAGAAAGATAGTGTGTCGACTCTACATTATTTTATTTAAACAAGCATTTACCACTGATAAAGCAGTACACTAGGTGAAAAGTACATGCTAGGCAGGTAGTTGGGGAATTTAGCCTATGTGTGCTGCTGAATATAGTGCTATACCGTACGTGCTCTGTATGGAATGAAAATGGTGGGGAGAGCATATGTCCCAGGATGTGCATGTAATATATTTTTGAACCAATCTACTCTCGTCACATACACGCAATGAAAGTGGCGTTCAATGACTGGGCAAGTTACAACTCAAGGGAACCGACTTGCAGGCATATAACCATGTGCAACTGACATTTATTGAAAAAATGGTTTAAGGGGCAAAGAGAGTAGGACTTAATATACTGTGACTGCGGCCAGAGTGCACTCCCTCTCCTGGCATTGGGAACGGCACCTATTAGTGCAATACCCAGAAAATAGTCAGTGATAGAATCTGCGGGCAGATCTGTGAGACCCAGACGTGTTCGATGACGTGTTCCGATGCAAGGAGATTACGGCGTCACTAACGTCCACTGGTGTGGGCCGGAACAGGGCGTGGCGATCCACATGCCTGTCTTGGTTATGATGTATGCATTTATCTGTTTATTCTATTATGTCATTGTCTCCCTTGTCTGAGAATCTTGACGATAGTCCTGAGGTTCATTACGTTAACTTTCTCCAAACAAAGTGGCTGATTCGGGAGGGTTTGTGTGTGTGGTGCGTGCGTGTGTGTGGTCGTGTTTGTACCCTACCCACTGTAACTAGTAACCCAGTGCGGTGGACAGTCACCATTACTGGTCCATTGCTCAGTGTTGATGGTCGTCAAGGCTCCACCCACCCCCCAAACTCTTTAACACTCAGCAGTCAAAATTTTAAGGTACGTTGTAATTCTTACCAACCGTTTATTTCCTCACGTGTACCGGTTATATTAAGTAATGCAATTTGTGCCATAGGCTTAGGGGTTGGGTTTAGTGTTCCGGTTGTGTTTGCAGGCACCCATGTGGTGATGGGTCAATATTTGTGTACTCTGGCTGTCTGAGTGCAGGATTTGTGAGTGATGTTCCTGCCTTCATCGTGTGTTTATACGTGTCTTCCTTGGCTTATTGTCTTCCCTGTTGTCTTGCTGGCCCCTCGTCCCCCGGCCATAATTGTATACCCCTCCGTCCCTCCCCCGTCCTTGCTTCTGTCACCTTGGTTGCCTCTATCCTCCACCTCCTTCACTGTGCCCTTGACAGTAGCCACCTGCTCCACTTCCTTCACCTGCTCCACCTGATCGGTTTGCTGTGACCTGTCTAACTTGGTAACTCTTCACGCCTCTCCAAAGCTGAAATTATCATTTTTCACTGTTTTCCTCCGTTGATTGGAAGCTGTAGAAGCGGTGTGTACCTGTCGTCTACCTGCCCTATCTCCGGTGGCATCAGCTGCACCTCCCCGCCAGTGTTCCCTGTGGCTCCCCCCAACATTCCTCTCTCTTGGGGGGAAATACTCGCCTTTTAAAAGTCGTTGTAAATTTACACGTGAACTTAATTCCCGAGTGTGCTAGGGAGGGGGGGGGGGTCGAGGAAGGGTAGGAGCTCCCGAGGGAGTGTGGAGGAGACCTTTATGGTCACTGATGTACGAGCACGAGTTGAACACCATGTGGTTGACCTGGCTGAAGGCACTAATGGTCAAGGATAAGAGTCTGGTTGAAAGGTTACTCCTGGTGAGAAACAGTGTCTCAGTTTGTTTCATTAAACTACGAAAATGGTTTTTATATAGATAATCGCTGCATTCAGGTAGTGGATACAATTTTCATTGTGTTCATTATGTTATTTAAAGTTATCATACCTGGCTGTAGCACCTCCCTCGGGCTTATGTGCGTTAGAGCCAACTTATCTTGACATTAGCAGTAAATGGTTTTATTTATTTATTTATTTATTACTTTATACATACAAGAGTTTTTACATTCTTGTACAGCCACTAGTATGCGTAGCGTTTCGGGCAAGTCCTTAATTATATGTTCCCTGGAATACGATCCCGCAAATCGTTTAACAAGCATGGGTACCCATTTTACTGTGAGGTTAAACAGAGGCTACAGTTAAGGATTTGCGTCAAGTAATCCTCCCGGGCAGGATACGAACCAAGGACAAAGAGCTCGCGAAATGCCAGGCGAGTGTCTTACCACTACACACACGAGGACTGCATGGTTGGTTGAAGGCGGCCCTTTTTTTTTTTTTTTAATTAGATATATACAAGAGTTGTTACATTCTTGTACAGCCACTAGTACGCGTAGCGTTTCGGGCAGGTCCCTGAATACGATCCCGCCGCGGAAGAATCGTTTTTTTCATCCAAGTACACATTTTTTACTGTTGCGTTAAACAGAGGTTAACAGTTAAGTGGTTGCGCCCAGTAAATCCCCCCGGCCAGGATACGAACCCATGACATAGCGCTCGCGTATCGCCAGGCGAGTGTCTTACCACTACACACGGAGACTGTTTACACACAACGTTTTAGAGAAGGAAGTCTTAATAGCGGAGACTAAAGAAGAGTGTCGGATAATGTGGTGTTGTTGGTGCAGTGATCACTGAGGGCCACAGGAAGCTGGTGGCCTTGGCGTGTGGCAGGTGCGTGAAGGGCTTGCAATGACGCCTCCGTTGTCGTGAGAGTAACGACCTATACAGCAGACGGGGTGAGCACTATCATCTTACCTGTTGCTTCACCTCATCCACAAGAAAGGTCAGTATGCACAGGGCTCCCCACACTCCGGCGACCAAGATATGTTCAAGCGGCAGTTGTGACCTGTTGGCATGACCCGCCAGGTGTTGTTGCACCACCACTTTTCTCACCCTTCACTGCTGCGTCACCATCAACCACCACCAGATTCAACTATCACCCTCACTGCCACTGTCACCGCAGCCTCCTGGTTTTTATAGCTTTTCCTCAAATGTGAATGCGAATCAGTGCGACAAGTTGTTGGTGTCGTTGTCGAGTTTTTGTGTGATCCGCGGGTCATTGTGACGAGGGAAGCTCAAGACGCACCTCCACTTTCTCTACACTCTTCACTCCTATTTGGAATTCAGACGTATGTGTTGAGGCTGTCGTGTTGAGGGAGTGGTGGCGAGGGTAGGGAACAGGTTGCTGCTGGTCCCTCACGTGAGGGGACAGGATGTGCTGGTCCCTCACGTGAGGGGACAGGAGGTGCTGGTCCCTCACGTGAGGGGACAGGAGGTGCTGGTCCCTCACGTGAGGGAACAGGAGGTGCTGGTCCCTCACGTGAGGGAACAGGAGGTGCTGGTCCCTCACGTGAGGGAACAGGAGGTGCTGGTCCCTCACGTGAGGGAACAGGAAGGTGCTGGTCCCCTCACGTGAGGGAAACAGGAGGTGCTGGTCCCTCACGTGAGGGAACAGGAGGTGCTGGTCCCTCACGTGAGGGAACAGGAGGTGCTGGTCCCTCACGTGAGGGAACAGGAGGTGCTGGTCCCTAATTCTTTTCCTCGTAGCTAAACTCTTCAGATCAGAAACGAACCTGTTTCTCTAAACTTTTGTATGTTATTTTTCATGTTAGGGTTCCATGCCTGGCTGCATACTGAAGAGTAAGTCTCAATAGAGCCACATCCTCCTGTTGTGGGTAGTTAGCTTAGAGTAACGATGAGGACCCATAGTATATATAATATACTGTACGAACACGAAATTAGAACGTAGAAACTCTGACTATTGAGTTGGACAAAGCGAAAACAGTTTATGACTCGTGTCTGCTTTGACAAATAGAACTGAACCTATCCTACCCTCCCTGGCCTAATACGATATCTGAGGCCTAATATAACATAAGTGTGCTTTACCTAGGTCTAAGGATATTTAAGTTTGTGTTTTAGCTTCATTTATTTAAAATAATTACTTACTAGTCGTATACTACTGTCTAAAAGCTAAGACGTAACGAATTCGTGACTTCTGATGATCTTCACAGTCGATACTATCTGAACAGGAATGGTTGCACTAGGTTGTTGTGGGGGGGGGGGGGGGCTGGTGAGCCAGAACCAACCAAGTTTGCCCCCACCTGAAGAATTCCCATAAATCTCAGACTGTGCCCGGTTTAGGGTGTTATCACAGTGCTTTATTTGCGCGCCATTGAATTTATGATATTGTGGTGCAGCGGCCGGCAGGACACAGCGGCCGGCAGGACACAGCGGCCGGCAGGACAACGGCCCCGTGTTTGTTCGGGCGGGCTGTTCAACCCGTCCTCTTAAAAAGAACGTCACTTTGGCTGGTATGCGCGATATGGCCAATTCGACGTAATTTGAAATAAATGACTACAAAAGTGACGTTTGTCCTTATTTGTCGTCCGCGTACGCCAGAGTATGAGGACCTTAACATTAACGTTTCGAATTTGACTTTATGAGAATTTCGCCCACTTAACTAAGAGACCCTAATATTGTTGAAAAAAAAAATCCCAAATATATTTTCATATTTTTCTTCATCTTCAAATTACGTCCAAATTCGGCCATACGAGCAAAACGGCCAAATGCGACGTTCTTTTTAAGAGGACAGGTTGCTGTGCTAGGCTACCTTCCGCTCCAGGCAACCAACCCAACATAGAGCTGTGTCGCCCACATGAGCCACATGGCTCCTCTTACCACACGGGCAGCACGGGTCAGGGCATAGGATTCCACTTTTATGAATATATACCAGCACAAGATTACGTTTATTGGAAGGTATATTAAATAACCTTAATTATTTAATATGCCTTCGGTCTGGCATGGATTTCCTCATAAGACTTTGTATTTTGTTGATTCGCCAACCTTGCACGATGACAGGCCTACTGTGAGGTGGTGGAGGGGTGTTGAGAGGGGGGGGTGGTGGAGGGACTGGTGTGGGAGACGTGATGTGGAGGACTGTGGGGTGTGTGGTGGGACTGTGAGGGTGGTGGGGGAGGGACTTGAGGGTGGGGGGAGGGCTGTGAGGGTGGTGGGGGATGGACTAGTGGAGGGTTGGGAGGGACTGTGCTTGTAGCCTCGCACCACTTTAACACCATAAACACTACAAGGAGTCCAAAACCTGTTTGTGCAAGTTTCCTTTGCTTGCTGGAGGTGGTGTGGCCAGGCTGTCGTGGTGGGCGCCGAGGACCAGCGGGCGAGGCCGGCTCCTGATGTACTCACCTAGTTGTGCTTGCTGGGGTTTTGATGCTCTGGCTCTTTGTCCCCTATCTCAACTGTCAATCAACTTGTACAGGTTCCTGAGCCACTGGGCTCCTTATCATATCTACCTTAAACTGTGTATGGAGTCAGCCCTCCACCACACTACATCGTGTACGTCATCAGATGTGTTAAGTTAGCTCCACAACAATCAATGTCTTTCTTTATTATGCACCCCATACCCCTCCGTGGGGGT
>WNGS01165523.1:28111318-28165706 GCA_020271785.1 Procambarus virginalis | reverse complement strand
CATGGCCCTCATATGCTACTCCGCTTCCTCAGTACCATACCAGCTACCATAGCCCTCACCCGCTACCTTGCTTCTCTAGGTTGCCTCAGCCACAGAGGAGCACGCACAAAAGACGTGTCAAGGTCACCTCGGCTGTATAACGTAGGTGTGCCAACATAACACACGGGAGAGCAGGCAGATCAGATGCGTGTTGTAGCAGTAGAGCGTATTTTTCCCCCGCCCCTACAACTCTTCCCCCCCCCCCTACCTTCATGACTATCACTAGGGGAGATGGTGGGACGTGGCGGAGAGGGGAGGGAGGAGCTGCATAAACAAACCCTCCACAAAGGCCAAATGTCCCTCTTCCCAGGTGCCCTTTGATGAAATTATAAAGATAGATGGGAGGTAAAACACAAGGGATGTGGTGCGCATACAGGTAAGGTACACGGCTGGGTTGGGGGGAGGCAATGGGCGGGAGTTGGGGTATGGACGTCAGCTTACCTATACAGTACCAGTGTGTATGATGTAGAGTGATAAGACAGTATAACTGGGACTTTGGTGCTAGACTCCTACCCATTCATTCTCTCTCTCTCTCTCTCTCTCTCTCTCTCTCTCTCTCTCTCTCTCTCTCTCATCTCTCACTCACACACACTCACACACACTCACACACTCTCTCTCACACACACTCTCACACACACACCACACACACACACACACACACCACCACACCACACACACCACACACACACACCACACACCACACACACACACACACACGAATAATGACTTAAAAAATTAAAGTCTAAGTGCCTCCATAGCTTTTTACATTTTAAAACCCCTGTTACCAACTTACTATGCTACAGTTACCTCTCTCCCATGCTCATATGGACTCAAGCAGCCTCATCTGGGCTAAATGCTTCTCTACATATTCCTCCGTAACCTCTCCCCTAGATATAATACAGAATGTTCATCAAGAAGACCTTTACAAGTGGCAACAGATAAACCCACCAGAGCAACTGTGACCTGGGGGATACTTCATGCACCGCAGTAGTACTCGAGGCAATTTGTTGTGCATATAAATTTGGACATTATCTCAGATGAGCGATGCACATGTGGGTATCATCATACAGACTGGTTAATTGTTCAACTCTCATCTGTGCATGGATAGAGTGCAGACTACCTGAGGATGATGGTGCTATCTACGGCCGTTTGCTATTCAACTTTCTAAATATGTACATCAACACATCAATATTCAATCAATGTTCCCACATATTAAGCAAGTGTCCATGTGAGAGCTTGTCCCCTCCTCCTCACACTCACCCTACACCATCTAGCAGTGTATCTTCCAACAATATTCCTACTACACTGTGGTGGTACACAACAGAAAACACTACTTCTTATGCAATGCACACCACGTAATAATACTCTCCCCGCCATGCAGCACTTCTCCAAAGCTACATCTATACAATACACAGCCATGCTTCACTCTCATAATAAACACCATGATAAAAGTTACAGCTCAAAGCAACACACCTAAACTATATTCATCTCTATGTAGCATCCTCAATGCTATACATACTCCTATGCTATACACCCATGCTTTGCATCTCTTGTGCTATACACCCTATACCACAGCATACTACACACACTATACTATAGCATTCTATACAACCATGCTACACATCTCTTATGCTGTACACCCTATACTACACCATACTATACACCCATGCTACACATCTCTTATGCTATATACCTTATACTACACCATACTACTGTATACACCGATGCTAAACCCCAAAGCTGCACATCCACATTACAACCCCACAAGCTGCACCCCCAATGTTAAATACTCATGCCAAACACTCGTGTTACAGTCGAGCCTCACACTTGAAACTACAGTACTGTACAGTATACAAAATGCGTGCACAAACTAATTACCCAGAGAGTATATATGGTAATACCTTGATGGTAATTTTGCCTATTAGTAATTCTCTGCTAGTCATAGTTGAAATGCACTAATGATTTATGCATGAAGCAATGCAAGTTGAGATAGGAGAAGGTGGGAGAGAATAAGGGATGAGAGTAGGTAGGAGGGTGAGAGTGTGGGAAGTAGGTAGGTGGATGAGAAAATAAGGGACAGGGAGAGAAAATGTGCAAGGTAAAGGGGTAGATGGAAGAATGGGCAAGGAAAAAACAAAAAGAGCATATAAGAGAGAGTAAGGAAGACAGTGGGTGGGGAGGGAGGATAAAAGAATGGGGTGGGTGGGAAATAGTGAGAATAGCAATAGATGTTGGATAGGAAGATGGGGGCAGGGGGGGGGGGCTGAGAGAATGTAAAAGGGAACTGCTGGCAAAGTGGTCAAGAAGCACTGGATATGTGGGGTGGAGAATGATTGCTTCTTGAAACATTACATGGAAAAGAGCACTATGTATAAGTAAACATTATGGGGTGGTACTTTCCATGTGGGGGAGAAGGATATGGCACTGGTGAGCACTGTGGGTCAGTGCACAATGGAGGAAGCTCGCTGCACACAGGAACAAGGTGGACAAAGCATGAGTTAGGAGAGGAATATAATAATGGAAATAGTAAGGAGAAATACTTTTGAGGGGAGCATAGAACAGGGAAAGAAAGGAGTATATGAAAGGAAGAGAGAGACTAAGTGATTTGGTCTGGTCTCACGTCCTTACCACAGAGAATTGACTGGGAACTCATAACTGTTCACCCTGGTCATTAACCAATTGGCAGGTCTTGTTGCGGGGAAAACTAGCAAGGTAAGGCTTACAATGAGCTATGAGAAAGGATCTTGGCCTGTTAACAGGAGTCAGAAGTCGTCTTCTATACCCATCTGTATTCACCTATCTGTGCCTGCAGTACGACATTGTGTGTGTGCATTCACACACCTCACCCACACATATACCCCAATACACACATGTGCACACACACGCACACACACACACACAGAGCATGTGTTAATTTCTAAACTGGAGGAATGGTCTAGAAATGGCTGCTAAAGTTCAACTCAGGAAAGTGTCAAGCAATGAAATTAGCCGAAATTAGCTGAAGGCTGAACACAAGGTACCATCTGGGAGGTGAAATCCTGCAAGAGTCAAATAGAAAGAAAGATCTGGGAGTTGATATCACACCGAACCTATCCCCAGAGGCCCACATCAAAAGGATATCATCAGTGGCATATGCTAGGTTGGCCAACATAAGAACTACCTTTAGAAACTTGTGTAAGGAATGGTTTAAGACCTTTTATACCACTTATGTTAGACCAATCCTAGAGTATGCAGCCTCAGCCTGGAGTCCATACCTAGTTAAGCATAAGACAAAGTTAGAGAAGATTCAGAGGTGCGCCACCAGACTAGTCCCAGACCTGAGAGGTATGAGGTAAGAGGAAAGGCTACAGGAGCTAAACCTCACATCACTAGAAGACAGAAAAGTAAGGGGGAGACATGATAACCACCTACAAAATTCTCAGGGGAATTGACAGGGTGGACAAACACATATTTAGTATGGGTGGAACACGGACCAAGGGGACAAGTGGAAACCTAGTATCCAAATGAGCCACAAAGACATTAGAAAGAATTTTTTCAGTGTCAGAATAGTTAACAAATGGAATACAATAGGCAGTGATGTGGTGGAGGCCGACTCCATACACAGTTTCAAATGTAGATTTGATAGAGCCCAATAAGCTCCAGAATCTGTACACCAGTTGATTGACAGTTTGGACCAAAGAGCCAAAGCTCAACTCCCGCAAGCACAACTAGGTGAGTACACGCATACACACCAGTTTATTGTCAGTTGAGAGGCGGGACCAAAGAGCCAGAGCTCAACCCTCGCAAGCACAACTAGGCGAGTACATATACGTACAAGTACACACACACACGTACACCCCCCACCCACACAGGAATCAGATACACCACCTCACCAGTTCATTGACAGTTGGGAGGTGGGACCAAAGAGCCAAAGCTCAACCCCTGCAAGCATAAATAGGTGAGTAAACACACACACACCTGCCTGCCTACCTCCCTCCCTCCTTTCCATCCTCCCTCCCTACTTCCCATCCTACTTTAATCCCTCCAACTTTCCCTCCTCCCTCCCTACTTCCAATCCTACCTCCCTCCCTACTTCCAATCCTCCCTCCCTCCCTACTTCCAATCCTACCTCCCTCCCTACTTCCAATCCTACTTCCCATCCTACCTCCCTCCCTCTCTCTCCCTCCATCCCTACTTCCCATCCTACCTTTCTTGCTCTGAAACCTAGGCAACCCCTGAGTCAACATTTGCATCAGAGGAGCTCCAGAATATTTCAAATTCCTAAGTACCCGTACAATGGAACCTCGATTGACAAATGACCCTCTTTACAAATTTTTTGGTTTACGAGCTCAATTTCTTCGTAAAATTTAACTTGGTATATGAGCTTTGTCTCAATTGGCGAGTTTGTTGATACACGTATGGGTCGACCGAGCTCATGGTTCCTGGTGGCACGGGGGAGGCACGCTTCAGTTTACCAGCGTCTCCTGCCTGAATGGGCCTAACAGCTGAGTAGACAGCACTTCGGATTCATAATCCAGAGGTTCTGGGTTCGATCCCTGGTGAAAGCAGAAACAAATAGGCAAAAGTTTCTTTCACCCCTGATGTACCTGTTCACCTAGCAGTTAATAGGTACCTGGGAGTTAGACTGCTGCTACGGGCTGTTTCCTGGGGGGGGGTGTAACAAAAAGGAGGCCTTGTCTAGGACCAGGCCGCGGGGGACGCTAAGCCCCGAAATCATCTCGAGATAACCATCTCAAGAAGATAGCCTAGTGACGATCGAGCTTGAATTCTTTGTAAAGAATTTTTTTGTTTTTTTTCCGAAGAACTCCTAGCCCTTCACAAGGAGCAGCAACAAGAGACGGCCGAGGAAATTTCTTCAGGGAAGGAGCAGTATGGAATGTCCCTCCCTCATTAATTAAGAAAATGTGTTCAGCATGGGAAGACCTGCAAAGTTTTGCTGAAACGACTATCCCAAATCAAGCCTCAAGTAGGCCGTTGCCTTATCCTTTTGAATGACACTGTGATGCCTCACTACAGCCAAGTGTTAAGACGTAGGAAAAACAAGTCTCCATGGAAAGGTTCTTGGTGAGAAAAACAAGCAGAGAGCCACAACCAAGTCCTAGTGGTATGGTTGCAAAACATAGGAGAGAGAGTACCCCCAGGAAAGTCATCACTGCCTGTTGTTATAATATAAAACACTAACATCTCTTCCCCCCCCCCTCCTCCCTCCCCTCAGCCTTCCTTATGCGGTGGTTGGAAGCATTCTATGTCTGCCATCGACCGGGTCAGGCACCCAGAAAGGTAAGCGCCCCAAAACAAACCCCTATTCTGATACTACGGGAAAGAGGTGGTTGGGTTGACTATCTATCTGGATCTATAAAAAGCTTTTGATAAAGTCCCACACAAGAGGCTGTTCTGAATGAGGTAGCAATGATACTCAACAACTAAAGGAGATCAATGCTCATGTGGAGACAAAATGAATGAAAGTTTTTGGCATCCCACCTCACCCCAACACACAAGAACATTATATTCCAACTTAAGTTGGCTGATACCTGGTTGATGGGGTTCTGGGAGTTCTTCTACTCCCCAAGCCCGGCCCGAGACCAGGCTTGACTTGAGAGTGGTCCACCAGGCTGTTGCTTACAGCAGCCACATACTCACCGCAGCCTGGTTGGTCCGGCACTCCTTGGAGGAAACTATTTTCCTCTTGAAGATGTCCACTGTTGTTCCGGCAATATTTCTTATGCTCGCTGGGAGTATGTAGAATAACCATGGACCTCTGATATTTATACAGTTCTCTCTAATTGTGCCTATGGCACAATCACTGGTACTATTCTGCATTTTCTTCTATATCGTTCACTCCAGTATGTTGTTATTTTACTGTGCAGATTTGGGACCTGGCCCTCCAGTATTTTCCACATGTATATTATTTGAGATCTCTCCTGTCGTCTTTCTAGTGAGTACATTTGGAGAGTTTTGAGATGATCCCAATAATTTAGATGTTTTATCTCTTATGTATCCCATATGCATTCTCTGTACTCCCTCTATTTCAGCAATCTCTCCTACTCTGAATGGGGAAGTGAGTACTGAGCAGTACTCAAGATGGGACAGCACAAGTGATTTGAAGAGCACAACCATTGTGATGGGATCCCTGGATTTGAAGTTATACTATTACTAATAAATAAAGTTTCTTGCAAGATCTAAACTGGGTACTCACCTGATTATCTTTGTAACGATCCTGAAGAGTAAGGAGGGAACACCCACGAGGCAGACGACACGTCAAAGGTTGGATCTGATCTTCCATGTCACTCAACCATCGCTTCAGGATACCTTCCTCATGAGCCAAATCTGAGAAAATACATTTAGAGTGAAATAACTGCACATGATTGCAAAGATTAGACAGATAGTAGTCATATAAACAAACACAGTAATTCAAAAGAAGTAATCGAGCCAGTATCTTATTTTTTATCACAAGGTGACTCGGGAATCACTGCTCCGGTAGCCCAGTCTCTGACTGTGCCTCCTAACACTACGAAATGAGCCAAGGCATGTCTCGCATATTATCTACTTGTTAAAAACTTTTCCCACACTGTGAAAACCATAACACCAATTTATTTGAGCTAAAGATACTAAGATAAATTTATTAAAAATATAAATGTGATTCAAGCCATTACTTATGTGTTCCATTATATTATTATGTTGGTGTGTAATGCCTGTATTTAGCACTTGGATGTAAAAGCACATTTAAAAAAGCACCCAAATTAAGTAACACGCAAAAGAGGAAGATGTATTTTCAAATTCCTATTACAACTTAAATACAGTAAGCAGTAAAATAAAACCTGCATCCTTCACTGTAAAATTTGTTTCCCAGGAAATTGTAAATGCTCCAACACTTGCTCATGCCTACATTCAATATAAATGAAGACAAGTACTGTATCGTCTTTTGCAGATTACGTTAAAAAATTTTATCAGCAACTAAAGGCCACAGCAAACCTGATACAAGTAAATCCTATCAATGTACCACAGACAGAAGAATTGGGAAAGACATGATTACCACATACAAGATTATCAGAGGAATTGATAAAGTAGATAAAGGCAGTTTATTTAGAAACCTTATACCACCACAGCCCGGTTGGTCCGGCACTTCTTGAAGAAAACTTTCTAGTTTTCTCTTGAATTCCACGGTTGTTCCGGCAATATTTCTTATACTCGCTGGGAGGATGTTGAACAACCGTGGACCTCTGATGTTTATACAGTGTTCTCTGATTGTGCCTATGGCACCCCTGCACTTCACTGGTTCTATTTTGCATTTTCTTCCATATCGTTCACTCCAATATGTTGTTATTTTACTGTGTAGATTTGGGACTTGGCCCTCTGGTATCTCAAAATGAACAGTTTCCAAAGTTCAATAAGTGAAGCTTGTAAACTCATGCATGTGAAGCTAATGCTGAATCATGGAACAATATACAACCAAATGGGTCCCCATAGGATAGAATCAAATGGATGGCGAACACTTATCAAGAAATAGTAGGGACTCGAAAGGCCAGTGACTCAAGAAGTGGTCAAAATAATTAAGACATCAAACGACGGACCGAGAAATGATGACATAGGAAGCTGGCAGCTCCTGGTCGAACTGACATGTCAGTTTTGTTATATTTTTCAATGCTATCCAGCATATATACATTTTCTTCTGTCATCCATAGACAGAGTTAGATTTCTGTTAAACATATAGTCCAGTGATTCATTGAACAATCGACCACAGAAGGTGATTGAACTGCTTTTAAAATGCTAATCTAACCTATATGCATAAATACACACTTACGTCTTTCCTACATAAACAGTGTTCATGGTATCTTTTACATTATTAATGTCAATAATTACTGTCATTATTGTGCATTTTCAAAGGTGAAATGTAATTCTGACCAGCTTCCACATATCCTGTATACACATACACATTTGTGTCTCTGCTATAAAAGCTAGTGTGAACTATTAAACACTTAACCACTGAAGGTGATTGAGATGCTCAATGATCAAGGGAAAGCCAGGTTTTGGCTTCTGGTCTCTTAGAGGCTATTAAAGACTCTGAGGACTGAATGTGACTATATTTGTGGAGCTATCTCAGTACAGCTAGCAACAGGGAGCCACTGATTGGCTCCTTCAGAAATAGGATAACAGTATAAAAAAAAAAGTCTTTTTGCAGTGTTGGCCTGCTGCATTCACAGTAATGCTCAGGAGTGCCTTGTGTTCCACTTTATTTATTTTTCAACATTTTCATTGGGAACAAATTGCAATTGTTATTAATTGAAGTGACCAAATGCTGTAGCACTATACTGTACATGACAGAACCATAAAGTATATTTTTAGGTATTAAAAAGAAATGATTTATTTATGCAAAAAGTAGGCATAAAATAACACTTTGGATGTAGTAGTTCTGGCCCGGCACGCCACCAAGTTTGCCCTGGCACGCACTCATACCGTCCAACAAAGGTTAAAGTCGGCGGGGCGTTGCCCGTCAGCGCTCTGTCACACTTCAATGTTTATACTCTTTCCATTTTTCTGACCTTAAGTTTTGTGCTACATTGTTCATTTTAATATGATATTGTTGGCAATAGAATAGCGCGTATGTTAAAACAAATTTCATAATAATCGGATTATAAATGGCGTTTCGGCAATTTTTTTTATTTTGATAATGGTCGGCCATTATTGGCCAGCACCGCCACACTCAAAGGTTTATACTCTTTCCAGTTTTCTGATTTTATTTTCTGTGGTATGTCATTCATTTAAGTATCAAATTGTTGGCAATATAATAGCATGCATTTTAAAACAAGTCTCAAATAATCTGACAATAAATTGAAGTTTTACAAATATTTTAATTGTGGAGAGTGTTAACGTTTTCTCCGAATATGTGTATTGATTTAAGGACTGTGATAACGTTATCGCAAAGCTGAAGTAAATTAAATAACACTGAAAATATTTACACTTAATCCTTACACTGTTGCATATTCAGTGAAAAAAATTTCAGAACCCAACAAGTAATTTCAAAAAAGGTAACAAGAACAAACTGTACCTAATTCAACCTCGACTTCCTGATTCCGGCCCTTTGCAGGAGTCAAAGAACTCTCCAACTGGTCCCATTTGTTGTTCAATAATTAACTCTCCAGCTGATTTCTTCTGCTGAACCTGGATATCTCTGGGCTACACGTTCGCTTGTTCAACAAATAATTCCGACGATAAGTACGACGACGTAACTCCTCCTGCTGGACCTAGAAAATTAAAAAGAAAATAAAAAAATAAAAGTTTCTGCAGTAACAAAAAAAAAAAAATTGAGCGACAAGTATTAGAAACATCCCTTCTGAATGGCCCTCTTGCAAGCGACCTGAGCCAGAGCTTTTATGGTCCACCTATGACTCAACTCTACTAGGCTCTCATTGACCTTGTCCCTCACAGTGACAAGTCTCTGTAAATAGCCTTGCTAAGAAAATAGTAAAATTGTGGCAAAACAAACTCGAGCAACTGCCAAGGAATCATCTCATTACCAAATAAAACAATAGCTTTACACCTCAACATCCCTTGCTAGGTATTATAATGATCACTAACTATTGGTCAAGAAACCTAGCTACCCCACAGGATGGGTATGGGATGCACAATAAATTAATGAACTAACTAACCCTGCTACCACAAATTGTGAGCAACCCCCCATCTCCGTGCCTAGCAGGGAATACGACTCCTATCAAGACATGACTGCTTTAGCTTCAGGATCATCTGAGGGGTCTCGGCTCAAAATGTAAATTTGAGTTATAAGTGCAGTTTTACAGTACTCTACTGCCATCAGTAGAAGGAGAATGCCAAAATCTGTCTTTAATTTTGAATAAGGAAACAATTATATAATTACAATGGTGATTTCTGACTACCATGATCACAGGAAACTTAAAATGCACAACTGATAGATCTCCCCTTATCTAGGCAAATATTTATCTGAAAGACTACCGAATTACTGAAAATCCTTTCATTAACATAGCAACAATATGAGTACAGTTTGTTTTTAAATTGTATACAAAATTAAATATACAGTACTGTGGTTCAGTGTCATTTGACTATTAGTTCTTGATGTAAAATCTTTTCCCATATAATAAAAATCAGCTGACAAGTACAGTATATATATAATTAAATAATTTGTTTAATAGTCCTTATTGAAACATGTAATGTGTATGTAATTAAGAAGTAAAACAGATTTTCTAGTTTGTTAAGTTAATAATATACAAAACTAATGATCAACAGTTATATGCAATACTCGTTAGCCTCATCCTGATAGTGTGTATAGTATATGCAAAGCGAAGACAAAAACATAAAAGGTTAAAGATGCATTTTGATCCACAAATCTAACATGAATATCGGAACATAGACACAGACAAAAACTGATAATTACTACAGTATCTATATATAACTAGTATGTATCTGTATTCTGTACATATATACATCATACATATTATCCTGTCCTCACAATAAATGCATTTATATTTAAATGCAAGGAACACCAGCATAAAAAACTTGATAAAACTGAGGAGATATCTATGTCGGGATAGTATTCTATTACTGACCAAGTTCAACCAAGTAGAATAATAATTTATTTTTTTAAGTTGGGAGATTCATTAGGTTTACACACAAATTTTAGAGTTAATCTGAATAAATTGAATGCATGACATGAGCTAGAATGAGCTGATATATGTAATATAAAGTGATATACCACAGTGATTATTATGCAAATTTAAATAAACTTTCATATCAGAGTGGTTTTACTTTCTTTTCAGCATTCCTTTATTTCCAAGTCAGTAGAAACGACACTAATTCTTTGGAGCTACAGCATATATAACTGCCGGTTTACAAGGCATCATGATGCCGTGGTTTACGTTTCTTTTGTACCCTCTCTATTGCTGAGTGAACAGAATGTCTCTTATACAGATACATCACACAGGGCACGTGGTAGTGGGTTTATCACATCCACCCACCAAGAAATATTCCTATATTATAAAACAAGCATTTCTAATATTGAATGTTATTTTTAACTGTATTATATACAAATTGGAATGAGCTGATATCTTTATATTCTTGGCCTATTCACAATCAAAAGACCCGGGTTTGATTTCCATGGCAGTACAGATATGTTTTGGCACATTTCCTTTCATCCGAGACCTGTGTTCACCGACCAGTGAATAGATATCCTAGACTTGGGCAACTATTGAAGGTTGTATTATTGTCCTCGGGGAACCATGATAACCCTAACAGGCTCCCTTTCCTCGACAATGTAAATCCTTTTACTAAAACAACGGGGNAATATTTCTAATGCCTGGTGGAGGGTGTTGAAGTAACATAAGTGACATAACACTTTTAGTAACACTAAGTAACATGAAGTGACATAACACTAAGTGTTATGTCGCGGATACCTGGTTGATGGGGTTCTGGGAGTTCTTCCACTCCCCAAGCCCGACCCGATGCCAGGCTTGACTTGTGAGAGTTTGGTCCACCAGGCTGTTGCTGGGAGTCAAGAGGCTCTTAGCACCCGCAGCTTTTCCTCAGCTCCAGGAGCGAAGAAAAATACATCACATTCAGCCTTTGACAACATTTACTCCCTATATTCTCACTACTAAGAGAAAGTTCGGTTTTCATTATGAAATTCATTAAATGCCTCTCCTGGGAAAGACAATCCAGCGACAACATGCTGAATCACTTGGCAAGCATCTAATTAAGAATTAAATTAAATCAATGGATGCAGAGCAAATCAAGTCATTATCAAATAAATTGGATACAAAGCAAATCAAGCCATTAGCTTTTCATTTCAGAGGGTCAGTAATGAAGCAATATCCTATCACTGTAAATGTGTATTTATCTCAATTGAGAACTTTCACTCCCGACTGGGCAACAAAGCCAAGGTGTAATGGGCGAGCAGACCCACCAAGCACCTGCTGAATCTGGGACGCCGAGGTAACAATAGCGGGTGATGGTCACGCTGGTTCTGGCCCCCGGAGAGCTTCACGGGTCATCACTCGTGCTCCAGGCGTTATCACTCGTGCTCCAGGCGTTATCACTCGTGCTCCAGCGTTATCACTCGTGCTCCAGGCGTTATCACTCGTGCTCAGGCGTTATCACTCGTGCTCCAGGCGTTATCACTCGTGCTCCAGGCGTTATCACTCGTGCTCCAGGCGTTATCACTCGTGCTCCAGGCGTTATCACTCGTGCTCCAGGCGTTATCACTCGTGCTCCAGGCGTTATCACTCGTGCTCCAGGCGTTATCACTCGTGCTCCAGGCGTTATCACTCGTGCTCCACTAGCTGCTGCCCTCACCTCACACCCTCCACGGTATATAGCCTTATTCAAAATGCCTCCATATCATTTAGCATCACTTTAAGCGGAAATTTCAGTGTTATGAAAACAAATGTTGGTCTTCATTAATGACCTTGATAAAATGTTTCGTCAATCCAAGCTTTATACGAGGTGGCAACCAAACTTTACGAGGATTGACTAGAGGTTCAGCAAGCACATTATAAGAGCCAAGATGAAGGGCTTCTCGACATGACCATTCACTTTGCTCATACTGCTCGTCACCTGCTCCACTTCCCCCATAGAGAAAACACTGGTATTTAGTGTTAACCTCCTTACATTCATAATATAGGGACACTACCTGAAAAGATAGCTTTTTATATGAAAATATGAGAAGTTTTTTACCTGAGCTGACCATAGGAAACTGATTCAAGATTTTAATTCAGACGTTTGAAATACAGTACTGTATATGGAATCAGTCTAAAAAAACTTTGACAAGTGTGTGTGACGCAAGGCTGAGTAATGTATTCCACCAGTGACTGCCCAAAATGCAGAGCATTAGGCTACAACACTTGCTTCTCTTACAAGGTAGGCGAGCGGTGGATGTATTTGCCTTACTGGAATAGTGCACAACCGTTACTAACATGGACCACACCACAAGGCTGATCATTGCACCTCACACTACCATTCCTCTCACTGTTTAACCCATCTCTTAATCCCTCTCCGGAAAATAAAATAAGAATCTACCACTTACGGGTTATTCAGGCCCGTGCCACCTCTTGGGTGGCTTAATCTTCATCAATCAATCCCTCTCTGTCAAGGCTTTGAGAACACTGAGTCGACAAAGCTACTCAGTCTCGTATGCACTTTTCTCTGACAGTTTACAATGCAGTAAACTTACCTACATATTGTAGCCAGTGATAACACAAGAACTGGTTCAGTCACATATATAGTAACAAGTTTCAGGAAGCAGCATCCACCCACCAGTGTCAGTCACACTTGTGATTACCTGCAATTTGTAGCGTGTGTTGATACAAGCTGTGGGGGGGGGGGGCCGGATAATACCTCAAGGAGAAAGTTAAACTGTAAATAGGATCGACTAGCTACGCCCAGCCACACCATCCTGCACACACTAACACTGTTTATATTAACACCTAAGTAACACATAAGCACTAGTCGCAATAACAATAACCAATGCATATAAACCAAATTTCCCGATCTAAATCTCTAAGAATGTCTGCCTGCCTGTCCAAGGTTGGAAACCAAGATGTCTGGGGCTTGCCTCAGGCCACTTTGCAGGGGGAATGCTCTAGGGTACAGAACAAACACAGGCTGGTCCGGGTCGGCCTTAGTAAATGCTTTAAGAAATATTAAATGCCTTAAAAATATTACCATTCATAGAGATTTCATGGAGTCAAGTCTGAAATATTTGGGGCTGCCCATAGGATTTTCAGTGCTAAGTAATAATTTTTTGAGAGGGGCAGAAGCAGGGAAGGGGGTTTCTTGAGATGAGGTTATCTCGAGATGATTTCAGGGCTTAGCGTCCCCGCGGCCCGGTCCTTGACCAGGCCTCTTAAAATATTTGATTTTAGGGGAAGGGAGATAGAAAACAAGACCGGGGCTTAATGTACCCTTGCTCCAAGGTACGTGCGTGTGTATTCACGTAGTTGTGCTCGCAGGGGGTTGAGCTCTGCTCTTTCGGCCCGCCTCTCAACTGCCAATCAATCAATTGTTACTAACTACTAACAAATTCCCCCCACACACAGAGGAAGCAGCCCGTAACAGCTGTCTAACCCCCTCCCAGGTACCTATTTACTGTTAGGTAACAGCATCAGGGTGAAAGAAACTGCCCATTTCTGCCCAATTTTACAGAAACTGCCCGAGTGGGTCCGGGCCCACCAGGACCCTAGAATTACGAGTCTAGAGCGCTACCTACTCGCCGGATAGATATATTTTCACTCACAATATATCACATATATTTTCATTTCACGGAAAAATATATATTTTTCATTCCATTTTTCATTCATTCATACCATTTGTCGTTCATTATCAGGTTTTCATTAAATGTTTCATTGAATATGCTTGCATTGTTGATTATTTTCTCGTTTAGGGCTTCTATCCCTCTGACTGGCTTTCTTGCATCTTGGTTTAATTGGAGGAAGATTTCTCCAAATGCCATGTGTTCAAGGTTGAGTTAAAGAATAAAAATTAACTGTAGAATGTATTATACTTATTATAATTTACATAACGTTTCGAACTTACAAGGTTTATTCTCAAGTGAGGAGAGAGATTGTTTGAGAAAGATTAAGCCAGCCAAGAGATGGCACAGAGCGGGGCCTGAGGTGGTGAGGGAGGTAGCAGTGAGGAGTGACCCCTGGCTGCTCCTCAGGTCATCAACACTTCTTGATAATGATGATGCTTGACTGACTCTCTGACTCACTCTCTCTGTCTGTCTGTCTCTGTCTCTCTCGTCTCACCTGCCATCGTCACACGACCACCCCGCTTGGTACCACACTCACACCACTGCCACTCTAATCAACGGACACGTTGCGAATAACTTTTAACAAAAGTAATTATCAGAGGAAAAACGACTTACAAGACTCAAGAGTTCACCGTGGTACAATATTAAACTTTCGCTACATGATCTCAACGAAGAACTTCTCTCACGACCAGTTATCTTCAGGTGAGTGTGTGTGTGTCTTAATTCCAGTGTGAGGGAAAGTAAGATGGGGTGGGGGGTAGGGGGGGGTCGCTGGCGAGTTTCCCTAACGCCTCACCCATACACCAATACATCTTTTGTCTGCCATTCCCTGGCCCCTCAAACTCTCCCGGAAATACCAACTTTATGACTGGGAAATCTAGCTTATGACTTAAGTTATGAATATAATGGCGTAGCAGGGTCTACAAGACAGAACCTTGGAGTTACCTTGGAGTTGTTCGGGGCTTACCGTCCCTGCGGCCCGGTCATTGACCAGGCCTCCAACAGCGAGTGGCTATATAGGGAATTACTCTCACACACAAATGTACGGGTGTGTACACCCGTCACTCCAGCCACAACTGTTGTTAACGTCACTTATAAGTAACACTCAACACTAAATAACTCTAGACTGAAATTGTACCCGTCATTTGTATTTTGCCGTTTTACAGCTTTTTTTTTTTCTAAAAGCTCAGCATGTGTAAACAAACTTGATTGGTAAAGCTGTTGGTGGCAGCAGCCCGCAGTATAAACATTAAGAAAAAGAAAACAATAACGCATATACACACAAATTAAGTAATTTTGCGTCAGCCTCAACAATCAGTTTCAAGGAGATATGCTTTATATTTTAAACTGTAGGATACTCAAGTGTCACAGCCTATGGTGTGTAGTGTGCTCTATATAAGTTCCCAATAATTTAAGTTTTGTTGAATGGATTCTGGCATGAAAAGATTTCTCGCTGCTCTCCAGGTCAGCAATATCTCCAGCTTCGACTGAGGCTGTTATTGTGCCACGATATTCCACCCAAGAGAGCACGAGTGTCTTCAAGAGTGGCATCACTGCTCGGGCACATCTGGTTTGAAAGGTTACCTGCTTGAGGGCAGGTAACTTGGTTCCTAATAACCAACCTGCCAATTTTCTTGCAGTTGTGACAGCTACTTTATGGTGCCCTTTAAAAGTAAAGTCTTTAGACATGATCACTCAAATCTTTCATGTTTCTTTTCGTTCTATAGTGTGATTTGACCGCGATTTTACCATAGTGCTTACCCGGGTTCACCCCAAGTCAAGCTGGAACTTGTCTTCGTTAAACATCATGTTTTCTGTGACCCATTGAATGGCCTGATGTATACTAGTTTATAAGTTTGGATGGCACATTACTACAGCTTATGTCGTTGTCTATGATACAACAAGAGAATAAGAAAAACTACTGGAGCAAGCACAGTACCCTGGGGACAGTTTTTCAGGTGAATGATCCGGATTTTACTTTGTTGACTATTACACACAGGGTTCTGGTGTAATCTTCTGGAATGAAGATCCATCCTCCCATTCTTTCCGGAAATTCGTTTTGAGCGCAATAACATCATGGTCACATAAAAATGACTTGATAGAGCGTCGTCCTCACACGCGTGGGGTCCACGGTTCGAGACCCATACAGCCTACATGAATGGAAACTCATGGTCACATTTGTCGAAAGCTTTCGCAAAATCTGTAAATAGCGTTTTGCTATATACGCAACAGCATTTTGCTTGTCTTACATGGCATCTAAGGCAAAGTACTTGTAGCCTATAACAACTGTGAGACACAGGAGCGCCCTGTTTTGAACCCATGTTGTCTAGGGTTGTGTAATTCTATGTTTTGTGGTCATACTTCTTTGCACGCCTTCAAAGATTTCTTTGTTTGATATCAATGCTATCTATCGGTCCATAATGTTTTGCATCTGCTATATTACCTTCTTTGTGGAATGGCGCAATTTCTGCTGTTTTAAATATGTCCGGCATAACATCAGTATCTAGGCGCCATCTCTGAAATGTTTAAGGCCTTTGAGAGTGGTTTTGCTATTCTTGATGAATCTAGAATTCAAGTAATTTAGGCCTGGTGCGAAGTGCATGGGCATGCTGTCACGGAGAGGAATTCAAACAAGAAGTGAGTATGACGCAGAGCAACACGCACTCCCCCAGTAGTACTTGGGCTGGACGGCAGAGCAACGGTCTCGCTTCTGGCAGGTCGGCGTTCAATACCCGACCGTCCAAGTGGTTGGGCACCATTCCTTCCCCGTGTCCCATCCCAAATCCTTATGCTGACCCTTTCCAATTGTTATATAGTCGTAATGGCTTGGTGCTTTGCCTCCCTTCCCTCAGTAGTAGCAGGGATGATGTAAGAGCCAAAAACAGGTACCTGATCTCAATGTTTGATGTTGACTCGCCCAAACATTTTTAAGAGATTGCAACGTGTGTTGAATATAATGAGCTCCACTAGTGTTTACGCAGCTCCCCGCCAATGTTATTACAAACATTTAGACTTGTTTACATTTAGAATTCTCCTGGTTTATGTTGACATTCTTTCAAATTGTATTCTAATAAATGTATTTGATTCTATACGTATTGCCAATATATTTATATATATCAAAGCTCTAATTGTAAGCTATACGCTTTTTATAACTGTACACCTGTTCAGTCCAGCCACACCTGTAATCTGAACAAATCACTCACGAATAAAACTGTTCAGTCTAAAGTTACGAGGAATCAAAATAGTAAATCTTGGTTATTTTGTTTAATTTGTCTTGTCGCGATTTGCCAGTGAATATATTAAACTGATACGTCGTATGCATCAAGGGCCGTGATTTATGATACTGCTGACTTGACATCAGCCATATGACAGCACCCATGACTTGACAGCCATATGACAGCACCATGACTTGACAACAGCCATATGACAGCACCCCATGACTTGACAACAGCCATATGACAGCACCCCATGACTTGACAACAGCCATATGACAGCACCTCATGACTTGACAACAGCCATATGACAGCACCCATGACTTGACAGCCACATGACAACACCCCATAACTTGACGTCAGCCACATTTCCAATAAGGCAGGAAAGAGAAGGGTGGGCCGACTGCATTTTCCTGGACTGCCAGAAAGCTTTTGACACAGTACCCCGTAAAAGGCTGTTAAAAAAGTTGGAGCAACAGGCATTAGTAAAAGGGAAGTTACTCCAGTTGATAAGGGAGTACTTAAGCAACAGGAAACAGCGAGTAACGGTGAAGGGTGAGACAGAGTGGCGAGATGTCACCAGCGGAGTCCCACAGGGCTCAGTACTTGGACCCATCCTGTTTCTAATATATGTAAACGATCTTCCGGAGGGTATAGACTCGTTCCTCTCAATGTTTGCTGATGATGCAAAAATTCTGAGAAGAATCAAGACGGATGAAGATAGACAGAGACTACAGGACGACCTGGACAAACTGGTGGAATGGTCTAGAAAATGGCTGCTAAAGTTCAACTCAAGAAAGTGTAAGGTAATGAAATTAGGCGAATGGAGCAGAAGGCTGAACACAAGGTACCATCTGGGAGGTGAAATCCTGCAAGAGTCAAAGAGAAAGATCTGGGGGTTGATAACACACCGAACCTGTCCCCAGAGGCCCACATCAAAAGAATATCATCAGAGGCATATGCTAAACTGGCCAACATAAGAACTGCCTTTAGAAACTTGTGTAAGGAATCGTTCAGGACACTGTATACCACTTATACAAGACCAATCCTGGAGTATGCAGCTCCAGCCTGGAGTCCATACCTAGTTAAACACAAAGTTAGAGAAGATTCAGCGGTATGACGCCAGGCTCGTCCCGGAATTGAGAGGAATGAGCTACGAGGAAAGGCTAAAGGAGCTGAACCTCACATCCCTGGAAAACAGAAGAGCAAGGGGAGACATGATAACCACCTACAAAATTCTCAGGGGAATTGACGGGGTGGACAAAGACAAACTCTTCAGCACGGGTGGGACACGAACAAGGGGACACAGGTGGAAACTTAGTACCCAGATGAGCCACAGAGACGTTAGAAAGAATTTTTCCAGTGTCAGTAGTTAATAAATGGAATGCACTAGGAAGTGATGTGGTGGACGCCGACTCCATACACAGTTTCAAGTCACTATAATTATTCCAAGTCACACGTCTGACCTTAACAAATACATTAGGCACTCAACTGTCAGCATGAATACAAATATGATTATATATTGTGTGTTTATATATATTTAGGCCTAGGCAACGTTAGATTAGGCGTTTTGGTGCGTCGATTAAGAGAGTTGTGAACAAAAGGTGAGAGTGAATGAGGCACGTTACAGCAGTCGGAGCGTGGAGTACAGTCATGGTGGCTGCTGCACGCTCATGTATCACCATTTGTCCAACACTTTGTGAGAGCTGCTCTGTGGTGATGCTGGACTGGCTGATAGTTGGCTTTGTTGTCTCTCTCTCCAGTGTGACCTTCACACACAACACTGGTGAACCTTTTAACCTGGGTCTACATCCTCTTGCAACTATCTTAAAAATGAGTCGTGTTAAGATTACCTCTTGAAACCTGAGATACCACCCAATTACATAACCAAGATGACACCTTTCACTCTTGAGTGAGGAGGAAGTGTTAATGTTAAGTGACACTTAACATCACACCACACACACTCACTCGTCGTGTGGCTGTACCATCAATATTTACAAGGTCAAATGTTCACATGGTCACTGATGATCACAATTACCTTCACTTTTCAACTACTGTACATATTTCCCGGCTAAACTGCTCCTACAGGTAAACTCTTCTCCTTTACAAGTCGCATACTTTGTGTCCAAACAGGGCCACTGGAGACGTAGAACATCAGTTCGGGTAAATCCAGGCATGTGAAAAGTTTCCCGGGAGGAAGGGAGCGTGAGGGTAACGGTCTGCCAGCAGCCACCCGCCCAACGCCACCACCCAAACCTCATCCTCAACAACCACTGGGCGTATCATAAACACTAATGCCTATCACTGGAACCTTTGTTGTACGGCCGTCGTTATTCATCGATGAATCCTCGAGCCACATGTCCCATTCATCGAGCGGGGATGAGCCGTATATTCATATGGCATAACAAAGAGGCAGCGTAGCACATTGATGGGTTGTGCCGGCGCCCTCCCCAGGGCTGCTGCTGCCCCTCTGTGCACTCAAGGGTGGACCACCTACACATCAACACCCCTAATATTTACACCCACTTTAACCCGCTCTAATGAAAAATCGATCTTGTATTACAAATTTAAACCTATTGTAGCTCTTTATGTGCGTTCCTGCCAAGCCTCACGGTCCACTGTACCGTCCTCAGCCAGCGCCTCCCACTGTACCGCCCTCAGCCAGCGCCTCCCACTGTACCGTCCTTTCCTCAGCGCCTCCTTACGCTACTATGAAGGTTACACCTGTACAAAGGTGTACCAACACGAAGGACTGTAAGCTACACCACGAGGATCACACACCCAGTGAACACCCCCAAGCCAGCCCTGCAGGGTACACTTATGTACCAGTCGAATAAGATTGAGAGGCGGGACCTCAGAGCCGCAGGTCATCCCCTGCGAGAAGTACTAGGCAAGTACAATATAAACCAATTCTTTCATTTTTATGAGAGCATTCCTTGTGGGTTAACACAAGGCTATTGCTACCAGCCACTTGCCGCAATCACGGGAATACCTCGCGAGGCGAGACCTCCCAAAACCAGGGGGTGAAATATATGCATAAGGTGTACTTGGAGCAGGGTTGACTGCGTGTGGTAACACAACCCTCGCCATGCTAGGTATACACGCCCCTGTATCCTGGCCCTCTGGCTCATGTTCTTGTCAACAGCGTATAACTGCATCATTACGGATGCAGTTATTATTACCTTAAACACTCGCGCACCAATACCGCGAAACTATTCACCAATAGGGAAGTACGAGTACAAGTGAAATCGAGAAGCTATACTAAGTTAGCTAAATACAAAACATGGAATGATTGGTGTATTGTTTTCGTTGCTAAGGTCGCCGGCGGTGGCGCTGTGACCTGGACGACGCCCGGGCACATGCTCGCTCCTCACTCTGGCTGGGTTATCTTGAGATCTTGAGTGGGTGAGTGCACAATCGTGCCTCACCTACTATACGTTATGTGGTCCTCACCACCTAGCCCTGCCTCCCACTAATACCTTCTCTATTAACTGTCGGTAGCCTTGCCACGCTTGTCACAACTCGCGACCACCTTCACAACAGCCACCAACACAAGGCAGGTCCACTTCCTGTCATCACCATCACGGTACTATATCACCATGATGTATAACACTGCTTCACTAACAACTATTCTGGCCGGTAATCTTACCCCTGCCGCCACACACGCGTCATCACCTCAGTAACCTATCGGAGAGGTAGTTACCGTGATCCTGGTAAATCCCACCAGTTAAGGGGCTTTACTCCCTCAGAGTCCACTGTTCATCCCCCGCCCCCCTCCTTCCTGGGGTCACCCTGCATATGGCGCACCTCTTTTGGCAAGACTGGCATAACTGATTCCTAGTTTGGTCCTTAATCCACCTGGGCCGAGGGAGGAATACCTCAAGAAGCAGTATAGCATATATCGCACCCATAATGTTAACTAGAAATATACAGCAGAAATTTGACCAAATTATATTAAAAACCCCAAGAAAATCAGAGTGAAAAAATAATTAAAATATTCAGTATTTACCCAGAGCCCCCACATGACCAACCATTGCTGCTTAACAAACAAGATGTGCAAGTCTCTATACACTATACACTCAGTGTAAAACAAATGTATAACACTGGAACTATGAGATGTATAACACTAGAAACTATTTACAGTCATCTTCAAAATCTCAAACCAACTGAATTCTATGTTTTTACTGATGATTCTGTGCACTGGTAGAACAGGTTGTGCATGTGCAGTATATAAAGGGAATGAAATGATCATGTCTAGTACACAGAGATTGAACAACTGGGCAAGCACGACACAGACTGAGCTATTGGGTATTTATCTAGCCACTGAGCACCTTAAGCCCAATGGTTACCTTACCTTAAGGTGCTTCCGGGGCTTAGCGTCCCCGCGGCCCGGTCGTCGACCAGGCCTCCTGATTTGGTGGTGGAGTGATATTCTGTGACTCTAAAAGTGCTCTGCAGTCCTTAAATACCATGTTAGAGTTGGAAAACATGACTTTGTAGATCGATTGGCCAATGAGACTTGCAGGAGAGAAAACACTGATTATGACTTTGGACTATCTAATGCAATTATTAGAAAGATACACATTAAAGAAATTACTTCAGATTTAGAAGAACTAAGAAATGCCCAAGAGACCTGAAAGCTGCAGTATTAAAAGTTATGACAACTTTTGTAATAATAGATATTTGTATGGTCAGCACAGTAACTGGACCAGGCAATATGATATAGTCATTGCGGTAATTCGCCTTGGCTATAGGCACATCTGGCAGGTTAGTGAAGCTGAGCCACTACCAGAATATTCAGATTGTAAACTCTGTGACAAACCTTTAATGCATTCACTAGAACACTATATTGTTAAATGTGAAACCGTAAAAGATTTTAGACCTCCTGGCCTATTGTACCACCAACTGTGTAACTATTTCATTGAATCTGGTGTAGTGGACGACATCCTAACTATTTATCCTAAATTTGCTTGTCCATTTAAACAAATGAAGAACTATTTTATTTATTTTATTTTTAATTCTCTTATGAACCCATCCCTGCCCTTGTGTAGCAGTGCACAATAGAAAAGATTTACATATTCGTAAATTGAAACGTGTATACTGTCTAATGTATCGATTGTAACCATGATATATATATGTGTTTCAGCCTACAGTTTAGACCTATTGTCTTGTGAATGACCCTCTGTCCTGTGTAACAGTGAATACCAGCATTATTCTCACTTTAATAAGACTTAATTGAATTCCTCAGATAAGGCAAAACTAATTACATTTTGTCTATAAAGATGTAAAAAATAATAATAATAACGAGCATTATCATACCTCGCTATCATCCCCAGCATCATCTTACTTATCTCCATCATCATCCTTCACTATCATAAAGGTCATCATCCGTCATTTTTATCCCCAGAATCATTCCTCACTACAATGACTACACCATTCAGATGCAAGCTAGAAATGGAATGTAGAAATAACCTAAGCTACTCTGTCCTTTAGAGATGAACTTTATCATCTCAAGAAACTTACTTGAACTTGGAAAGATTCAGAGGAAGAAATATAAGCGGTAAGACCGCCGTACTAAGCTGTACGGCGGTCAGCAAGCGGAATACACTGAAAGAAGAAGTTGTGGAAGCCACCTCTGTCACAACTTTAAAGCCAGACTTGATAAAGGAGTTAGAAGACACCCCCGTACAAGACCAGCTGGCGGGGCACGAAGAGCCGAGTCTGGCTCGCCTGTAGTCAGTGTTAGGAGGTCACCATTAGGTGGTTACTATGAGGGAAGCAGGAACCAGCCCCCACCAGCACACGACACATGCTCCCAACATTACCATCGATCTCTGCCGGGCACAAAAGGCTCAGTAATGGCCTCCAATTAAAAGGTCGTTTGTTCCATATATTCAATACATTATGAGACCAGATAAGCGCAGTCACCTCAGGGAACTTTCAGGCCTTTTGTTACTCCTATTCATGCATATATTTCTTCCTCCCCCCCTCTCCCCCTCCCCCTCTCTCCCCTTCCCTCTCCCTCCCTCCCTCTCCCCTTCCCTCTCTCTCTCTCCCTCCCTCCCTTCCCTCCCTCCCTCCCTCTCCCTTCCTCTCCGTCTCTCTGACTAATTCTGTGCTTCCAAAATCTGATACGAAACTAAAGTTTCAATATTTAATCAAGCCTGATAACAATTGTTATTTTTATAAATCAATCAGGCAGAGTGCAGAGCTGTGAAAGGAAGGCTGCTCGCGGGTCACTGTCATGATCTCACGGGTCACTGTCAGGATCGTAGCCCAGAACGGTTCGTTTTATGTGAAACCCGCTCAAGAGGTCACTGTCTCGGGGGTTCAACTGAACTGAGACGTTCCTGTATTATTAACAAACTTTGGTAAACATGTTCAATAGACTCGGGAATCTGTTCAACAGTTGAGAGGCGGGACCAAAGAGTCAGAGCTCAACCCCCGCAAGCACAACTAGGCGAGTACAGTGACGCTGGTCAATGTAAGAGGGACCAGCCCGCGGGTCATGGACGGGCACAGTGGCCAGACAAGTGGTTGCTCGATTTCAATCCCACTAATTGTAAGTTAATGAAAGTGAAGAAGACTAGGTGACTACGTCATAAATACAAGGTGGGGCACCCGACAGCTGGGTGGACAGCGTTTTGGATTCGTAGTCCTGAGGTTCCGGGTTCGATTCCCGGTGGAGGCGGAGCCAAATGGGCAAAATGTTTCTTTAACCCTGATGCCCCTGTTACCTAGCAGTAAATAGGTACCTGGGAGTTAGACAGCTGCTACGGGCTGCTTCCTGGGGGCTGGAGGCCTGGTCGAGGACCGGGCCGCGGGGACACTAAGCCCCGAAATCATCTCAAGATAACCTCAAGAAGTTAACTACAGGAATCGGTGAAAGAGATCATAATGGACATAATTCAAGTGGACATAATTCCATCAGTGACACCAGAGGTACACACACAGACTGGACATCAGCAGCATATGGGACGCTGACAAACATTACAACATCGTTTACAAACCTAAATCAGAAGTCTTTCAAGGCAATCTATGCAGCTTTTGTTTGATAGATAATGGAGTATATAGCACCGGTCTGGAAACCATACTTTGTGAAGCATGAAACTAAAATGTACAGAGATTTGCAACAAGATTAGTTGAGGAAATTTAACCTCACAACCCTGAGGAAGCTTGGTGAGAAACCGGGCCGCGGGGACTTTAAACCCCGGAACCACTGCCAGGTAAGGTAACCTTGTCGGACGGAAGAAACAAGGAGATATAATCATAACATACAAGATACTGAATGGAACAGACAAGGTACACAGACAGCCTCTTGAGACAGACACAGTATGTCAAGAGGACACCAGCGTGAAGACATAAGCAGCAGTAGCAGCGGCTCTATCCATCATCCTCTAATATCCCCATATCTAAAATATATTAACAAAACACCTACCATCCATGTATAATAATTTATGTAAATACATATATATATTATATTGATAATTTTTATAACTAGCTGACATTATCCTTATAAAGATAATGGCAGATTAGATGAAATTATTAATGTAAAAATCTCTGCCGAATACTGAATAAAACCTTTTGTGTAAGGTAAAGTACTGCAAACAGGATGAGTATGGGTGCACAACAAACTACCGCAAACAGGATGAGTATGGGGTGCACAACAAACTACCGCTCACAGGATGAGTATGGGGTGCACAACAAATGGGGTGCACAACAAACTATCCCCCACTGTTCAGAGCGGTTTAGCAAACATTAAGGATAGATTGGTTGGCTGTGGGGGGGTGGGGCATGGGTCGGAGGGGGGTAGGGGGTGGATGGAGGAATCACGGACTGATAGGCAAAGGAAAGCTGTGTGTAAGTAGTTCACCACCAATGTATATATTGTTTAGCTTAACGATCACATTAGAGTCCTGTGCCTGAACCCATTATGTCACTAACCTTTCTGCCATATGCCAACACAATGTATATATATCGGACCACAAGTACTGATCTGGATACATGGACCATAATAAACCAATTAAACTAAACTAGTCCACTTCAGAGATCTAACGTAGTGCAAATGTTTACACAGTATTCCAGTCCAGTGTTCTTTGAGAATGTAGAACAATCAAATTACCAGACAGGATGAACAACCCAGCGGGTTTTCTTCCTATTGGGGAGTGATGTACATGCTGCTATGACGGCGTGTCCACTCACAGGATGAGTGGCGCTGCCCAATAAACTCACCCCTCGGGGCAAAATTTAAAAAAATGTAAAACAATCAAATTACCAGTGAGGGTTAGGGCAGCGACCGGATCAGCTGGGGGCAGCCTAGGGTGGAGTAGGGTAGGGGGGGTATTAGGGTAGGTTGGTGGAGGGTGAAGCAAAGTAAGGTTGGGTGTTAGGGTTGCGTATATTGGTGCTATGAAGCGAGACGCATTCAAGTGGAGTTGGTACCCACAGTAGTGTCGTAGATGGCCTACAGTAGGATGCCTTAACCCAGAAGGACGGAGTGGGTCGGCAGAGCATCCCGTAAAATGGCGTAGCGTGGCGTAGAATGGCGTAGCGTGGCGTGGTTCAGAAGATCAATGGCAACAATAAGATAATGAGGAGCAGTGTAAAGTGTGGTTAAGGGCTCACTGCGGCACCGACCCCCCGCACCCTCCCCAGACACCCGTCCACGGGGGCACGCGGTACACAACACTGCCACACCTCCCTCACCCCACCCCCCACCCCCACCTCCCCACCATCCATGGACGGCTTCCCCATGCCTAGAAGTACACACCTACTTGTAATCGACTAGTTGTGCTTACCGGGGTTGAGCTTTGGCTCTTTGGTCCCGCCTCTCAACCGTCAATTAACTGGTGTACAGGTTCCTGAGCCTACTGGGCTCTATCATATCTACACTTGAAACTGTGTATGGAGTCAGCCTCCACCACATCACTGCTAATGCATTCCATTTACTAACTACCCTGACACTGAAAAAGTTTTTTCTAACGTTCCTGTGGCTCATTTGGGTACTCAGTTTCCACCTGTGTTAAACAGTTTATCGTAATCTACCCTGTCAATTCCTTGAGAATTTTGTAGGTAGTAATCATGACTCCCATAACTCTTCTGTCTTCAGTTTCTCGAGGTTCAGTTCCAGTAATGTTGGTGGCGGTGGTGGTATAATAGTGGTAGTAGTAGGGGTGGTGGTATAATAGTGGTAGTGGTGGTGGTGGTAATAGAGGAAGTGGTGATAGTGGTAGTTATACTAGAGGAGGACCGCAAGTGCGGCTGGGGTGGGGGCAGGGTGGTCAAGGACCACCCAGCTTCACTGGGGGGAGAGGGTGTAAACGGCCCCGAGTGAGGGCTGGGGATGGATGGGGACGAGGACCAGCGTCCCGGCATGTCTGAGGCACCCTTGTCCACGCTGNGACAGTAGAGGGGGAAGGCGTAGACAGTAGAGGGGGAAGGCGTAGACAGTAGAGGGGGAAGGCGTAGACAGTAGAGGGGGAAGGCGTAGACAGTAGAGGCGTCGGCAGTAGAGGGGGAAGGCGTAGACAGTAGAGGGTGAAGGCGTAGACAGTAGAGGGTGAAGGCGTAGACAGTAGAGGGTGAAGACGTCGTCAGTAGAGGTCGAAGGCGTCATTAGAGGGCCTGGACGTCATAGAGGGGGGGGGGGGTGTGACGGCGTTGCCATTCGGGTAGTGGAGACGGCGACATTAGCCGTGGAGTGGGACCGCTTTATGTGACTGAGTGATGGCATTGTCAAGGAAGGGCGGCGACGTCGTGAGTGGGGGAGTGAGGCCGCTGTCAATGGGAGAGGGATGTGAGTGGGAGGGTACCCTATCTACAGAAGGGGACGGAGGAACCAACCTGAAGCATGACTGACAAAATGTGGCGTGAGTGACCAAACACAAGACTGGTGCGGCTCCTTTATTGTCCAACCACTTGACCTGGACGGTAGAGCGACGGTCTCGCTTCATACAGGTCGGCGTTCAATCCCCGACCGTCCAAGCGGTTGGGCATCATTTCACAACGCTTTACATTCTAAACAATCCGCCTTGTCACACCACACGTGCTATACATTGCCACACCTCAAGCTAAGCACCCGAGAAGACACTCAGAACACACAAGATAAAATCCTAACATTAAGGACTTCAAAAACGCGTTCTGGAGTTGAGCCGCACTCCTTGAAGACTGGGGAAAATTCTCACTTAACAAAAACAACCGCTCCCGCTGCATGTCCTCCTAGTTGTCTCCGATTTACAGCTGCTGTCATTGCTTCAAGTACTGCCACCTAACTCCAATCTTTATTGCAGTCATGTATGAGAACACTAATTGAAACAAGCACTGAACTAAATGTTCTTAAGACCTTACGTTTAGCAGTGATTGCTTCAGGTGAAGCAATCTTGACCCACAAAATAATTCTAATGACATTACTGGTGGCCCAGACTTTGGTCAAGTAGAGTGCATACCTAGAGCATACCTGGAGAGGGTTTCAGGAGTTCTTCCCTTCGCCTTCTGCTAAGGCTACTTGCTCCACCAGGCTTGGAGCGGCTCGCAGGCCCACATATCCACCACAACCGGGTTGGTCCGCCACTTCTTGCAAGAACTTGTTCATGTGTATGTTGAAGACTTCCACCTTTGTTTGGGAAATATTTCTAATGCCTGGTGGAGGGTGTTGAAGTAACATAAGTGACATAACACTTTTAGTAACACTAAGTAACATGAAGTGACATAACACTAAGTGTTATGTCGCGGATACCTGGTTGATGGGGTTCTGGGAGTTCTTCCACTCCCCAAGCCCGACCCGATGCCAGGCTTGACTTGTGAGAGTTTGGTCCACCAGGCTGTTGCTGGGAGTCAAGAGGCTCTTAGCACCCGCAGCTTTTCCTCAGCTCCAGGAGCAGAAATACATCACATTCAGCCTTTGACAACATTTACTCCCTATATTCTCCACTACTAAGAGAAAGTTCGGTTTTCATTATGAAATTCATAAAGTCCTCTCACTGGAAAGACAATCCAGCGACAACATGCTGAATCACTTGGCAAGCATCTAATTAAGAATTAAATTAAATCAATTGGATGCAGAGCAAATCAAGTCATTATCAAATAAATTGGATACAAAGCAAATCAAGCCATTAGCTTTTCATTTCAGAGGGTCAGTAATGAAGCAATATCCTATCACTGTAAATGTGTAATTTATCTCAATTGAGAACTTTCACTCCCCGACTGGGCAACAAAGCCAAGGTGTAATGGGCGAGCAGACCCACCAAGCACCTGCTGAATCTGGGACGCCGAGGTAACAATAGCGGGTGATGGTCACGCTGGTCTGNAAGGTTGTGGATGGAGGTGGCTCTCTACAACTTCTCCTTTCAGTGCATTCCTCTTATTGACAACCCGTACAGGGAACCATTATTTCCTTCATTCCTTCACATTTTTACATTCGTTTTCAACTTCCTGCTGTGTCCTCTTGGCCAACTTTCTCTCAAGAGAAAGTTGGTCAAGAGTGGATATGGATAACTCTCAAGAGGTTATTCCTACCTGGAGTGTTTCGGGAGCTCTTCTACTCGACTTGTGATACTTGGTCCAACAGGCTGTTCCTTGGAGCGGCCCGCAGGCCCACATATATCATTACAACCTGGTTGGTCCGGCACTTCTTGCAAGAACGTGTCCAGTGCCTCTTGACTACCTCCACCTTCGTTCCGGCAACATTTATAATGCTCGCTGGGAGGATGTTGAACAGCTGTGGACCTCTGATGTTCATACAGTGGTCTCTGATTGTGTCTATGGCACCCCTACTCTTCACTGGGTCGGTTCTCTGCGTTTCCTTCCGTATCTTTCGCTCGAGTTTGTTGTTATTCTACCGTGAAATTTAGGACCTGTTTGACAAAGTTGAAAATCCAACGCCCCACTTTACCCGTTATTCCTATTGATCTCATTTTGGGTGCTATCACCTTGTATATATATGATGGCTATATATGATAGCCCCTTGAGTTATGTGATAGTTTCACCTTGTTTGAAACTCTCGGCAGCTGGTGTCTTGTGTTGGGGTCAACAGCAGGAGGGCAGCCAGTGTGCTGTGATGAGGTCACTGGCACCTCCTCAGTGTCACGCTACACACTCTCGCCGTCTCATTACCCGGCCTCATCCCATCCCTACTCACAATGTCATTTCACTCATCGGAACGCTGCGCCACCATCACTCCCCTTATACTCATCACTCCCCCTCCCACCTCCCTCATAATGAAGACGCCGCATTGTCAATCACAATGTAAAAGTATTGTTTACCTATTTACATCACCCAACTTGTCGAATCTCAGTACCATTATACACTTTTTCCTGACAGCGTCTTGCAGGCGTCGGGAGAGTTGCGTATACAACAGGATGCCCAGATGATGCCCTCACCAGGGAACTCTGGGGGTAATGAGGTAATCAAAGGCTAAATTATATGCCCAGTCCGGATGTGAGGCCACGGGTACAACCACGGCTCAACAGGTAATGCTTGTATTTACAAGACACAAAAGACAAGTATTATGTGCTTCACACTGGAACAGCGGGGGAGTTGGAGCAACATAACAGGCTTCAGATCAAGGCCTCCAGAGCAAAAAGTTAAGGGGGCAGTGTGATTGATATACGAGTACAATAGGTGTTCTAGCGCACCACACACAGCTCAATTAAGAACATCAGGGCAGGAAGGAAAGGAAAAATAAAGAAAGGAAATTATGAGAAACTCTAAGGCAGTGACTATACAGGTCCACTTATCATTCTTACAGGGGAGAGACGTACAGGTTTTGGTTAAAGCCTTATGGACAAAGGCTTAACTTGTCTTTAGGCTTTCTCGGGCAGCGTCTAGTTTTGGTTAGGTCTCGGGGACAACAGCTTAGTTAAGACCTGGCGAGCATTAATTACAGATTAGCTAACGTAATCTGAGACAATATGATAAGATTGCGTTGGAAGTCAAAGGCAACATATTGACTCAACTCAAAGACAACTCAATAGCGTTTAGCATGATTTCAGTCGTGAAGTACTATACAAATGTTAGGCTGGAAGTTTACATTTTAGCAATACAAGCTCCAATATTAGTTGACGCTTCACCACCCACAATATGACGATGTTCATGTTTTAGATTCAGCTACTGTTGTTGTTGTTGTTGTTATAGATTCAGCTACTGGAACAAGTTCCTAGTAGCACGGCTATGGTGAGCCTGTAACTTACTGGAACAAGAGTTACAGGCTCTTGGGTGACGTAAGTAGCACGGGCTATGGTGAGCCCGTAACTTACTGAACAAGAGCAGGGTAAGTAGCACGGGCTATGGTGAGCCCGCTGTGGACTTACCTGCACAGGAGCGGGCTGTAACTATGTTCAGCTACTGGAACAAAATGTTTATATAGCATGGGCCACAGAGAGCGTGTAACTGAGTTCGGATATTCGCGGTAACTTTTTTACTGGGATATTTGAATCAAAGTTTTAAATGGAGGTGGGGTTCCCCCCCCCCCCTCCGTTTCTTTTTCCGCTTCTGTTTTAGCGCACTGGTTTTAGTCTTGTTTTAATAACATTATCTGGTGGCGGATATAGATGCACGGTAGTCCTGGGTTCGATCCCAGGTGCCGGCCAAACAATGGGCAGTTTTTTTCACCCTATGCCCCTGTTACCTAGCAGTAAAATAGGTACCTGGATGTTAGTCAGCTGTCACGGGCTGCTTCCTGGGGGTGGAGGCCTGGTCGAGGACCGGGCCGCGGGGGACGCTAAGCCCCGGAATCATCGCAAGATAACCGCAAGGTGCCACCTCTTGGGTGACTTAATCTTCACCAATCACTTAAAGAAAGCAATTAGAATAAATGTGACGGTAGAGATAAGAGCTTAAGGTGAAGTTCTCAAAATATAGTCCAGCGTGACCAAAGAGGTCACCGCTCTAAAGGTGAGACTTGTAAACAATGCAGGTATAGGCTTTAGAGTCAACAATTGGGTTACCCGAGGGAATACAACGAGAAAGTTTCAGTTGAACCACGAAGCAATCCGACCTTCAGGGTTTATGGGACGCCACTTCTGCAATATTGAATTGTAGTCTATGTATTTATTAATATAACATAGTTTAATATAATTTAGAATATATAGTAATATAATTTATTAATATAATCAGAAGGCGCTAAGCCAGCATATAGCACCTGGAAGAGGTATGAGGACAAGACTCTGCGATAAGACGGAGGGATAGGAACGGTGCACAACTGTTTAGACCATCGAGGATGAACTTGGACCTGTAAAAAGCTAGGCTGTCGCTGTGTTGAGCAGCCCAAGTGCTTCTGCGAGGCAGCTCTTGTGTATAGGGCTAGGGGTCTCGGCAGTGGTGTCTTGTGTATAGGCCTAGGTAGTACAGTTCGGGTTGTTCTCGACTCACAATAGGGAATCTTGGGTTCGAATCCCGGGCGGAACATAAATGGTTGGGCACGTTTCCTAACAGCTTATGCGTCTATTCACCTAGCAATAAACAGATACCCAGGAGTTACTTGTGGGGGTTGCATCTTGGGGAGAGTCAGTAAGTCGATCTTGGGGGGGGGGGCTGGATATAAGCCTAACGTATAGGCAACAGTACACAGTCTGCCTGTCCCTTGTATGCACGTCGAATCTACGCTTGACACAATACAGCGGTCTCACATTTATTATTTTACCCTGTAACTCAGACCAAAACGCTGTAACATTATTCCAAAACTCATACTTATATGGGCCATTCTGAACCTTAACTAATCCAGTATGTTGAACTGTTGAGTTCTGAAGACAAATATGATCCCGATGACGGAGTGAACATTTCTGGCTCAAATACTTTTAGAGTGAATAATGAATGTTGGAAGTTCAAAGTTTATAACCGAGATGCTACCAGATGGCTGAGACTGGTGGTGGTGATGGGTGAGGCTGTGGTGATGGTGGTGGTGGTGGTGATGGGTGAGGCTGTGGTGGTGATGGCAGCACTCCTCACCCACCAACTCGTCACATTACCACCATAACCATCTACCAGACCACCATCCCCAACGTTAAGGTTGGATACAACAAAGAAGTTGAACGTCAGGAAAGTTCAAAATAAATCGCCACAGGTAGAACAAGGCCAGAACACGGAGGATAAGAAGCTGGACCTCACCTAGTGGTGAGTGTTAGGTCAGGCAATAAGAAGCGTGTTGTGTGGAGCAGAAGGCGGAAGACAGGCGGGTGTTGCGGTCCAGCAAGTCTTGTACGCTGGTCACAGTTCATATTAGAATGTCACTTGTCTAAGCCTTCCGGGCAAGTAAACACGGCCGCCTCCTTATACAAGGTCCGGAGACAAGGCCACGGAGACACTAGAAAAGGTCCAAAGATATGCAACGAGACTAGTTCCGGAGCTGAGGGGATTGCGCTATGAGGTAAAGAATCATAGAACTGGATCTTACTACACTGGAGGGAAGGAGAGAGAAAATTCTAAATTGCCAGAAACAAACCTGACTGAGGGCCTACGAATAGAAAACGTAATAGACCCTCAATTTTGCGAGCCGCTGTAAGTTATACTACATCATATTTTGCCCGTTTGGGGTCTGCACTTTAAAATTTGAGGAAGTACCGGAGAGGCCGAGTTGGTGTACAAGGTGCGAGCAGTGGCAGCTGCCCCAGAGCCCGGGGACGGGTCAGCACGTAGAAGCCTCCGTGTGATCCTTCCATTTGATATTCACACCTTTGTTTCTCACAGCATCCAGGCCCGTGGACGGAGGTCCCCGGTGTCGCAAGGAACCCTAATGCACGGTACCTGACGGAGCAGACGCCGCACCTCCAGGAAGTACACACGCGGAAACTTTTTTTTTCCCTCCTCACGCAGAGAACAATGGACGTTACCTTTCCCCGCCTCGATGCCAAGCATTCCGAAACACCATTTCCTAACTGCCTGTTGGAAACGTTTCTAACATTTCCCGGGCGTATACATACATCCTCCTGCCACCAATTAGGGGCCGGCCGGCCGAGCGGACAGCACGGTGGACACGTGATCCTGTGGTCCCGGGTTCGATCCCGGGCGCCGGAGAGAAACGATGGACAGTTTCTTTCACCTTGATGCTCCTGTTACCTAGCAGTAAATAGGTACCTGGGAGTTAATCAGCTGTCAAGGGCTGCTTCCTGGGGGTGGAGGCCTGGCCGAGGACCGGGCCGCGGGGACACTAAAAAGCCCCGAAATCATCTCAAGATAACTGTCTTGCTCTGTGTGTGTGGGGGGGGGGGGCTTACACTCCTGAATATGAAGACGTTGAGCGTTGGTGTTTCTCCAGGATGGTAACGGTGGGGCAGGTATAGTGCCCAGGTGCTCCAGGATGGTAACGGTGGGGCAGGTATAGTGCCCAGGTGCTCCAGGATGGTAACGGTGGGGCAGGTATAGTGCCCAGGTGCTCCAGGATGGTAACGGTGGGGCAGGTATAGTGCCCAGGTGCTCCAGGATGGTAACGGTGGGGCAGGTATAGTGCCCAGGTGCTCCAGGATGGTAACGGTGGGGCAGGTATAGTGCCCAGGTGCTCCAGGATGGTAACGGTGGGGCAGGTATAGTGCCCAGGTGCTCCAGGATGGTAACGGTGGGGCAGGTATAGTGCCCAGGTGCTCCAGGATGGTAACGGTGGGGCAGGTATAGTGCCCAGGTGCTCCAGGATGGTAACGGTGGGGCAGGTATAGTGCCCAGGTGCTCCAGGATGGTAACGGTGGGGCAGGTATAGTGCCCAGGTGCTCCAGGATGGTAACGGTGGGGCAGGTATAGTGCCCAGGTGCTCCAGGATGGTAACGGAGGGGCAGGTATAGTGCCCAGGTGCTCCAGGATGGTAACGGTGGGGCAGGTATAGTGCCCAGGTGCTCCAGGATGGTAACGGTGGGGCAGGTATAGTGCCCAGGTGCTCCAGGATGGTAACAGTGGGGCAGGTATAGTGCCCAGGTGCTCCAGGATGGTAACGACGAGATGGGTATGGGGGGCCGGGGGACCTCAAGCCTGCTCACACAGGTATGGGAGCCCATTATTAATGAAGCAGGTGTTACTAAGGTATTCCGTCACAGTGCACATTAACCGAGGCTCTCAGCCCGGCGCTGGATCACGTCTCCCGGCAACAAGTCGCCTCAAGATTACCAACTGGCTACCGTCTCCTCGCTTCCGCTGCCCCCCACACCACGCCAACCTTCTCAACTTTTGCTGACAAACTTATGCTTACTTAATTGCTTGTGGGGGTTCAGATTCGGCTCTTGTTCCGCCTCTCAACAGTTATCAACTAATACACAGGTTTCTGAGCCTATTGGGCTCTTATCATTTTGCTCTATTCTACATTTGTATCTGTGTGTAGAATCAGCCTCCACCACATCACTTCCTAATGCATTCCATTTGTTAACTACTCTGACACTCAAAATTCTTTCTAATCTGCAGGCGATGAGTCACAATAACGTGGCTGAAGTATGTTGACCAGACCACACACTAGAAGTTGAAATCTGAAGTTTATCTTTCTTTCTCTTTCCTTTTCTTTCTCTCTTCTCCTACGCTCCCTTGCTATCCTCTTCTTATTCCTATTACTTTTCCTTCGGTGGTTATAATGGGAGCTGCCTCGTATGGGCCAATAGGCCTTCTGCAGTTCTCATTATTACTACTATTCTCTACACCTTACTTTCCTCCTCACCTCTCTCTTGCCTATTTATTACCCGTTCTCTACCTCCTCATCACAAGCGACTTGAGAATGGTCCAGGACGGACCGAAACGTCGTCGTCCCTTCAACTTCTAGTGTGTGGTCTGGTCAACTTCTTTCTAATCTGTTTCATTTGGGCACTTAAGGTTCATCCTGTGTCCCTTTGTTCGAGTACCACCTGTGCTAAATAGTTTGTATTATCTACCCTGTCAACTCCCCTGAGAATTTTGCATGTGGTAATCATGTCTCCTCTAACTCCTGTCTTTCAGTGACAGGTTCAATACATTTAGCCTTTCCTCGTAACTCATACTTCGCAATTCTGGGACTTGTTTAGGGGTATACCTTTAGACTTTCTCCATGACTAGATATAGACTTCACGCTGGAGCCGCATACTCTAGGACTGGTCTCACGTGTGTGATAACAAGGTCTCTAGTGATACCATACACAAATTTGTGAAGGAGATTCTGATATTAGTCAATCCTGCAGATAACGTTGATGACATCCTTTTGATGTGGGATCCGGAGAAAGGTGCGATGTCCGTTTCATGAAGGATTTTATCTCCCGTTTGGTACCTTGTGTCCGACCTCCTGCTCTCCACATCTTATTACATTACTTCACATTACCAGAGTTATACTTTGGTAGCCATTTGCTAAACTACTCATTAAATTTAACGAGGTCAGCTCGTAGCTATTTGTTGTCTTCCTCAGTCTTGCTAATAATTTGTGCATCATCAGCTAACATTGTGAGGAATGAGTATTCTCTCATGAAGCTCATTTGTGAATAAGAGAAACGGGATAAGTCCGAGAATTGAACCATGTGGAACTGGAGCACCTTACGTTTTTACTCCTGCCTATTTCTCCAACTTTTGTAACAGCCTTTTATGTATGCGTACGTGAACGTGCGTGTATGTGTGCACTCGAGAACAACCCCTGGGCCCGCACGTACTGGGGTACGTGCGGGCTGTCACCAACACAGTGACGCAGCAACTATGCCAGTAAAATAAAGCTCCAAAATACTACTGATTGTGGATGAGTTATGGCGGCCGTAGAAGTTTATGGGTTCCCAGTCATTACCAATACACACGACATCCTGTGTGGTGGGTGACGCCAAGCGCACTCACCCGTCCAACCCATTACCAGTACCCAGTGTCACTCAGTCCCCCCCAACCCCATTACTCATTCTCCTTCACCCCACACACTCCACAATGTATTTATCATGATTAACCTCCCACATTAAGGTTATCGTTCTCACCCATATTTGTAGGACTAGACTGCTCTTATATGAACTGAAGTGCACTTGTAGTACGGGGTACATAGACAGACAGGCACAGGAGCTACCCACTCAGAGGCACTCGTGTCACCCACAGCCCCAGCAGGTGGCTCCTCCCAGTACTCCAGCGGTCCCCCCCCCCTCCCCATCCTTCACCCCATCTTTACCTGAAGCAACACATCTAAACTCAAGAGTTGTTGTCTTGGGTAAGAAAAGATTCAAGTGTGGAGGGTCGGGGAGGTCTTGAGGGAGAGCAGCGCGGGAACACTGGGCGCTGCTCCTACACATTATCACACCCGACATTTTTTTTATAAAAGCCGTGCAGGAAAGGACGAGAGGAGTAAGGAGGAAGAGTTGAGAGGGATAGGGCATATTGGGTGTAATTTGGTGAAGGAAGGTGGGTGGGTGGTGAAGGCGGGTGGGTGGTGAAGGCAGGTGGGTGGTGAAGGCAGGTGGGTGGTGAAGGCGGGTGGGTGGTGAAGGCGGGTGGGTGGTGAAGGCAGGTGGGTGGTGAAGGCAGGTGGGTGGTGAAGGCAGGTGGGTGGGTGTACAGCCTCCCCCCGCACGTTCCGCTCCAGGGCCTGGCTCTCACAGGCCCGGGGTACAAAAGTTACCATTGCACCAGTAAGACTTCCGCTAACCCCAATCCTCCGCCGCACAACTCTACAAGTCCGGCCTGGAGCCAGGCTGGTCTGCGGGATAACTTTAGGAGTAGACCGCTGCTGGCAGCGGCCCGTACACCATATGTTAACTACAACCCGGCGTGATGCACGTGCTGCATCACGCCGTCCCTTATACAAGACGGACGCCACGACCAGAGTATATACCAAGTGTTGCAAGCAGCGCCACCTGCAACAGGGCACGACGCTAGTACAAGCACCAGTGTTGCAAGCAGCGCCACCTGGGAAATAAGCCCAGTGTAAAGCAGGGAATGAAATAGGTGCTCTAGGAAACACATTAACACACCTCTAACTCTTCCCGCGGGTAATTGGAACATACACTCCAAAAGGTACTTGATCAACCGAGGTCTGGTTCCTTCGTCAGGATGCATGCAGCAGCGACAAAGAGTTGGGTTGATCACTCAAACAGATGGCAGGGCTCTGGTTACAATTTTTTTTTATACTATAAGATATCAAATTTGGAGAGAGCAGCACGAGAGGGCAGCACGGGAGGGCAGCACGAGAGGGCAGCACGAGAGGGCAGCACGAGAGGGCAGCACGAGAGGGCAGCACGAGAGGGCAGCACGAGAGGGCAGCACGAGAGGGCAGCACGAGAGGGCAGCACGAGAGGGCAGCACGAGAGGGCAGCACGAGAGGGCAGCACGAGAGGGCAGCACGAGAGGGCAGCACGAGAGGGCAGCACGAGAGGGCAGCACGAGAGGGCAGCACGAGAGGGCAGCACGAGAGGGCAGCACGAGAGGGCAGCACGAGAGGGCAGCACGAGAGGGCAGCACGAGAGGGCAGCACGAGAGGGCAGCATGAGAGGGCAGCATGAGGGCGCAGCACGAGACGGCAGGAGTGAGGAAAGTACTTACTCTTCCCCACTTGCACAATATGCAACATTGTGCAACAAATCTGTTCTTGTTGTGGGAACAATAGCCATTGTTGTTCCTGGAGGCCTAAGCAATCAAAGAATAACACTAACTACCCTTTGACAAAAAATGTGTTACCTTGTGTAATCGCTGGTTGCAAGCGACTGAAAATTGTTGCAGTAAATAAAGCAAATATGTTGCACATAATTCTTAATATAAATATAAATATAAATATATATATATATATATATATATATATATATATATATATATATATATATATATATATATATATATATATACACATATATATATACATATATATATACATATATATATATATATATATAATATATATATATATATATATTTCTGGGTGAAGAAAAGATGTGGATTACTTTTCTATAGTAATCCACATCTTTTCTTCACCCAGAAATTACGATTCTATAGTAATCCACATCTTTTCTTCACCCAGAAATTACGAAAATGAGTTTTGGAGAACTCCTGTTTCAGCTAAGCCCTGATGCTAAGAAAATAGTTAGAGGGATAGAAGCCCTAAATCAGAAGATAGTAAATACAGAATATGCGGTCATATTCATTGAGACATGTGTAAAAGAAAACCTGCTGCCAGTATACACCAATATATATATATTATATATATATATATATATATATATATATATATATATATATATAATTTAAATATAATTCAAAAGAAGAACNGAGGGAGGTCAGAGGGAGCGCGTGCACCGTTGCAAATATAGCCCCGAGTGTTGCAGACCCATACGCCCTAGTGGCGTCAACCACCCCCCAGGCCACTGACTGCGGGAGAAGCGCTGGCAAGGCTGCAACAGTATTGCTCTTGTGCGTCAATCTCACTTTACTCACCTCTCAACACCCCTCCACCCTCCCACACACACTTGTGACTCACACCCAAGACACTCATCTTACAAGTGCATCTATCATCTTACCAACTGCATACAACAATGCTATTTCAGAACTACCAAAATTCCTGAACCTGTAATGAGCGAGACTACAAGACACGAGATGACGATACATGAAAGACTAAAGACTACAGAGACAGGACGCTATGACTCCTGACAAGGGTAAAGCAGTAGCCTACTTTGTACATGCGACGGTTTCACCTGATGGCTGCAATACAGGAATGATTCTCCCTTATGAGGGAGGGGAGGGAAATCTAACTTCTGAGAAGGACGGACGCGAGGAAAATACATGTCTAAAAGGGGAATAATAGGAGACGGACGGGGTGGATAGTGATTAAAAACAGGGCAAAGTGTATGTAGAATGGGAAGGGAAAGTCACAGGTATGGAATAGGTGCATATGCAGATGGAAATGGGAGAGATAAGGAAGGGGTGTATATGCAGCAAGGGGAGGGCAAGGAAAGGGGTTAGAAGGGGAGTGCGTCCACCGCAGAGCTTCAGCTGACCTTGGGTTGCCCGCATAAACAAACTACGCTGAGGTGGTGTAGTCTGACACTTCCTACCCTCCCTCTATCCAAGGATAAGTCAGCTATCCATTTCTCTATCCCGGATAAATGCTTCTTAATTCCTACTCGATTCCTTCGGGTTATTCATACCCGTGGCACCTCTTGGGTGGCTTAATCTTCATCAATCTACTCAATTCCCTCCCCCCTAGATATGAACCACTTAGGCCCACACATGACCTAACTCATCACCCTGACCCGAAAGACAATGAGCAGTATAACCTTCATAATATTACGAGCCCAGGGATTGTCAAGGAAGCTTCACCCGTGAGAACCATAACCCAAGCCACCTTGAGTATGGCCAGAGTGCCTAGAGTACACACGGGGCAGGCAGAGTGGAGGTAAGGAGCCAGGCAGGGGGCCAACTTTACCACCACACATGCAACACAGTTACTACATCTCCTGCACTTGTTGGTCAGAGAACATTCCCACCCACTGTGCTATTTCTGCGTGCACATGGCTTTGCTTGCTGCATCTTAACCTGTTTTCCTCACTGAGCCAGCAGTAGTAGTGAGGGGGGGGGGGGGGCATTAGCCTAGCAGTGTTGGGTGGTGATCAAGCGCAGTGATGCTGGCCGCCCCTCCCGCTCTTGACCTTGGCAAGTTAAAGCACCAGCCAGCTCAAGACACGAGGCCCGGCGTCTGCTTCACCCCAGACACGCCCACTCCTCCCCTCCGCCCGCATGCTGCTGCTGCTTGCTCACCAATGCTCCTGCCTCCCCCACTTACCCTGCCCGCGCCGCCTGTCTCCTCCAGCAGGCCGTCATCTACATGGTGGTCTCCAAATGACCTCCTTACTCGCCCCTTCTCCCTGACCTCGTCAATACCGTCAATGATGCTGGCGTTGCTACCTGCACACTCCGCCCAGGACACAGAAGACGGCTGCATAAACACCAATATTAAATTTCCATTCGCCGTGAACGAGCATCACATAATACAATTTCCAGGGATATTGCTGCGTGGGCGCTAAAAGCTGTCTGGTCAACCGTGTTACTCATTTCAGGGTTACTTAGGCACAGGATGAGTTAATGACTCACTTCATTAGCTTAATTGGCTTCAGTAAGGTTACGTTCAATGTTTTACAACTTCCGCGTTGTTAAAGCTCAGTCATAACTTTGTATCCAGTTATTGTTCCATGGTATATCGGTCACTTCTCAACAATGCTGGCATTTCCTCTCCTCTTCTGGAACCCGTCAGCTTATTTCCAATGCACAATGTTGGACCCAAGTCCTAAGTTGTTCATCTATACCGCTGTTCTATTCTTCCCTATCATATTACATTAGATGACTGCAAGCAGGCAAGCAGGAAGGCCGACAAACAAACGAGTAGGCAAAAACCATCAACACGTCACATGATCGTGGAGAGTGTGTGTATACGAGGCCACAACGACACCCACACCACCACCAGTGTTGCTTGCTGACCGCCTCACTCCGGTTCACACACCAACACCACCACCAGTGTTGCTTGCTGACCGCCTCGCTCCGGTTCACACACCAACACCACCACCAGTGTTGCTTGCTGACCGCCTCGCTCGGTTCACACACCACATTTTTTGTATTAACACATTTAGGTACATCTGCTGTTGTGCAGCTGCCCTACACTATATGAAGGGAAGTACACAGCGTGTCCCCATAAAAAAGCTACATAGTGCTAGAAATCCCCATCACACAGGATGGTTAGTCATACATGTAAGAATCTAAGATGAGGTCTGATAAAGACCTTTTGTGCCCTCTGTAATGCTTTAGCGCTACCGCTCACAGGATGAGTATGGGGTGCACAATAAACTAGCCGCCTTCGGCGGCAACAATCAATCACAACAGAGGCATGTGATCAGTAGGCTGCACTGGCAGACTCTGGGTACATCATGAGGATATCAACACAAGAGTGAATAAGGCAGCAGTAATACTAAAAGTTCCCATCTCACAGGATGGTTAGTCACACAGGGCCGTATGTTCAGTAGCCTGCACTGGCAAATTTTGGGTGCAACATGAGGATATCTTCAAAAACACGAGTGAATAAAGAAATTGCAAAGCTCTAGGTACCTTATGCCAACGGGTCTAAATGGTCTGATAACTGGGCATTCGGTGATATAGTATGCACGCTCATGCCCCAGTTCCTGCTCACAGAGCTTGCACCTGGAGTGCTCAGGATTGGGAGATCCGTCACCTGTAGCCACCAGCCACAGGTAACGATAACCCAACCTGATCCTGGCAACCACTGTGTCGCACAGTCTGGTGGACGTTTGTGCTGCCCATAAACATAGGCTTCAGATCTAAACATATAGCTTTTTATACAAGTTTCAGGTCGTTGGGAGTCTAATTTCTCTCCTCTCAGACCTGAGTGTTTGGAACAATATAGTTTTGACAGCAGAGATGGGGATACCTAGGTCTAATTTAACTTAATCTTTGTTACACGCGAATTTGGCTGCAATGTCTATGTCATTATGATGGGATACCATCACACCTCATATTATAGGTGTGATGGTATCCATACAAAACCCACAGAGTGTCAGGTTAAACAACTGGCTGACCTCCACACAAGCAGAACTGATGACACTACAACTAGCTACCAGTACATTAAGAAAAAAAATTTGGGAGGAGGAATAACATTTTCTGATTCAAAGTCTGCTCTTCAAGTAATCGAAAACTTCTGGAAAATCGAGAGCAAGAACCTCATACTAGCAATTATAAATGACCTAATCGCTGCACAGAGTAAAGGGTCTCGAATCTCTTCTGTGTGGATATCACCACACATCACACACCACCACACTTGCCTTGCTCGCTACACACACACTAAATGTACCCAATCCTGTTCATCCCGTGGGAGCACCTCCAGAAACTGCACTAAGTTGGGGTAGAATGTTGCCCCGTACACCCCCCACCAGGCCCAGCTATACATATTACCGAGCCAGGCAGTCATATATTACGGGCTCACTATAGCCCGTGCAACATACAAATTTCGTTCTGAGCAGCTAAATCTAAAAACAACAACAAGTCATACCCATCGCACATCTCCTGTAGCAGGTAAGTACGACGGGCTCACCATAGCCCGTGCTACTTGCCCCGCTCCTGTGCCAGGTAAGTCCACTACGGGCTCACCATAGCCCGTGCTACTTGGAACTTTTTGTTCCCCAGTAGCTGAATCTAAAAACAACAATCATACACTATGCATTCCTTCGGCCTCTACCCTCGTCTAATAAGGGTTTACCCATTGTACCTCCCGCGAATGAGAATGATATGCCGTCTGTGAAGGAGAGAGGGTCCCGAGGAGCGAGAGTGAGGGCACCAGAACAGGTGTCTCCCCCAAGCCTCACGCCCTAACACTTGTGTACCTCTTCTGACGCCTTTACGACAATTAGTCGACAGGGACGGGTCGTATTATTACCAAATAACTGTGTTTAATACTGTAAACAAATAATTACAATGGAAACAATCCAAATGTAATATATTTGAGCTAGGTTTAAAGAAAAAATATTTTGATATCCGAAATACAACGTAAATTCAAGTACAGTATATATATTGATTTAAGGAACTGAAGGTGAAATCTAACGCTTAGGTTAAGTTTTACTAGTTACACAGCGTATTATTAGCGTTTTCATTCGTTTAGAAAATCAAGTATACTGTAATGTGTAACAGAGCTTTAGATTGTCGTAAACTCAGTAGGCATATATATTTATCGGCCATAATTATGATGTGAACAAAGTTAAAAACCATCTGACGTGTGAGGCCTCACCCTGAGGCAAGACAACGCCACGTCCCCACATTACTCCTGCCTGACCACGCAAGTAATGTCGTTTTCCAGACTTGCATATCCACACCGAGGAGACCCGAAACTAACAGAATTGATTAAAAACAAGTCTCCCTCTGGCACCACAACGAGGCCATTGGCGCCCAACAAATACATTAAAACAAAGTCAAAGACGCCCAACTCTTGAAGTGACTGACCACGCGGGGCCTGTACCACTTGTACAGTAAGGGGCCGGGGTCACCCATCCACTTGCAACTTTGTCACCAGTCACTATGTATTATAACTCGTTAACTCATGTGAACTTGAAAATAATAGAGAACTGTGGGTCCAGAGCACCACATGGCCGTAATAGGAGACTGAACACCTGTAACCACCACGGCTAAGACTCCAAGCACTTTTGGTGCTCCATGATAGAGAAATATGAGACAAGAAAAAATGTGTAAAAAAGGAAGGAGGATGTGGTGGTGCAGGAGAGAGACTCCAGGAGGTCATGGGGTCAGACATTGTTGGGGGAGGGAGGAGGCGGGAGGGGGAGGGAGGGGGGCTGCTCTATGTAGACCCCTCCAAGGTTACACCACACACTCAGCTGTTTGTGCAGTTAAAATTATAAAATATTCGAAATAGACTGGTAAAGAATGGCAGGAACAAAAGTTAACAGGTAGAGCAATGAGGTGAATGACAACGGGAGGGGCGCTGGAGGGCATTATGGTACAGGACAACATAGTTACCAAAGGCAAGATTAACAACGTACTAGGAAAAATAGTGGCTCACATATATCTACGTTTTATAGGCATACATATTCCTGGACATATATGGACATTATAAGGGCATTTTAAGGACATTTCATACATAACACGGTTCGCCAACGACTTTTTTGTTTCATTATAGCCTCCCCTAACTTACCTCAATCTGACACAGGCTAACCCAGCCTAACCGAGCGCTGTATACAGTGTAAGACAACTAAAACACAATTCAATTTCTTTCTTTATTATGCACCCCATACCCATCCCGTGGGCGGTGGTGTAAAGGATTACAGAGGCACATAATCGGGTCAGGAACTGAACCCTCTAGTTTGTTTAGCTAAGCAAATAACAATTTTGAACACAATATGTGCAAAATGAGTGTGTGTGTGTGATCTGACCGTAACCCGGCTAAATATATCGAGCATGAGAGGGGTGATGTGGGTATGGCACCGACCCCTTCACCACCCTGGGGCACTGCTGCCCCTCACTAGGGGGCACCAAATTGTGTGTCACGTGTGGGGAAGTCTAGGGGGGAGGGGGGTGGATAACAGGCTTGGCTTCCTCTCGCACCTCACCAACTTCATGATAAAATCAGTGGCAGCCATAAGGAGGATTCGAACCAATGCTCTGGGTCCATCAACCTCTGATCCATATGTTGTAATGCCCCTAAAACATCAATAACCACGTGCCTTTCATTATATATAATTACCATTACCAATATACCGAGTCCCAAAACATCACGATTTTCCATATTTCGAAATCGGCATTACACCGATGACTAATTCGAGACAAATTACGCTAACAGAGCAGCGAGACTCGTGTCGGGCCAAGAGACCTACCTATTCCAACCCTTGATCAACCAGAGTGCAAAACAAGGTTCCTCTTCCCGTGGGCCGGGCGTCACCCGCACGGCGTCCCTGGACATACATTTACACCTGTGAACTACCTACCACCATCTATGCTCCTACGGCATTTTTCCATTACCTTCTGGCTACTGGGCTTTGGTCAGCCGTCCCTGGTGACTGCCTGGGTCTGTGAGGGTGTTTGCCTTCGTAGCCTGAGGGGGCCACATAGCCCTCACAACCAGGCTTATCCAGGCTGATGCAACAAGGAGGCGGCGAGGAGTGGGTACCTGTGGGTGGGCGGGTCACTGGTCACTGCCCGTCGCTGTTACATCACCACCCACGTGTCCACACAAGGATGGCAAGACTCACACTTGAAGGACGTCTCTCTAAATCTTACTATTCGGAAAATATTTCAATTTGCAAATACACAAAACCACTACATTTTCACTCCCAAAGTAGAGAAACAGAAGAGTTACGTGCAGTAAAAGTTGTGTTAAAATCTCGCCAACTGACATATGATCAATGCAGCGAAGACAAAAGAATATTGCTCTTTGTTGCAGATGTGTACTTCTTGCAACTTTGGCAATACATTACATATTTACCAAGAGCACAAAGAAATTAGAAAGTAAGATCCGCAAGCCTGGTCCGTATACCTGTAGTGGGTTTCAAGAGTTATTCTACTCTCGCAGCCCGGCCAGGGATCCCGCTTTTCTGATGATAATGTGATCTTCGAGCCAGAACGTTGAGATTGGTGCGTGTGTACCTGGATGGAGTTCTGGGAGTTGTTGTTCTCCCCAAGCCCGGCCCAATGCCAGACTTGACTTGTAAGAGCTTGGTCCACCAGACTGTTGCTTGGAGCGGCCCGCAGGCCACCAGACACCATGTGGAGCAGGTGAGGGGCGGGCGCTGGGACGTGTTACCTGGCCCCTCCCCAACCACCTCCCACTTCCTTCCGCTAGCGGCAGGTCTTCACGCCACGCATCACGCCCCTCACTCTCCCGGGCCAGTAGGCTCACCCCGTAAATTTGCCAAGACAGACCAAACACTGGCGTCCACAAACCATCCCTGGACCTAACCACACGAGTGTGTTACATAAAGATTATAATGCAGTGCATTTCGTCCCTAGTCTAACAAGCCGCAATTATTACGGAATCGATCAGTTAGAAATGTCACGTAGTAGCAAAATTAAAGCACTGTAATATTGACGCTTTATTTGCATCAGCTTAGATAGGTTTCGGAGAGTTACTTGTGTGGTATATATTTCTGGATACGCAAAACAATTGATTTCTTTAAGATTTTTTGCACAGAGGGAAAGAGAAAGAAGGCTGCACAAGGACCAAGTGAAGACACTTTCACCAGGACGGTAAGCCACAAAGACCAAGAGTGATCCAGACCCACACACAAAGAACACCAGCGCCCTGGTGTGACCCAGAGCGCTGGCTCCATCCTGCTCTAATGGTTCTTCCCACAACCGTTGGAAGTTGTTGTGTCCTGCATCTTCACTTTCCTGCGTGGAGCGAGGCGCCCGCTGCTGCACTCTACCATTAACGCTGGGAAAAGTACGCGGACTCTTAATGTCACGATTCGCCAAAATTTAGAGAATAAAATTCAAAGAATTAAAGTTGGAGGTGGCCGAAGTGGTTCTTCAGCAGGATGACCAACCTGCACTATCTTCCGAGTTGAATTACTCACAACTACTGTACTTCACAAGCGTCTGAATTACGGTAGTTGAGCTTTACTATAAGCGTACGAACTTAGACCAGCCCCTTAACTTGATATGATTTCGGGGCTCAATGACCCCGCGGCCCGGTTCTCGACCAGTCCTCCTTGTTGCTGGACTGGTCGACCAGGCTGTTGGACGCGGTTACTCGCAGCCTGACGTATGAATCATAGCCTGGTTGATCAAGTATCCTTTGGAGGTGTTTATCAAGTTCTCTCTTGAACACTGTGAGGGGTTGGCCAGTTATGCCACTTATGTGTAGTGGAAGCGTGTTGAACCAACCTCTCCTCTAAGAACGTCGCATTTTGATCGTATGCGTTACATAAGGCCAAAAAGTTTGTACTAGAAAATGGAAGCGGCTCGCGAAAGTGACGTAATGTCCCGTTTTCTCTTTTGGGTCCTCTGGTAGGTTAGGATAATTACACTTTAAACTGACCGTTTTCTTGACGTTGGGGAACCTTAGGAGGACGGGCTGGTTGAACAGTCTCGGGCCTCTTTATGTTGATAGAGCTCTCTCTCTCTCGGAGTACCTGTTGCCCACCTAAACTATGGGCCCAACACCGTCACACCCAACCTTTCCCTCATGTTTAGTTACTATTTATGACGTCGTTCATAATACAGAAAACACGCAATCACTGCCAACAACAATGTTCTTATAACTGGTTCCCCCATGTGTGCGTCAGGCTACGTCAACCAAGACGTAGACGTTAGAGAAGCCTGCCATAAGAACCGGCGATAATACCCCCGGCTCAATACGGCTCAGTACTCACTTCTCAGTACTCACAACTGATGACGTTCGAACACTTCCGGAACAAGTGCTTCACTGACGAATTTTGTTCGAACCACAACGCTGTAAATGCTTCACCCACGTACTACAAATACAAATAATCGCCAACAGAACCTAAACACCTAACCTAACCAATGCCTAAATATGCATAGTATGCTAATATATAATATTAATTTATATTTGAGAAAATTTCTATTTAGAATGTTAAGCATGTTAAAATTGATGAATGCGTTTTGGGGGTCGACCGCTGGATGGAATAGGCTTGGTCTGAGGACGGGTTGTATACAGCAGCAAGTGACGTGTCAGGCACTTACCTGACTGTGTTCAGTTCAAGGTGAGTGGTGTATGGCTGATGAATCTTACCTGTGAACAGATACATTTCATGAGTACATTATAAAACAATTACAATTTACAGCCTATAAAATTCAGTGTTAATTTTAATAAACCCACAATATCCACTAACATATAACAAAAGCCAACACAAAAGATTCCACAGAGTCATATAGCCATGATAAATATTACGGATTAAGTTTCAGCCCCGCTCCTGCGCCAGGTAAGTCCCATCACGGGCTCACCATAACCCGTGCTACTTTGAACTTTTAGTTCCCAGTAACTGAATCTTAAACAACAACAAACGGATTATTGCAAGTAAAACAATGGCAATTGTGTTGAACAATACCGCATGTGAATATAATGCTTGCAGATGACACGATTAATAGATAAGATCGAACTACCATGTTTGGTAGTGAGGGGAAGCGTCCACCATGCAATAAGATGAGGTGTAACTGCCACCACTAACTAGGCACTGATGCTGCTGACGCATAACAATGTCCCACAAAGCCACGCTCTGCTGCGGCTGCTGTTTTAGATTTAGCTGCTCAGAACAAGTTGTCCATGTAGCACGGGCTATAGTGAGCCCGTCGAGCTCAGCTGCTAAACACCTTCCTTCTTATACAAGGCATGAAAGCAGCTTGTTAAGGGTAGGTGAAGAGAAGGCGAGTGTGGTGATCCGTGGCCTCCAGTATTCCCCCCACCCTGAGTGGCCTCTCCATGTGCAATGTAACAATTATTAATTCCAATGTAAATCCCCGTTTAGCGAAGACCGATTTTAGTTTAATTTTAAAATACACCGAGAATAGGACAACAACCTGCTCGTTTAATTTTATGCTGGAAAACTGCATTAATTATTTACCCAAAACCTAGAAATCCCCACATCCAACCCTCCTGCCACAAGCTGTTGTGGGACCTATCAGCTTGGGGCAGAGAGACCGGCCACACACCATCCCACGCCCACTCCTCCCAGCCTAGCCCTGCTTTTACAGCAGCCGCCTGCACACATCACTGCCTAATGCAGTCCACCTGCTAACTACTCTTGACACTGAAAAGCGTGTATTTCACAAACTATTTAGCATAGGTGGAACACCAACAAGGGGGACACAGGCGGAAACTTAGTACCCAAATGAGCCACAGAGATATTTGAAATATTTTTTGACAAGACTAGTTCAAAAATGGAATGCATTAGGTGGTGTGGTGGAGGCAGGCTCCATACATAGTTTCAAATGTAGATTTGATAGAGCCCAATAGGCTCCAGAATCTGTACACCAGTTTACTGACAGTTGAGAGGTGGGACCAAAGAGCCAAATCTCAACCCCGGCAAGCACAACTAGGTGAGTACACGCACACACTGACATCACTGTGTGCGCGCGCGCTAACACGCACACGCGCGCGCGCACGCACGCACGCACGCACGCACGCACGCACGCACGCACGCGCAACACACTGACATCACTGTGTGCGCGCGCACACAAGTACACACCCCACGCCAGAGACGGTTATGATTCAAAATTTAAATATCTCTAGCCTGCAGCTCAAGGCAGAATACAATTCTAGCCACAAAAAAAAATTATAACCAAATAACGTCAAGATAAAATGACAAGTGTAATGACCTAGGCCAGACGGGCGTCAAGTTGCACAAAAGAATAAGTTAGTGGTGAGGAGCCGTTAAAGAGAGGGGCGGGTGGCAGCGGCGTCCCTGTCAGCCACCACCACACCCCCACCAACTATTAATATTACTCTCCCACCACCGACCCTTCCTCCCCATCAACACACACAACACCTCCATCATCCGCATCTCCACTCACGTTTTACCCTGAACGGTGAGACGAACTTGAAGCTCAAGGAAGAGGAAGTGAGCTTCTTGCTGCCATCTCCCCCCCCTACCCAGTACAGCACTGCCAGCTCTATCTGCTGTGTCTCGTGACTCATACTATCACCACTGGCTATGCCCGCTTCATCCCTTTCTACCCTTACACTAGCGCGCTTGCCTGGGTCCCTGTTGTAGGACACCTTGTGCACTCTCACTCAGCCAGACAGTGAACAAATAAATGACCACCACCTACCACCGTCTGCCATCTTTGTTGATAGAGGAGACACCTTCCTTGTCCACTAATTGAACTTTGTCTTGTACGTCTCATTTAACCATAAATTTAACATCCAGAAAGATTCAAACATTGTTGATTACAATCCTTAGGAGACCTTAGGAGGTTTAGGAGGCCTGGTCGACGACCGGGCCGCGGGGTCCCTGAGCCCCGAAATCACCTCTAGGTAACCTCAAGGTAATCCTACGTGGTCGAGTTTGCTTGTGATACGGCCGCTGACAGCTCGAACCCGTTCTCCTCAACATCACATCGCACTATGACCTATAATTCCCTTATTGGCCAAAAACTGATATACTAAAAATGGCAGCGGCTCGCGACATTGACGTTATGTCCCGTTTATCTTTGTGTGGGTCCTCTGGTAGGTTAGTTCGGACAAGTTAGTACAACAGTTCGGTGACGTTGGGAACGCTCGGGAGAACGAGCCGAACACAACCTGTCCTTTCAAATCTTATTTTGGCGCAAAAATCCCCAACGTCAAAAATATGATGTTATAAACCATAGCGGCTCGCAAAATTGAGGAGCTGTCACGTGTTGTATCCGTCCTCGGTGAGGTAGTTTAGTACCTCACTTTTGTGACGTTGTGACTACTGGAGAGGACGGGCTGGCTAGTAACTGCCTTCACTAATCAAGTTGTCACCAGTCAACCTTAGCCTCCAGCTCGGCCTGAGGCATAAGTGTGCTAACCCACTTCAAGTGCTACACGTGTTCGCATGTCTGACTTGTTGACTTCCTGGGCCAGGGTGAACTCGCCCGGATTTACTAGTGAGGATTCATTATTAGTCGCTTGTTATGTTTAATTAAAAGTATCAGGTTGATACAAAATAGAACAAAATCTCGCTCTGCTTGCTGTATATTTCAAGCCTCATGTCTCTGGTTCCAGCCTCTTACAACTACAGAAGTGTCTGTCCTACATTGATAGTGAAATCATTTACACAGGCCTACATAACAATGCCGTTCCTAAGAGACCCGCTTATATCTACGAATAAGACCCGCTTGTCTATTAACATACAAGGAACGAAAAGTATGGTTTATACAGGACCTGTCTGTCATAGACCCGAAGCCCGGCTACAATGATTGTACCTGGATGGGGGTTCTGGGAGTTGTTCCACTTCCCAAGCCCGGCTCCGGGGCCAGATTCACGAAAGCACTTACGCAAGCACTTACGAAAGTGTACATCTTTCCTCAATCTTTGACGGCTTTGGTTACATTTATTAAACAGTTTACAAGCATAAAAACTTCCCATTCAACTCTTGTTATTGTTATAAACAGCCTCCTGGTGCTTCGGAGCTCATTAACTGTTTAATAATTGGAAACAGCCGCCAAAGATTGAGAAAAAATGTACAGGTTAGTAAGTGCCTTCGTGAATCTGGCCCCAGGTTTGTAATTTGTTATGTAGATTAAAAACTGTATATATACACGCTGTGTGTCCCATCATTAAAACAAATTAATGTTTGTATAAAATATACCTTTTCATACGACGAAGCGAGTCATTGTAGTGTTTACATGAAGAACGCGCGTTGATGCCTCCTTTGTACCCAAACGCTTGGCTGAGCACTAATTAAATTCCATGAATCGAGTACTTTCAGGACGGAGGTCACCGTCACTATAATGAACAATTAAATCTACACATAACTATAAATGTCTTTTCTGAACTTTGCAGCCTGAGCCTTTAACGTCAAGCCCGCGCCTAACGTCAAGCCTGGACGCTTTAACGTCAAGCCCAAGCCCGCGCCAGATAAACCAGTGTTGACAATTGGTAACAAGACATTAAACTCGTGCTTCATGAGAATATTTTGGACAATTTGGCACACACAATTGCGTTGTAATTAATATATCACTAAATATTACTTAATATATATTTTAATTTTATTTGTACATTTGTTAAAAAAAATCTAATATTCTATCATTTATTTGACAGAGATTGCCTTCCTTAACCAAGTCAACACAACCAGTTAATTTGCTAGCAAAAATGTACTGCATTAGTAGGAAGCTGACCTAACACAAATAGCAATAACCACGAAGGTCACAAAATAAGCAACAAGGGATAAGGGAGGAAGCAAGTATACAATATCTGTACGATGGAATGATGACCAGATATGCGATATGATCCACCACAACACACACGGCACATTTACAACTGTGGTTCAGGGTGGGAGATCGCTGTCACTGCGGCCGCCAGAGTATTACCAGGCGGTGTGTGTTACACTGGGGACACCACTACACCCTCTCCCCGACACACCAACACTCGGCTTAAACGCTTAACTATTGCCGGAACAACCGTGGAAATCATCTTAACTTGAGATGATTTTGGGGTTTTAGCGTCCCCGCGGCCCGGTCCTCGACCAGGCCACCTTTTTGTTACACATCCCCAGGAAGCAGCCCGTTGCAACTTTCTAACTCTGGTACCTATTTACTGCTAGGTAACAGGGGCATCAGGGTGAAAAACATTTTGCCTATTTGTCTCCGCCTCCACCGGGGATCGAACCCGGAACCCCAGGACTACGAATCCGAAGCGCTGTCCACCCAGCTGTCAGGCGCCGTGACATCACATCTTCAATAGAAAACTGGATAGGTTTCTCAAAGAGGTGGCAGACCAACCGGGCTGTGGTGGATATGTGGGCCTGCGGGCCGCTCCAAGCAACAGTCTGTTGGACCAAGCTCTCACAGGTCAAGCCTGACCCCGGGCCGGGCTTGGGGTGTAAAACTCACAGAACCCCATCCAGGTAGAATCCAGGAGAGACGCGATGACAAGTATGTTGAAGGCATGTCTTTACATATAGCCTAATGGCAACTTCCCTCATTCCATACTCTTACAATATGCTTTATCAACTGGGCGTTTGGAAAACATATACCTGCTTGATGGGGTTCTGGGAGTTCTTCTACTCCCCTTCTGTTACTACTCCTAGCTGTTACAAGTTCTTCTACTTGTAACAGCTTGGTCCAACTTGGACCAAGTTGTTGCTTGGAGCGGCCCGCGGGCCCACATAGGCCCATTCACCACAGCCCGGTTGGTCCGGCACCTCTCTGAGAAAACTATCACGTTTCCTCTTGAAGATGTACACGGTTGTTCCGGCAATATTTCTTATAGTCGCTGGGAGGACGTTGAACAACCGTGGACCTTTGATGTTTATACAGTGTTCTCTGGTTGTGCCTATGGCACCCCTGCTCTTCACTGGTTCTATTCTGCATTTTCTTCCATATCGTTCAGTACGACATGTTTCCTCCAGTACGTTGTTATTTTACTGTGTAGATTTGGGACCTGGCCCCTCCAGTATTTTCCATGTGTATATTATTTATATTATTTAATATATAGAGACTATGTATACAAACTGATAAGTACCACATGGCCATACATAAGGGACACTGGTGAGGGGTCAAACAGTGAGAGTAGTGGCGTCAGCGCCACCTGCCCCACACTGGCATGAGAACAACCTACTCAGCATGCAAGAAGCTCTGCCAACGGCCGCAGCTAATATCAATATATTTATGAGTCGCTCCGCATGCTCTGGAGGCCGGCCACTCGCTGCCAACCTAAATCAGTGCCACCCCTCTCCTGGCACCACACCCTTCAAGCTCTCCCTCCACACTTAAACTGACATCTTCCACGTTTAAGCCTCACACCTACACTATCCTCACGAGATCAAGATCCTCCCGACATCGAGGGTGGCAAGATCTATGCCACCCTTAAGCAATTCCCTTCGCATTGTTAATCAATAGTAGATTTAAATCCAGTTTTTCTACTGTCGGCTCCGGCCATGGTACCAGGTCTCTCTCTGCCTATCTTCGTTTATGACCGGAGATTATTTTGCCTCGCCATCCACAGACCATCACAGCTTACCACATAACCCAGCTAATCCTACAGCTTCAGGAGGAGCTCGTCATGTTACCACTGTAAAACCTGAGCCAGGTGTGCCTCGGTGTCCTTCACAATATGAAGCAAGAATCATTATGCAGCAGCTACCTCATTCACAGTCACCTGTACTACACACTCCACCTCTCCCTCGTCACGTGGCTGGCGTGTGTTGTCCAGCACGTAACCCCGCTCTTGCTAGGCCCCAGACCGACACACTCCTGCACCAGCCATAATAATAATCCCCGCGCCTCTTCTATATTTACATACATATACGTAATGCGTAACTACAGTATGGATGTCAGTAACAACCTGCATTTAACTGATATTGTTTGTAAATAATTCTATCTTTTTAAACCCCGAGATTGTAGTAGTAGACTGAGAACATTAGCAAGTTTACTGTGAATGGTTTCAAGTGTGAATGAAAAAAACAGCAAAAATATGATAACATTCAGAGAAAAATGTACATCTGCACTTAGCAAGTTGTGCCTGCGAGGGATGAGCTACAGCTCTTGGATCCCTCTCAACACCTTTAAGGGGGCGGTCCAGTATGTAGAAAAGTTGTTCAATGTCAACCAATATTATTTGACTAGTTGTATATGAAAAGTGCTGAAATTGTCCCAAGTTTAGTACTGCAGCATAAATAGAAAAAGATTTATTTTATTTTTTTTTTCAACGTTTTTTACACATTTTCAAGTCTACACTTCTTCACACACGTTTCAGATATAATTATTCTGTGACACTTTTCTGACGCATTAGCATATAATAAATGATGTGTATGATTTAGAGATTTCCAAAA
>WNGS01165523.1:28083240-28093355 GCA_020271785.1 Procambarus virginalis | reverse complement strand
CCCTGAAGAAGCACGGCTGGTGCCCTCCCAACCAGCCTAAGTGATTATACGTACAATTCAAGTCAACAATTAAACACCACCGGCCTGCCTTGAACATGGAAGGCCAAACTGCGACCCTCATCCTACCATTCTTAATTCCTCTATTCATTCAGGATATTTTAGGAACCTGCACTGAATATTTGTGTCAATTAATTTATACTGTTAAAGAAAGTAAGTTGTTTCCATGTGTACCAGTGAGTGATGCTGGGCCTGTAGTGTATTACAGTCCTACACATCTGTAAGCCACATGTGTCACACTGGCCACCACCACTTATCTCAAAGGTTACTTGTTAGTCACTTCACTAAATCAAAACGCCAAAATTATCATGACGGGGATCCCTTGTAGGAACATCAGTATTTCGTGTATTTTCCCCTGTAAGTCTGACGAAAACCCAACTGTAAAAAGTTGCAATGACATGAACTAGGTTGAGAGTCAGTTGAACAATCGGGCCTGAAAGTGCTGGACTAACCGAGTTGTAATAAATATGTAGGTCTGCGGGCCGCTCCAAGCAACAGCACTTTAGATCAAATTATCACGTCAAGTCTGGCCTCAGGAGGGTGTGAGGGAAGAACAACTCTGAGGAAGTGTGCAGGAATACTCCAGCTTCAACAGCCGCCTCGACACCCTGCAGCACCTCCATATTTCGCCTTACAAAGGCCGCCAACACTTGCGCAGGCGGCCACCACCTGACCAAACACCGCGGCTGGCTAGCGAAATCAACGGCGGAATCAACTGTTATAACAATAACGGCAGCAGCAACAGCATCCAGCATGACCACATCAAAGCCAAAGAAATGAACACGAGTACATGAAGTGTGGCCACAACTTTCTCAAGCTCCCGGCCCCTGCCTCCGCTGATGACATCCATATGGAATTATTATTCTTTCCAATAGTTCCTTCAAGATGAATTTTGGGTTTCAATTAACATAAGTACATCTGTATGTATGCCGCTACCCTTGACTATACGATGGGTTGCGTAGGTGGCAATGCTTAAACAAAAAAAAATTACAAGACATTAGCACACTTTGGATGCCTTATGAGTGCCTCAACACCACGATAAGTGCCAACATATTACTTCATACGTATACATATGACTTCTTCATAACCCTTAAACCCAACCCACTCTCCTAAACTTATAATAACTATTTGGTGGAAAGTGCCAATATGTAGTGATGGTGGACCACCAAAAAGTTGATTTTGTACTACTGGATATGGCCAAATGGGAAACGTTTTTAACGGCACCATAAATATAAGGATCGCTAGGAGGCCTAAGCCAAGGTCTCCTAGCCATCCTAAGCCTAATACACGCTATCTTGGATTTATATGTGCTATCTGGGAATGTTTCCCTACCTAGGCCTGGGAATGTTTCCCTACCTAGGCCTGGGAATGTTTCCCTACCTAGGCCTGGGAATGTTTCCCTACCTAGGGAAAGTTCCCTACCTAGGCCTGGGAATGTTTCCCTACCTAGGCCTGGGAATGTTTCCCTACCTAGGCCTGGGAATGTTTAAGTTGGATTTTTAGATTAAATTTTGGCGATTCCATAAAATTAAAAGTATAAAAAAGTGAAGTGTCTGGTGGACCATCAATACACATTGGTATTTTCGACCAAATAGTTACTTTAAGTACTATCATTTCAGGAGGATGGGTTGTATATACACAATATATTTCACGAGAGAATGTAGAAAGCCAGCAAGATAGATGAAGAGAAACTCTACAAAACAGTACCAGAGTGACGACTCACTCTCCAGATGGTAAACACGACCAACACCAGAGAGTAAACACGACCAGACTCATGGTCTGCTGTTGGGATGGGAAGTGTTAGATTCCAGATTCGTGGAATTCAATATTTATAAAGAAATGCAAAGTGCCAGTAGCACAGGCACTCAGTATAGTGTGGAGGAAGAATCCCGTCTTGAGACACGGGGCAGGTACCAGATACGCTTAAGGCAGCAGATATAGCCCCTCTACACAAGGGAGGGAGCACAGCATTGGCAAAGAATTACTGACCAGTTGCACTAACGTTGCACATAATAAAAGTATTTGAGAGAATGATCAGGAGTCAGGTCACCAGATTCAAGGAGACCAATGACCTTCACAACCCAGGCCAACATGGATTTCGAGCGGGAAGATCATGCCTCTTACAGCTACTTGATCACTACGATAAAGTCACCGAGGCATTAGAAGGAAAACAGAATGCAGATGTGATATACACGGACTTCGCAAAGGCATTCGATAAATATGATCATGGAGTGATAGCACACAAAATGAGGTCGCTGGGAATAACTGGCAAAGTAGGACGGTGGATACTCAGTTTTCTGTCGAACAGAACACAAAGAGTAACAGTCAATCATATAAAATAGAGTCCAAGCGCAGTTAAAAGTTCTGTATATCAGGGTACAGTCCTTGCACCACTGTTTTTCCTTATTCTCATATCAGTTGTAGACAAAAATACAAATCACAGCTTCGTATCATCCTTTGCAGATGACACAAAAATCAGCATGAAAATTACCTCCGCTAAAGACATTGAAAAACTACATCAGATATTAATAAAGTTTTCGACTAGGCAGCAGAAAATAACATGATGTTTAACAGCGATAAATTCCAGGTACTCAGATACGGTAAAAATGAGGATCTGAAACATAATACAGGGTACAAAACACAATCAAATATGCCCATAGTAGGAAAACAACATGTAAAGGATCTTGGAATAATTATGTCTGACAACCTAACTTTGTCTGACTTTCAGATCCAGGGATCCCATCACAATGGTTGTACTCTTCAAATCACTTGTGTTGTCCCGTCTTGAGTACTGCTCAGTACTCACTTCCCCCTTCAGAGCAGGAGAGATTGTTAAAATAGAGGGAATACAGAGAACATATTCGGCACGCATAGACGCGATAAAGTACTTAAATTCTTGGGATCGTCTTAAAGCTCTCCAAATGTACTCACTAGAAAGGAGACGAGATATCAAATAATATACACATGGAAAATACTGGAGGGCCAGGTCCCAAATCTACACAGTAAAATAACAACGTACTGGAGTGAACGATATGGAAGAAAAGGCAGAATAGAACCAGTGAAGAGCAGAGGTGCCATAGACACACTCAGAGAACACTGTATAAACATCAGAGGTCCACGGTTGTTCAACATCCTCCCAGCGAGTATAAGAAATATTGCTGGGACAACCGTGGACATCTTCAAGAGGAAACTAGATAGTTTCCTCCAAGGAGTGCCGGACCAACCAGGCTGTGGTGGGTATGTGGGCCTACGGGCCGGTCCAAACAATAGCCTGTTGGACCAAGCTCTCACAAGTCAAGCCTGGCCTCGGGGCGGGTTTGGGGAGTAGAATTCCCAGAACCCCATCCAGGTATAATATGACTTCTTTCACCGCCATGCATGAGTGTTGAAAGGTTCAAGGTAACATGCTAAGGAATGCTCAATGTATCGCGATGACATCGAAAATCTTACTCATTTTTACAAAATAAATTGTGAACAGATTAGGAACCTTAATGATTACAAATACATGTTCCTCAGATAATAACCTAGTCGAAGCACAGACAATAGGCCTTTACAGCGAGTCTCGAAACCAAGAGGAAGGAAGGGAGGGAGGGAGGGAATTATCAGTGGAAAGCGCCAAGCCATTACGACTATATAGCTCTGGGAAGGGGTCAGGATAAGGATCTGGGATTGGACGGGAAGAAGGAATGGTGCCCAGCCGCTTAAACGGTCGGGGATTGAACGCCGACCTGCATGAAACAAGACCGTCACTCTACAGTCCACCACAAATTTCTAATAATAGACTGATTAACTGGGAACTAATAAACCAAGACCTAACATTGAGAAAAACAGCTATATAATGCCACCCTAAATCAGTGCCTCAAGAATGAGCACAGTAGCACTAAACGCAAGTAACATGCCACTAAGAAAAAAAAGAAAATTAGAACGAGACTGGCGTTCTTTTTATGAGTAAAGAAAACAAATCGCATAACTTGAACGCACTATTCTTCCCCCAAGAACGACAAGGAAGGCTATGTAGATAAAATAAGGCTACAAGAATCATATAAAATCCAGAAAACGCAGTGAGGAAAACGCCATCACTGAAATCAAGAGAAACCCAAAATTCTAATCCTATGCAAAATCAAGAATTGTTTTGTATCTCTTATTGGGCCGCTGTGTAAGGGAGATGGAAGTTCCCAGATTACTATAAAGAAATGAGTGAAATACTGAGGCTACCGTAAGATTCTGCTGTCAGTGAACCTTGAACACAATGAAAGTCGACAATCCAAACGAACTCTTCATGAATGTGATACATAGATACAACGAGCCATATATATCAGATGGCACCCTAACCTAACTGTACAGTACTTTGAAATAGCCAGAGAGAGCATGCCCATGCACCAGACCCGGACTCCTAAACATCAAGAATTGAAAAAAACAAATACAGGATCTAGACATAATTTGCAGATGGAACATAGATACTGGTGTTATGCAGGCGATGAGTCACAATAACGTGGCTGAAGAATGTTGACCAGACCACACACTAGAAGGTGAAGGGACGATGACGTTTCGGTCCGTCTTGGACGGACCGAAACGTCGTCGTCCCTTCATCTTCTAGTGTGTGGTCTGGTCAATATACTGGTGTTATCCCCGACACATTCAAATAGTGAAGATCGCGCCACCCCACAAAGGAGGTAGTAAATCAGAAGCAAAAAATTCTAGACCGATCAAAAAGCGGGTATTAAAATCCTTGAAAGAATGATAAGTAGTAAGATAACAAAACACATGGCATCACAACATGTACATAACCCTGCACAAGAAGGGGTCAGCACAGGGCGCTCCTGCCTCTGACTATTGTTAGAGCACTGTGACACGCCTCAAGGTGCCGTGGAAGACAAGCAAAACGCCGATGACTAAACACAGGTTTCGTAAAAACTTTCGACAGATGTGACCATGGTGTTATTGCACACAAAATGAGCACGAAATGAATTACTGGTAAAGTAGGAGGGAAATGTACCTTTAACTTTCTAGTAAACAAAACTACGAGTATAATAGTCGACAAAGTACATTCCTGATGATCCACAGTGAAGAGCTCAGTCCCCCGAGGGTAATGTGCTTGTTAAAGTACTTTTCTCATCCTCATGTCAAACATGGACAAGGATACAAACTACAGTACTGTATCATCCTTTGTAGATCACACAAGGATTTTCATGCGATTCGACATTATAGAGGACACCAACCTCCAATCTGATGTTAATTATGTCTTTCAATGGGTGACAACAAATAACATTTAATAGAGATAAGTTCCAGCTCCTGCGCTACGGTAACAAAATAAACGAAAATATGAAAACTGAAACCAAATCTAAAACGCCGTCAAACCACACTATCGAAAGTTAAAATCAATATACAAGATTTGGTAATCATGTCGGAAGACTATTTTTCTTTAAAGAGCACAATAAAGTAGCTGTCATAACTGCAAGAAAAATTTACAGGTTGGATAACAAGGACCTTCCAAACAAGGGACGCCATACCAATGATAGTTTTCAAGACACTAGTTATCTTGAGGTTACCTTGAGATGATTTCGGGGCTTAGCGTCCCCGCGGCCCGTGCTCTCTAGGGTTGAATATTGTTGTACACTAACAGCCCCATTCAGAGCTGGATAAACTGCTGTTCTAGAGAACTTGCAAGGGGTCTTATACTCCACGAATCCTCTCAAACATCTAAGTTATTAACACCGCTATAGTGCAGGCGAGAGATATGCATAATAATTTACTTGGAAAATATTAGACAATCTGGTTGGAAATCTGCACACGGAAATAACAGCACACGAGACCAGGAGGCATGGCAGGAAGTGCAATATAGTCCTATTGAAAAGCAGAGGTGACCAGATATCATTTGGAAGTAATTATCAAAAGAAGGCGCCAAGCCTTCTAATTAGCATATCCTTTTGAAGTGTTTATCAAGTTCTTGTGTTTTGAACATTGCGAGAAGCTGGGTTAAAAAAAACTTAATAAACACCTCCGAAGAATATCTGGTCAAGCGCCTGTGATTCATATGTCACACTGAACAGTGGCGTCTAACAGCCCGAGAGACCTTAACCAGGAAATCTGGTCAGAGACTGGGGTCGCGGGAACATTGATTCTCGGAACCAAAACACTGTTTACAGACAGACGGGGTGAGGTGATCAGCTGCAGTATGTCAAAGCTGAGACCGACTACCCTATAGCCTAATGCCATTCACTACACAATTTAAGAGCAGGTAAAAAGCTCTCCGAGGTGCTGCAGAGACGACTTTAACCCCTAATACACTATGCGGCTTCCTATACACACTGCTGTTCTTACCTTATTGTTAACTGATAACAAACAATGATGGATAAATCACGCACCATGTGCTCCCACCGATTTAAATACAAATATAAGGAGAAAATGGTACGAGTGCGACTATATAGCATATTGAGGGAATATAAGGAGAGAAGAGGAGCATGTGAGGACGGGGGGGAGGGAGGAACAGTGCCCCACCTTGGAAAGTTATGCCCAGTTAAGAGTAGACTTTATTGAAGATAACACTTTGGCTGAAAGTTATTTTTTAAATTCGAATATATACAGAGGTGACAGCTTGTACATTAAAATGAAGGTGAGGTGAAGGAAGGAGTGAGGCCTCACATGTCACCTCTCACACATATTTTATAGTAATGATCTAGCAAGTGGCGCTGCACTCTGGAAATTTCCCTAACTGTATTCGACGGTTGTGAGGAGACTCACAAGTGACGGGATTGAAGCCCGAGAAATACGGGCTGAGGCTCCGGTATTAACTGGACAACATATGATTGTCTAAGCCCGATTCTGACAACATTCATGAACAGTATGGATGTGAAGCCAAGAACAACAACAAATAAAGATAAAGAAGTCAATAAAGTATTACAATATGCATCTACCAGCGTTAGTCACCGGTGAACAAATATTTAGCCATCAGCCTTATCTTGCCCTTGAGAGATACAGCTTGGAGAGAGCCGCACCTCCGCTCACTTCTCGGTGGTTTCCAAGGTTCTGCTTCCAAGCTCGGCGGGGGGGGGGGGGTCAGCCATGGTAGGGGGCGGGGGTGAGCCAAGGTGGGGTAGGGTCAGCCAAGGAAGGGGAGGGGTCAGCCTAGGTAGGGGAGGGGCCAGCCAAGGTAGGGGAGGGGTCAGCCAAGGTAGGGGAGGGGTCAGCCAAGGTAGGGGAGGGGTCAGCCAAGGTAGAGGGTCAGCCACTTTTGGCGATGATCAGCTCTTGCTGCCTGCGGGTCACATCCCCAAACAGCGGTCACAACCCGGCTCATTCAGCACTTCCTACACCAGCCCAATTCTCTAATAGTTATATGTGCTTCAGCCTACAGTTTAGACCTATTGTCTTATGTATGACCCTCTGTCCTGCGTGACAGTGAATACTAGCATTATCCTCATTTTAATAAGACTATCAAAATCCTCAGATTAGGCAAAATTGTAACTAATTTTGTCAATAAAGATGTTAATAATAATAATAACTAGAAACTTCAACCCTTGTTCTTCTGGCAATATTTCTTAAATTAGATGTTAAGAGTGTTAAGGAACCTCGGAGCTTAGATGTCCATACAGTGTTACCCTCACCCGTCACTGGCTCTCGTCTACCCGTCCTCCCATGTGTGTGTGTACTCTGAGCACTTGGCACACACTTCTTTTCGTAAGCAACCAATACAGGTTCTTTCTGTACATTGGCTCTACGTTATCTCACTTGCCGAGATATTACTTATAACTGAAAAAGTTGGCGTACTATAGTACATCCTTTGTCTTGCAGGTGTTAATAAATTACCCAATATCATTTTCCTTACACACCTTATGATTTTCCCAATATTTTCCTAATTATTTTTTAAGACGCCCCATTATTTATATAATACGCCCCGCTTATAATGCGTCCCATCAGGCCTGTTGGTCAGGCTCCCAGACCCCTGCGTGTGGCGTCCGTGTTATGTCTGGCTCCTAAATACATTTTCTGTTAATTTTATTTGTAATATATAGATCGTTGGAATTGTTAGTAGCTACGATAATTGTGGTGGTGGTGAAGTCGTTAATGATGATAGTAGTAGTGATGAAGACGTTAGTGGTAGTGGTGGTGGTGGTGGTGAAGTCGTTAATGATGATAGTAGTAGTGATGAAGACGTTAGTGGTAGTGGTGATTGTGGCGATTGAAGTCGTTAATGATGATAGTAGTAGTGATGAAGACGTTAGTGGTAGTGGTGATTGTGGCGATTGCAGCGTTGGTGGGTGGTCGTGGTGGTGGGTGGTCGTGGGGGTGGGTGGTCGTGGTGGGGGTGGTCGGGTGGTGGGTGGTCGTGGTGGTGGGTGGTCGTGGTGGTGTGGGTCGTGGTGGTGGGTGGTCGTGGTGGTGGTGTGGTGGTTGTTTTGGGTGTCGATTTTGAGAGTAAGGGTGGTGTTAGATTGTGTGTTCAAGGGGCAGTCATAACACAGGTGATGTTTGATAAAGATATTCAAAGCTATCAGAGAGGTTACATTAAACTATTTACAAGGATTGAGGAGAGGAAGGGATGCCAGTTACGTATGTAATGCACGTATGCACTTTGACAACATTTAAAAATTTACATTCTAGGAATAGGTTGCAAAAATATTGCTCAAAAACTGTTGAGCCATTCTAAAAGATAACGTCTGACAAAATATGTCCAGAGGGCGCTATCACTTCAAACCACTGTAGTTAAGAATAATATTCAACTTTAAAGCAATTGTGATTAAAATTATGACATTTGCGTAGTGTATAATATGGATCTAAGACATTGTCATTGCAAATATAAAATGAAGACATTTAACTGCTCACGATAAAACAAATTATTGCATATATTGCAAAAATTTCTGATAATGAAGAGAGTCTTACAATGATGACTACTGTGGTTACCCCACTAGCATCCTGGCGTGTGTGTGGACGTGTTAGACAAGCTGGCTGTAGAGGACAATATGGAGACAGTGTGAAGGGATAGAACTGCGTCCCAGGACGCCCCACACACATCATCAGGAGTTTAATGTATCTCAACCATAGTTGCATCACGTTACTGTCATATCACTGGACCTCAACCTATCAGTTTCGAAATCTCGCTCAAGGCCATATATATAAGAGTTTTTTAACATTCTTGTACAGCCACCACGGCGTAGCGTTTCGGGCAAGTCCTTAATCCTAATGTTCCCCGGAATACGACCCGCCAAATCGTTTCACCAGGTACCCATTCACTGTTGGGTGAACAGAGCTACAGTTAAGGATTGGCGCCCAGTCAATCCTTCCCGGCCAGGATTCGAACCTAAGCCATAACGCTTGCGAAACACCGGGCGAGTGTCATACCACTGCGCCACAGAGACGTTGGGGAATGGCACATTCCCTGGGTTGTGGCTTGTATTAATATGACCACGGATTTCCATAACATTGATATTGAATTGAATTGTAATAATTTATTCATAATTTTTGTTTTATACATTTATAGTTGGGTTAGTTTACACAAATTTACAGTAAATTATTTACACAAGAGAAAGTCATAATAAAACATAACATCGAAATATCTGTAATTATAAGCTGTATACTGAGAGATATACATTTAGAAGATACATTTATCAATAATTTTAAATCATTACAGTAGTCAAATTCAGAATCAAACCTATTTCCGTAACATCTAACACAAACCATTACAATAATGGCTGAACTAAAGCAGCTGTATATCAGACTAAATCAAACTTTACATATTGACCTAAAGTGAGTAACATTCATCTTACAATGTGAAAGGTGATATATATTGGAAAAATAAAGTGTAGTGTTCCTTTAGAGCAGCGACAAATATTTCCACATTTTACATTACAAAAGTAAAACGATGAGAATATAATTTAATGACTAATATAAACTAATTATTCAACGAATTTATATATAATTCTTCACACCCTCAGTCTAGGGCCCGCCTCGGATCTAAATCACTGCCAACACAGTTCATGCAACACAGATCTGACTTCTGCAAGACTCGACTAATAATAATAATACCTCATAGGTTCCTGATTAACCAGAGTACTATTGAA
>WNGS01165523.1:28062426-28075268 GCA_020271785.1 Procambarus virginalis | reverse complement strand
CATTCTGACACAAAACGAGGAATAATGCTCACAGTTTCAGTTTTCTGACACATTTAAGAAGCGGGTTTACGGTTTCAATGTGAGGGCGTTCACATTAACACATGTGAGGGTGTGTGAGATGAGGAGGCTGAGAGTGAGAGCAGGGTGGCGGGAGGTGGGGGCGCGCGTGCACCACACCAGGGGTAATACAAGCACTAGTAGTCATACCATGGACCGTCAACTGGGAGCAGCAGCTGGAGCGCGCCAGCACCAGTCTATATATGAAAGCATTTCGCAATCGCCTCAACTGGGATTTGGCCGAGACAAAGGAAAGTTTCAATCAAAGGTGCGAATCTTAACTCAGCACCTTCAGTAGTCACCCCCACGCTAAACACTTCGTTTTCCATGTTATACTTTCGTTTTTTTTTAATGATGAAAACATTGCGATGAAATTGTTATGACTGTGCATGATCTTCACATAGCGGAGGTGATAGAGGGCCACGTGGGGTAGTAAAGTAGACGTGCAACAGTCTCGTGGATCACCACTAGTGCACAAATGATCCAACCACTATTGTCAGGTCCGTATTAATAGGTCATGTTCCTGTACCCGTGCTATCCCCGCCCCCCACCACCCACACGACATCACCCACCACCACTAACCTTACCACTAACTTCACCACCACTAACCTCCCCACCGACACCACCACTAACCTCCCCACCGACACCCCACTAACCTCCCACAGACACCACCACTACCTCCCCACCGACACCACCACTAACCTCCCACCCACCACCACTAACCTCCCCACTACACTACACTCCCAAGACACGGTAAATCCTCTCCAGCAGGAGAAGACAGGTGAGGTGTCACCGGCCCCACCTGGTGAGGGGCGAGAGAGAGACCAGCCTCCCGCCACGCAGACATCAGCAAGCAACACTACTGGCCAGGTCTGCCTCACCTCCCTTCACCCCACACCACCATACTCCCGCAGAAGGATGATCAATACTCCGGGGGAAAAAGTAAGCTTGGTTCCGGAACCAACGAGAGAAAAACTTCTCACCCCAGGCCGCAAATGGCTCCAGCTCGCTACAATGCACACTAGCAAACACTCTTGTAACGTGACTAAACAGGGTGGAGCAAGGCAGAGGAGTGTGGGGCGCTCTCACTGTATTGCCCAACTAATAAGTAGTTTAATAATACAAATTTTGCTCCATACCACTGGCGGAAAGTTAATAACACTGCACAAGTGTATTACATGTACACACACGCAAGACAGCAGCGCTGTCTCACTACCCTGCCCCTCGTCACGACGGCATCACTGTCGTGGCTGACACTAACAGTTTCTTCTAGACATTACAAACGAAACCTGAGAAGGAAAACTAAGAAATACCTGAACAACAAGCTACCAGAAGCTAACCCATTTGCACAGAAAATAGCAGTGTGATTAACAAGGAAGTTAACGCGACCTTTCTTACCCGTTAATAAGGTAGTTAACACTAGCTCTTACTCCGCTAACAAGGCCGTTAACACAACCAGACCTCCGAAAACCCGTTCAGTACAAACTATGACAAGTCTGCAACACACGTCAACAAGGCGGGCATACACTATGCAACACCCCCCCCCCCCTCACACATCAGACAACACTGCCACGCACCTACAACACAAGGTAATTTTTTTTTTTTTTTTTGAAATATATACAAGAGTTGTTACATTCTTGTACAGCCACTAGTACGCGTAGCGTTTCGGGCAGGTCCCTGGAATACGACCCCCTGTCGCGAAGAATCGTTTTTTCATCCAAGTACACATTTTACTGTTGCGTTAAACAGAGGCTACAGTTAAGGAATTGCGCCCAGTAAATCCTCCCCGGCCAGGATACGAACCCATGACATAACGCTCGCGGAACGCCAGGCGAGTGTCTTACCACTACACCACGGAGACTGTAAAATGAGACTGTAAAATGAAAATGTAAAATTATGAGGACTTCAGTTGAACTTGTATAAGCCATTCATACAGCTCATTATATTGATCAAGGAATTCAGAAAAACTCCAAACGTAAGGTGGCGAGACGTCTCCACTGTCCAGCACAACTCGAACTCTCCTGACGATGGAGCGCCATTTGTTTCACCAACCTGAAGAATTAATTCATGTAAGTGACAGAAATCATTTAAGGCTTTCTTCCCCACAGTGATATTTTATTTATTTAGTATTTATTAAAATTATTTATTAAAATAATTACACAGTATTTATTAAAAATGTTAAAAGTAATGAATAAATGAAATCATATGAACTAGAATAGAAAGGTATTGTACATGAAAACTTGCTTACAAACTACCTACAACACTGACTATAAACAAAATGCATTTTGAGTCAACATACTACTCTTGAGCATTACCCTAGCTGGGTGCTACTAAATGTACATTACAACAAAACCTAACTAATTTGTTTGTCTTTATAAAACTCAGATTCTTCTCTCACTGGGGTGAAGAGTGGAGTTGCTAGAAAATGGACAAACTCATGGAGGAATAGAATGTAGATGCAGAAAACAGAAATAAATGAACAGAAAGATACCCAGGATATTTCCTATACAGCATTTATCATTCTTATATCAGATATACATTATAAAAATACAGCACATGCAAGTTATAGCTGTACATCATCCTTTGCAGATACAAAAATCTGCACAAAAATTACTTCTAGAGAAGAATGAAAAAACCCAGCGTTGAATGTAATAAACGCCATTTTCTGGGCGAGACCAGAGTCTGCCCGGAGCTTATCCAGGCTGATATGCTAATGTCAGACTTTGGCATCAGTTATGTGTATAGAGTTCGGTGTGCCTACCAGGGACCAAAAGCCAGAACCTGGCCCCCTCAGAAGAGGCACGAGGAGCAATGGCCTATAGAAACCCCCATGTGGCTGGAAGCCTTCTATGTCTGCCATCGACCGGGTCAGGCACCCAGAAAGATAAGTGTCCCAAAACAAACCCCTATTCTAGTGAAAATTGCGACAAAAAGTCAAACAAGTGGATAGAACTCCCCAAACAGAAACGGGTAAACAAGTATGACGTCACACGTCACTGTGCCATTGTCTGCGCAGCTCCCCCCTCCCCAGTAGTGGGAAGGAGGAGCCCCAGACCCCCGTGCCAGCAATCCACCTCTCAATTCTGAGGCTGGACATCAAAACATGCGAAAAACAGCCGACCAGGGGGAGGGAGGGTTGCAGAAAATGGCGTTTCATTACATTCAACGCTGGTTTTCTGGGTGGAGCCCCATTGGCTCCCTGGAGCTACCTACCCAAAGAAGATGAAAGCAAGAGGGACCTAACCCGAGAGGCGGAAGATGCACACCCCCCCCCAATGCGAAATGGAGACAAAAACTGCAACTGCCAACCCAAGGCCACACAGGCCCAAAAAGGCCCAGGAACATCAATGAAGGAACGCAGAACCAACCAACGAACGACGTGTGCACGGGGACAGACAGCAGGCTGGCAAGACTGAACTACCCCGCGGACGACCCGAGAGAACCACACCCTGGAACAGGGAAGAGGGGAACTCGGAACAACCCAAAGCGTGACCCCCGGTCACGGCAGCCATGGCACGCTAAGCACAGCACAGTGCCGCAACCAAACAACGCACGATGCACCCCCGGCCCGACCAGCCAAGCATCAAACAACCCAAGGACCCCTCCAGAAAGCAACCGTGCCAGTCTTCGCCAGAAAAGGAGACGCCTGCAAGCGAACAGACCTATCAGGAGAACCAAAAGAGCTGAAACCGAGGCGCTGGAGGAGGGCATGAAGCACTCCAACCCGACCCCCAGAGGCCAACAAGAAATGAGCCTTGGAAAACAATTCGAAACCGAAGGGGCCACTACAAAGCGAGGAGAAGAGAAAAGAGCATGCAATCCAAGAGCCAGGATGGCTCAAGCGGCGCAAGAGCAGGTTGGAGGTGAACCACGCCAGAGACAGTTCGTGAAGCCATGCCGAGGCAACTTCCAAAATCGAAGTAACCCAGAGCAGCTCCGCCAGCGCCGCATGAGACAAGGCGACTATGTGGCAAGATGATGGCCCTGAACCTCCACAAGAGAAGGACCAGACCATGCCAAGAAAACATAGCAAACCGACGAAGGGACAGAAAGAAAAAGGATGGACCGCCAAAGAAAACTCCACACCACCGCCAAGACGAAGCACGCAGTTGGGACACCATCAATGAAGCCACCTGACTACCAACAGATGGTGAGATACTTGAGCGAGCACGGCAGTAGGCACGGCAGGATGTGCAAAATAGCCCTACTGAAATGCAGAGGTGCAATAGATATGATAAGAAAGAACTTTATCAACATCAAGGGCCCAACACTTTTCAACATTCTCCTGCTACACATAAGGGACATAAGTGACTGACCTCTTACGGTGTTCGAGAGAGAAATCGATAAACACCTCCAAAGAATATCTGATTAACCAATTTGTGATTCGCAAGTCAGGCTGCACGCGGCAACTGTGTCCAACGGCCCGGTTGACCAGACGAGCAACCAGGAGGCCTATAGTCAGAGACTGGGACATACTCGGGAACCCCCCACAAGGTAGGTAGTAGTAGGAAAGGTAGGTAGGTACTGTACCTAGTTCACAGACATTTGACTGCACATTGTGTATTCAGCATATTCCACTTTCTACTATGTATCAGCATATCATTTGTCTAATTATGCATGCCTCTTACATACACCACAATAGTAATTGTTACAACCCACATTTTCTATAATTCAAACCTTTGTGGATGCTTGTAATTTAAGAGCTGTAAGTAAAAATATAATTATTTTAACAGCAGTTGCCATACATGTACTATGTACTCGCCTATTTGTGCTTGTGAGGGTTGGGTTTTGGCTCTTTGGTCTCGCCTCAACTGTCAATCAACTGGTGTTGTACAGATTCCCGAGCCTACTGGGCTCTATCATATCTACATTTAAAACTGTGTATAGAGTCAGCCTCCACCACATCGCTGCCTAATGCATTCCACCTGTTAACTACTCTGACACTGAAAAAGTTCTTTCTAACGTTCCTGTGGCTCATTTGGGTCTTGGATGTATGTATGTATTTTATGTATGTTCGTATATTTTGGTAGCAGTCTTTCTTGTAAACATATGTAGTTAAATATGACCGAAAAAGTAAGATTAATAATTCTAACACGAATTTTCTCAATATTTCTTATGTTTCTTTTTACTGTCGATGGTAATTGAAAAATCAATTCTCCAAAATTCATTTTTATTTCTAGTCTGACGTGACGCTTGAGCGCATTTCGTAATTTATGTATATATGTATGTACAGTTGCCATACAACTGTACATACATACAAACTAAAATGTGTCTAGCAATGCAGTAATGACCTTTATGAATACTGCAACTAGCAATTGGGCATTGCTCAGGTGATGGAAGTTACATCTACACTACAAACGACCTTCATCACTGATCACATTTACACTTCACATGATCTGTATCACTGTAACCATCTACATTCTACACTACACAGCCTTCATTGTTAAAACAACCATTACAGTGATCATCTTAACTACACACAACCATCATCTCTACCTATTTTCACTGGGAAACTATTAGCTGCGGTGGTACAGTAACTTACTGTAAAAACCTTTATTTTGAGTAATTACATAAAAGAGGAAGATGAAGAAATGACCCAATACATGTACAAGTGTATTAAAACAAAATTTTTGGATGTAACCTACAACCTCTCACTATACTGTATACAATGTTCTCAAGATACAGTGAGAAAGGTTGTAGGTTACATCCGAAAATTTTGTTTTAATACACTTGCACATGTATTGGGTCATTTCTGTATACAGTACCATGAGAAAGGGTACCTGGAGCATACCCAGAGTGTGTTTCGGGAGTTCTTCTACTCCTCGAGCACGGCTTGAGGCCAGGCTTTACTTGTGATAACTTGGTCCAACAGGCTGTTTCTTGGAGCGGCCCCGCAGGTCCACATATTCACCACAGCCTGGTTGGTCTGGTACTTCTTGCAAGAACCTGTCCATGTGGCTCTTGAATACATCCACCTTGCAATATTTCTAATGCTTCCTAGTACAGGGTAGGTGTTGAACAGCCATGGACCTCTGATGTTCAGTGCTCTCTGATTGTGTCTATGGCACCTCTACTCCTGAATGGTTCTATTCTGCATTTTCAACTGCAGGATGTAGGATACATCCACAAGTTTGGTTTTTAATACACTTACACATTTACTGTAATGGGTTGTTCTTTCACCTCATTCAAGGACTACAGAATTATAGTAAGTTTCTCTATATAAATAATGTAATTAAAAAAATGAGTGTTCACGTGTATCTAAAATATATGGTACATAAGCAATTACATTATGATAATTTGATTGTTAATACATAAGAACAAGTTTGTCCTGGGAATGTAATGTTCCAGAAATGCCATCTATCAAAGGTGACCACGAGGGTGCCTCCTTATTCTATAGGCTTCCTCCCTGATGATATCCTGTATATTATTATTTAATTTAATATATATCCATTATTAAAGAAGTTGCTTGTGCTACCTGGCATGAGTCCGGAATGAGGTTGCTACCCATGATGTAATCATAGGGTTCCTGGATTGAGGCCCAAAAGTCCCTGTTGCCCTCTTCTTTGTCTGCAGGGCCCCATGATCTTCGGGCTTCCTCGCGATCATTGCTCCGTCTGAAAGTTGCAAAGTCATTAATGAACACAAACTTAAACCAAAATTCTGTGTGAATAACGTACTGTACCGTATATTATAATAGATGGTTACATACATACACATACACACACACACACAGTATAAGAATTATTGGAAACAGCAACTTCAAGAACAGGACATAAGAACAAATCCACAAGGATACTCAGAAATCACAATAACGTGATATATCAAATGAACAAATCCATAAAGTGTATGTGTGTGTAGTGAACAGGACAAGTTCAAACTAGGGAAACAAGACTGCTGGAGAAACATTAGAAAGGTCTCTCTTGCACAGTTGGAATAGCTTAAGTGAGAAGGTGATGGATGCCAAAACCGTCAGAAGTTTCCAAGCATCAAAGGACAGAGAGAGAACTTGGATGACGGGCATGAGCGCAGTTCTCATCCTGTAACTACACTTACATAATCACTCACACACATTTGTACTAAATAACAGTAACACATCTTTACCATTTAGGCCAGGAAGCCAAAAATTATGACCCACCGCATTATTGAATGATTTTGACCTTAATATAGTAAAAACATTCGATCTTTATAGACTTAATAATGCATCAAGTCTAATCAACCAGAAACATCCAATAATAGCGTTTTAATTTACCTGAGTAATGCCTTTAAAGTCCAGCTAAAAATGCTGAAACTAGCAAAGAAACGCTTTGTTTCAATAATAATTTTTGAGATATCCTAAATTATAAGATTTTATCTTATTCACTAAGGAATAAATCTTAATGAAAATACAAATAAACTAAGAATCATTGATCCAAATTCTGGTTACCATTTTGCGTGCCTAGGCTGAAATCACGTGACCAAATAACTTGTTATCATGCATACAACACAAGTGTGTAAGATGACTACCAACACCCACCTAATGATGCCACCATATCCGTAGTACCACTCACACTTAAGAGATACAATTTCTTTTAACATATCATTCATTAATTATTTTAAATACATGTATACACACCATTCACATTAATTCCACAAAAATATATGTATTATTATACCTTTTTATAATATTGTTAGGACCTTTTGCTGACCATAATAAATCATTTTATCACAATGACCACTTTAATAGTGACATTTGAAATAAAAGACTTGTAGTCTAAACTTTCACATTCTTGATAATTCTCAATTTTAATTAAATAAAATCCAGAATTTATGGTATTGCATTCGTGAAAAAATGTCCTAGCCTACGACTCAAGAATCATGATTTCTATGCATTCGGCAGCCTACCAGTCTCCAGGACTCATTGAATACTTCTACATTTAACGAAAGAAAAATTTAACTTATTGCAGACAAATGCCAATTTTCAAACTGGAGCCCAAAACCATAGAACTTATAACGCCTATTTAGTTGAATCTGCCAAAATGTACTGTTGGACCCCACAAAGTTCAGGTTTTGTGCTCCCCCATCTCACAGGATGGTTAGTCATCAACCCGTCCTCGCAAATGTAATAAGTCAATATTGACTTATTAAATATGTGCATAGGTGACATACTTAGCATAATAGTTTCCCTTGAAAATCTTCATAGAAAACACCGACCTTACCTAACCTTGTTAATATGTTAAGACAAGCATCTTATTGCTTCGTAATTACAATTATTACCTAACCTATACCTATAGTAGGTTAAGTAACAATTGTAATTACGAAGCTTAAGATGCTTATTTTAACATACTAACAAGGTTAGGTAAGGTCGGTGTTTTCTATGAAGATTTTCAAGGGAAACTATTATGTTAAGTATGTCACCTATGCACGCAACTAATAAGTCAATATTGACTTATTAAATTTGCGAGGACGGGTTGTAGTCATACATGGAATTAGGAGAGAACATGAAATGTAAGGCTGATTGACTCTACTAGCAAAATATGAGTACAGCACAATAATATCTTCCAATATTCCTGAATCTATGAAGTAATTACAGAGCTCAAAGTACCTCATACCATTTGGTCTGAAATCACTGATACCATCCTGTGAAATGAGGATATCAGATGAACTTACAGCTAGTTTTTGATCTACACTGTGTAATCTTTCATACAGAATAGGGTACCAGCACATTGCTGTGCATACCTAAGCTTGTTAATAAACAAAAACAAGAGGTTTTGCGTAATTAATTTTGTCAAGGCCGAAAAAAATAAAATTCAAATAAACATTCTTAGGCCTAGTAAAGCACATATGAATTATATTTAGCCTCAGCTATCGTATATTAAGCCTAGGATTGTTTGGAGAGGTTAAGTTCTTTAGTTACAGTTCTAATTTTCTAGAATGCCAGTTAGCCTAATTCAATAATACAAAACGGAAGCTTTTTAGGGGTCCAGCGCTACATATTGGCACATTTGACCAAATAGTTGCTATACGTACTATCATTTTCGGAGGATGGGCCGTTGTATTTTTGAAATTGAATTTACAGTCAATTTTATTCAGCTTGATAATTCGTTTGGCCGAATTATGCATAAGAAAATTTGAAACATCTATGCTCATTTGTTTTAAATGGACCGTTCTACAAGACAATAGCAATAGAGATCTTCTATCCACAACCATACATAAGTTTAGATATTTATATGCAGATACGCGAAGGCGTTCCCAATATCTCCTACAAAAAGTTCTCAGATATATCCACAAGACCCATAATACTGACCTACCAGACGACGCTGAAGAATGCCATCGACTTCCCTCTATTTACATAAAAATAACGATTAAAAAGTAACAATAATGATAAAATAACAATAACACCACCTACGGCAAGCCAGCATCCCCCCACAACCAACACTAGCAGCCTCGCCAGATGCCTATGACCGAGGTATAAACCCCAAATCCAACTCTCACACAAGGAACATTTCACAACACCACCGTACTGGACGGGCCGCTAAACTTAAGCATCCCACTGTCACTATCCTCAGCCTTGTTTCCTGCATTATCGCCTCCATTCCTACTTCGTCAACCTCCTCCTCTCCTTACCAAATGCGTTGGTCAACAAATTCAAAATCTGTTCTCCAGATATCACACGGACACTATGAATTTGAAAACAAAAGTGAAAACTAAGGTATAATCCTTGGGAGATACCTTATATAAAAACCATGAACAAACAAAATTATTATTATTATTATATATATATAATATATATATATATATATATATATATATATATATATATATATATATATATATATATATATATATATATATATACACACACATAATTGTGTGTAAATCACGAATTAATAGGCAAAGAAATATTTCTCTATATGTAGCTATAGAGAAATATTACGTGATAAATATTTCGGTATGATCACGTATCATTAATACGGGATGAACAATGTGAATGTACACACAGGTATATTTGAAATTTAGAAAATAAAACTCAAATATAAAGCTAAATGGATGAAAGTTTTTTCGTGTGTATTACCTTGACAATGACAATTTTATGACAAAACAAAAATTCGAGATTTGAAACATGTGAGCAGCTTTACCTTGAAATAATGTAGTAAACCGCATAATGACAAGTCACACATTTCAAATATAGGCTAACGTGAATCAGCTTTAGTGTGTTGCCAAGATCTCCGCCAGAAACATCGATTCATCGTGTATTGATTGTTAATGTAATAATATCACCCAATGACATCAACGCTCGACTTCATGGCTTGGTGTACACGATATCACGGGTATTGAGAAAGGAATTACTGGAGATATCGTCTACGACTGAGATTAACTGAGGAATTGTCGAGATATCGTTTGCAGAGACATCGTCTAAAGGAAATAACACTTAAAAATACCATATTAACATCCTAGGCGTCATCCCATTGACAGAAAATACCATCCGAAATATATTATAAAACTAAAATAGGACAAAACCATAATGTATATTCTTAGCAAAATAAAAGTGGAGTAGCTACGAACGAATGACAATGAAGAGTCCATTCAAAGAGGTGTCACAAAGTTTGTTCAAAATGCACCCTCAAGCACACTAAATTTACATACAGAAACATAATTAAATAACATACATACAATTATATATCTTTTCCGGCAGCTTAGTCATCAGCCTAGCTATCGAATCTGCTACGCTTTGTAGTGATAAACTTTTATGTCTAGGAGAGATAATAGTATTATAGCAGCAAAAGAGAGCAGCTGCCGGGGTCGTTTTCTGACTATCCAGTCATCTTGGAGTGAAGGACGTGGAAAGCAGGATATCCAGCATTGAGCAACGATCACAAGCTCTCTGCCGGCACCCACGAGAACCTGGAAGCTCTCGGCCGGCAGCCACGAGAACCTGGAAGCTTCACATCGTCATGGCGAGCGGTCCTCATCACCAGCTGAGAGGACCTGGAAGCTCAGCTCCTTCACGAATCACCTTTGTTTCACTGTCATCAAAACCTTCCTACTCTCCCACTCATGAAATCCCTCTCCTCTCCCCTGCCACTCACCAAGTCCCTCTCTCCTCTCCACCATAAGGATCAATTCCTTCACAATCACAATAAAGACCCCCATTCCCACCCTCTAACAAGACCCATTCCTATTTTCTACCATTAATCATGCCTATCTCCCAGGTCATCATAACTCCTCCCCATAACATTAAGAGCTCTTCCGACGATTATTAAGTCCTCGCCCACACCAAGATTCTCTTATGGTTCATCAATACACCCAGTCTTGTTGTCCACAATCCTCATTAATATCTTCTCTTTCACCAACACGGCCATTTTCTCTCCGCCATCAAGGCCTTTCCTCCTTCCCCCATTCTCTCCCTCATGGCTCCCCTCCTCTCCTCCACTATTCCCTCCCCTCATGTCCACAGTCAGCCTTCTTCCTCAGAGAATTACTCTTTTCAACTAATAATACTACAACTACTCCGCGCCTGCCCTAAAATTACCACTTCCACTCACCAAGTCCACCTCTTCTCGGCGACTACTACTTTTCTCCTCAACATCAAGTCTGTTTCTTTCTTGAACACTTGCAACATAATTTCCACCACTCTGTAAATATATACATAGTCTATGTAAACATAGACAGCGGGTGTTCTATTCGCGCTGTCCGGCCAGGAGCCAGAGCAGTACTGGCAGCGGCCAGGAGCTAGAGTAGTGGTGACAGCGCCCCCTCACCAGTCCCACAGTAATCACCAGTTCACAACCCGGTTAATCCGGCACGTCTTGCACAACCTTTACCATCACTCCCATACACAGCACTACTACCTTTGTACCCACTGCTCTCACTAATAACATTACAGCCAACTCCTCCACCTTATAGCAACCACCACCACCATAACCACCATTACAAGCACCACCACCACCACCATTATCATCGTAACTACCATCGCCACTAACCTACTATCTTGTTTATACATAACACAGTCAGACATTTCCTAGTGTTATTCAGGTCAGAGATTTATTTATCTTTCCTTTTATTGTTGATGTTGCGTGATGGCCTTTTGACGTCTCTATTAACAATAACGCAGGAGACGAGGGGGGTGGTGACGAGGGGGGGGGTGGTACTTTGTTAAGTTAGGGGAGGAAACTTTAAATTAACGGTTTTCATGACGTTTTGAAACCTTATGAGAACTTTCTGCCCTCCTAACCCACCACAGAACCCTTAATTTGCTGTTTTTTGAGAAAAAAATACAAAATTTCTTTTAAATTTTTTTTAAATTTTCAAATTACGTCCATTTTCGGCCAAACGGCTAAATTCAAGCGTAATTTGTAAGTGGACAGGTTGTAACATCAGAGGCGGTGACATTATTGTTTACATTTGACACATCATTTCAACTGGTTCTAGAATCCCCCCCTAATATGGCTCCCATTAAGTCATCCATAATAACAATATCACAGCCGCGTGTGTTTGAGGAAAGAGAAGTTGCTTTGATTTTGTCAGCGTTCACATTTATGTTGCAAAACAGAGCCAGTCTCTGTGGTTATTGGAAACTGCTGGTAACGTGTGTCACCGTTCTTATGATTTTAACATCTTCTGCAAACTAATTCCCGTTTATAGTATGTCAATACCCGGTCACAATATATCATGTGTAGACCAACGTTTATTGATATTATATATATATATATATATATATATATATATATATATATATATATATATATATATATATATATATATATATATATATATATATATATATATATATATATAAATAGAGTTTT
>WNGS01165523.1:28051832-28062401 GCA_020271785.1 Procambarus virginalis | reverse complement strand
GGGACATTTGTGAGGCAAAGATAAAATAAACACAAATTAAGGTTTGAGAAGTAGAGCGTAATGCAGGTAGAGCGTGAGCGGTGGCTGCTGGGAGCCCCACCACCACCACACACCGTCACCACCACACACAGTCATCACCACCACCCACCATACCGTCACCACCACATCGTCACCACCACCACCAGAAGCGCGGAGTCTGGGTTTGCCACAACCAGGTCTCTCAATCAGCACGTCGTATAAATCCCCTACGGCCAAAAACTGATGCACTAAAAATCATGGCGGCCTGCAAAAGTGACATGATGACCCGTTTTCTATTAGTGTGTCTTCGGTTAGGTTAGGTTCGGGCAATTTCGTACATCGGTTTAGTGACGTTGGGAATACTGGAGAGGATGGGCTTTGCCATCAACCAGCCCTTCCTCTCCAGTTGGTACAACGTCACAAAAATGGTATACTAATTTCCTGGAAACTAACTTTACCAAGCAGGCCGTTCGCGCGAGTGTTCCCAACGTCCAGAAACTATCGTACTAATGTACCTAATCCTAACCTACCAGTGGACCCACGAACAGAAAACGTTACAGCCCGTCACTTTAGCAATCCGCTATGATTTATACTACATCACATTTTGGCCGTTGGGGGATTTATAGGTCATAATGCGATGTAATATTGAAGAGGCCGAGTTGCATCAACACCAGCTTCCATCCCACAACAGTACCCAGGACTTCTGCCCTGGATATATATATATATATATATATATATATATATATATATATATATATATATATATATATATATATATATATCCGAGGCTATGGGTCCCCCTTCTTCCAGCCAGAGGTGGTACTCCCTTCCATATTATATATATATATATATAATATCCCCCAGTTATATATATATATATATATATATATATATATATATATATATATATATATATAATATGGAAGGGAGTACCACCTCGGCTGGAAGAAGGGGGACCCATAGCCTCGGATATATATATATATATATATATATATATATATATATATATATATATATATATATATATATATATATATATATATATATATTGGTAGCAGTCTTTCTTGTAAACATATGTTATTAAATATGACCGAAAAAGTAAAATTAATAATCCTAACACGAATTTTCTGAATATTTCTTATGTTTCTTTTTACTGTCGATGGTAATTGAAAAATCAGTTCTCCAAAATTCATTTTTATTTCTAGTCTGACGCGACGCTTGAACGCGTTTCGTAATAACTTATTACATTTTCAAAGACTTTAGTTTACACACACAACTATAACCTGAAAACACTAAACAGAGTCAGCTAATCCGTCGTCACACTAATACTCGCATTTGGGTGAGGTGATATGGTGCAACAGTTTTGGATGAGGAGACAAACTTGTGACAAATACAAGACAGAACACGAAACGGTGGGCATTAATTGGATATGAGAGCATAAGAATGGAAGTAACTGCAGAGGGCCTATTGGCCCATACTTCCTCTTGATGCTTCTATATTGGTTCGGAGTCTTGAAGTGGGTAGAATATAGTTGTGCATTAATTGGCTGTTGATTGCTGGTGTTGACTTTTTGATGTGTAGTGCCTCGCAGATATCAAGCCGCCTGCTATCGCTGTATCTATCGATGATTTCTGTGTTGTTTGTTAAGACTTCTCGGTGATGGTCTGGTTGTAAGAGATTATATGTTCCTTAATGGAGCCCTGTTGCTTACGCATTGTTAATCGCCTGGAAAGAGACGTTGTTGTCTTGCCTATATACCGAGTTCTTTGGGGCTAAACAGTCTCCAAGTGGGCATCTGAAGGCATTGACTACGTTGGTTTCCTTCAAGGCGTTCTGTTGGTGTCTGGAGAGTTTTTCATGAGTAGGTTGGCCGTTTTTTTAGTTTATAGTAAATCGTCAATTGTATTTTCTGTTTTTTGTCTGTAGGGATAACGTTCCTATCAACAATATCTTTCAGGACCCTTTCCTCCGTTTTATGAGCTGTGGAAAAGAAGTACCTTTAAAATAGTCTAATAGGGGGTACAGGTGTTACAACACATGTACCCCTTATGGGGGGGGCGGTAGCATAGTCTTCCCTCCAGCAGCCTTGTAGCCTTGCAACACTGCTGTGGTTGAAGGGCTCCTGACCACTCCGTGACGTAAAGCCTCCCCTTCCACCTATCCCCCTTCCAGTCCCACATCAGCCCCTCTCCCTCCCACTCTCCAACCCCTAACGCCATTTTACCTTCCTCCATTTCTATCCAAATTCCATCCTCGCTTATTCTTTTGTCCGCCCAATTAGATGACGGAGTCAGTCAACCTGACTAAAGTGTCAGGCAATGAGGCGAAACTATTTGGATTTCAAAATATACAGAAATCATGGCGTTGAGAACCACGGGAACACGCTACACAGTTGACGGTTCACGACCCGAGCACACACTTCGCACCCCGGGCCAGCACAGTAGCACAGTCCTGGCAACACCTTCGGGAGTCTGTAGGAGGTGGCAGGAAGGAAGGTCACCCACATTCATAATTTGTACACCATTGATCAGAAGCGAGGTGAGCAGGAGCTTGTCCCCTCACCACCCCGTCACGGCCACTACCTCCATCACTCACAGGCCACTACCAGTCACTCACTGATACTTGCCTCACACGCCGCCTCTGCCTACAACCCTTAGGAATACGTTCATCAGTTTACCATTCCGTTCATGATTTGATTTTACTCGAATTCAACTTTGGGGAAGATGGCGCTATGGAGACTATGAGCTACCACGGTACATCAGCTGATTTTGTTAATTAAGGAGGAGTACCTGACCAAATAAGGTGCAAGAGGCAAGATATGAGCAGGTAAGACGTTTACCAGTAAGACGTAAGATACTGAAAGATTACTTTGGGAATGATAAAGAGCACTACGATAAACTAATGCCACATGAAGCTTGTGATGTGCCCTCCCTACAGACTTGTCCTCATGCACACTCGTCCACCAGAGGCAGTAATGGCGTCTTTAACTCATATACACACGCGGCAGTCTTCGCCAGATATAACCTTAATATAGTAAGAATCACAAAGAAAATACAAATATCAGAACACACATTTTGAGAGTAAGATAACATGAAATTTTGTTGTCCAGGGTGGGACACACCACCAAGGGCAGCGTGTCAAGGGCAGCGTGCCAAGATCATAATGTCAGCAAGTAGCGTGCCATGGATGATGGCGTGTGGCGTGGACAGCTCCAGCGATGATACAACTTGCAACAAGTGGGTAGTTAGGGTCCGCAGCGGGTCTGCACCACCCTAATTAGGTGCGTGGTGCAGTGGTCACGGGACCTGGACAACACTGAGGCAGGGGTCACGGGACCTGGACAACACTGAGGCAGGGGTCACGGGACCTGGACAACACTGAGGCAGGGGTCACGGGACCTGGACAACACTGGTGCAGGGGTCACGGGAACTGGACAATTCCTTATGCACGATACCATCAACTGGGGCGCCTTACCTGGTGAAGGTTGCCTGCACTATCACACAACAAATCCTCTCACTATCACACAACCCATCCTCTCACTATCACACAACCCATCCTCTCACTATCACACAACCCATCCTCTCACTATCACACAACCCATCCTCTCACTATCACACAACCTCTCACTATCACACAACCTCCTCTCACTATCACACAACCCATCCTCTCACTATCACACAACCCATCCTCTCACTATCACACAACCATCCTCTCACTATCACACAACCATCCTCTCACTATCACACAACCCATCCTCTCACTATCACACAACCCATCCTCTCAACTAATAGGTAGCGTTGTTACCGTTATAATGACCAACGTTACAAATACAGCCTATGAAAAGTAACGGCTCACAAATATCTAATTAGTTTTTATACATAGGGCTCGGTAGGTAGGGTTCCTGGTTAGGGTTCCTGGCGAGCCCCAAGCCTCGCCCTTGCTGGTCACCCACGAGCCCCAAGCCTCGCCCTCGCTGGTCACCCACGAGCCCCAAGCCTCGCCCTCACCCACGAGCCCCAAGCCTCGCCCTCGCTGGTCACCCACGAGCCCCAAGCCTCGCCCTCGCTGGTCACCCACGAGCCCCAAGCCTCGCCCTCGCTGGTCACCCACGAGCCCCAAGCCTCGCCCTTGCTGGTCACCCACGAGCCCCAACCCACGAGCCTCGCCCTCGCTGGTCACCCACGAGCCCCAAGCCTCGCCCTCGCTGGTCACCCACGAGCCCCAAGCCTCGCCCTTGCTGGTCACCCACGAGCCCCAAGCCTCGCCCTCGCTGGTCACCTCACGCAACTAACCAATCGATTCTTGCTCGTGAAATATGCACACGGATCTACTGTAGAGGTAAAACAGTGCAATTCTGCAGCTTGACGAGAAATTAGTTCCTCAAGCGGGTAAGGGTCGCTGGTCGGTAAGGGTCGCTGTGGCCAATGTAACATGAATGACTACATAGCACACTGAATAAAGGTAGCCTCCATCACACTAATATAGTATATAAGGAGAGACAAACGCATATTATCAACAGCTATACTTCTAGCTAATTAAGGGTCAAGCAACTTGCTGGAGTTGGGTAGTACTGGAGTGTGATGCAGCGAGACGGCTGGACCAAACACACACTGTCACTCCACCACAGGTCAAGGTCACTCTCTGAGCCCTTCATCAGGTCATAGTCAACCCTCAGTCAAGATACAACACAACATTACATTAGAGACGTCACTAAATGTATCCCCCCAGTAATCACTCACAATATGTGTATACCTGTGGGTGTATACCTACGTCCAGGACATCCAGGACGTACTGGACATAACTGGAGTATACCTAGAAGGATATACCTCCCAAGGCCGGGCTGGGTCTTTGTTACGTTTATTATTAATATTTATTCACTTGTGTTTCTTGAACTCATGAGGGTTGAGTTGGTAGTGCGTGTGCCAGGGTACCCCCCAGGGACATCAGCAAGGTCTCATCGCCTGGCCTCAATATCTTCTTATAGTTTCTATTTTATTTGTTGTGGCTTAAGGCCTGCCACCGCGGGAGGGTTATTAAGGCCACCACAATAACTTACTGACCAGCCACCTGCTGGACCTACGTCCTCAACACTCTCCAAGACTAAAGTAAACTCAGTGTATACCTCAAGCACTGAAAAGCTGAGTAAACTATGTAAACCTCTTGGTCTACTCTATAAATCCACTTGCATCTTATTTATATATTTTTCGTTTCTGTGGGATATATTGATGTAATAATGACTTGAAATATAACATACGAATGCTAAATAAAAACAGATTCTTTTCGATTTTGGACTTTGAATCTTAATGGCGGCTATTTTCTTTAATGGTTCAGAGACAGTTGTCTACAATGGTATACGCGAGTACCCACGGTCTTATTATGAGGTGGTGTGGCCCCGGATACACCCCCCCCCTCACACCATCCTCATAGTCTATACCCAGACACCATCCTCGTCTCCCACCTTACACACCTCCCATACCTCCCATATGCCGCGCCTCCTGGTCTCGTCAGAAATTAGTTCAGCGTCCAGTCTTGGAACCTGTTCCTCAATTAATTTCTACTAACACTCAATAGCTCCCAAATGGAAGCTGACTACTGTATTACCACTTTCCATTCAGATCAGAGGAATATTAACACCATACACATGATTAGCAATACAAAACATAAAATGAGAACTAACAACATCAAGGGCCCAAGAGTTTTCGATACTCCAGCAACACGTAAGGCGCATAACTGCCGGCCTCTCACGGTGATCAGGAGAGAAATTGATAAACACCTCCAAAGGATACCTGATCAACCAGGCTGTGTGCAGATGCATACAGATGTATGCATCTGCACACAGTCACCCATACAACTCTTGCACCACCACTGGACATCTCCCTCTCCACTCCACTTTAAGATTGGTTCCATCATATGGAACACCTGTACACCAGGTGACAGAGTCGTGAGGCGGGACACAAGAGCTATAGCCGATCCTTTGCAAATACAACTGGGTGCGAACAACCAGATATGTACCAAAAGGCAATATCACCTGATCTTGCCACATTTAATGACAATCACACACACAATCACATACGTGGGATTCGAACAAGCAAATTACAAGAACAATCACTCAATTTACCTGTCACGTTGGAAACCTCGAGTAAATTTATATAACAAAATAAATTCAATATTTAATTAACAGCTCACGAGACCCCTCAATATTTACAGACAATCACAGACAAGTTAATCTAAGTTTATAAGAATTGAGGTGAAATAAATCAATATTACATATTATATATCTATATATATATACAGTATATATACAGTATATATATTACATATATATATACAGTATACAGTATATATATATATACAGTATATGTATATATAAAGTAGAATTCGTACTCACTTTGATTTGCGTCTGTTGAGGGAGTTAGTGTGGAGGTGTGGCGGGGTGGCAGCCAGGCTGCTCCCGCCGCCACCCTCCCCGGCCGGGCTCCAGGACCCTGAGAGTGAGGACATGGAGAAGCTCAGCGGACCCACGCCGCCGCCCACACAACAATTGCCTGTGTGTACCACAACACGTTAATGACATGTCCTCATCCTCCTAACATTACCACAAGTTACCCAGCTCATACTTCCGAACCCTCATCACCCCTCCAGTGCATTTTCTCATTACCACAATTTCTTGTTGAGTATATTAATGGTTATCTGGAAAAAAATGACAAGGAAATCACTCTTAAGTCTTATTTCCCAATGTGTTGTATTTACCAATGTATAATTATGAAATATATTTCAGCTAGCAACCAGAGATACATCTCATTTCAGCCTGCATTGCTAGGTGGTGAGAAACAAGGGTCTAAGCACCAACATATGCATGAATTATATGTGCAGTGTTACCTTACCTTGCGAGGATTGGAGTATTACATCACAGGAGGCAAAGGATGAGAGGAAGGAGGCAAAGGCAATAAATAGGCAAGAGAGAGGTGAGGAGAAGGAAATCCTAGAGGAAGAAAAAGCAAGGCAACAGGAACGGAAGGTAAGGTGTAAACAAGTGGGAAATAAAGGAAAAAATGGTATCGTAAGAGAAAACAAGGGGAGAAAAAAGAAAGAAGGATAAAAAGAAAGAAGGATAAAAAGGAAGAAGGATAAAAGGAAGAGTAAGCTTATGTTAAGTCAAGTTTGTTAGAAAGTTTAGAACATTTGAGTATATACTGTGAAAGGGAAGAGTCAACAGCAACAAATCCAGGACTCAAGTTCATGTTGGGTATGTTGTGTATAAGAGCTGATTCGACAAGACGGCGTCTGTGTAGAGGCAGGAAAGATTTTGGAGAAAGACCAATCAATAGGATGATTAGACTCCCTAACATGACAGAAGAGAGCATTGTTTGTCTGCAGACTTAACACTTCTTTTGTGTTCCTTAAGTCTGTCATAAAGTGTACGGCCAGTTTGGTCAAAGTATTGGAGAGGACAAGACGAACAGGAAGTGGAGTAGACACCAGCAGCATTAGCAGCAGGAGGAGCAGTGTGAACTAAATTGCTACCAAGAGAGTTAGTTTGTCGAAAGGCGAGCTTTATGTCAAGAGGACGAAAGGTATTAGTAAAAGTTTTCAGTTCAGATATGAAAGGAAGGTAGAGCACAGTGCTACTAGTGTTGGAAGCAGGTTTAGGATGAAAGAAATCACGTTTAGCTTGATAATAGGCACAGTTGATAAAATGTAATGGGTAACCAAGGCGAGAGAATGATTAGGGAAATTTCCCTTATATTTCCTTAGGCCATGTGAAGAAGATAAGGGAAATTTCATAATTTAGAAATGGTTGATTTATAATTTCTGTATCCGTACTGTGCAGATACAGTAACAATAGTAGCAGCAACAGATGTGGAAATTACAGCAACGAAAAGTAATAGTAGTAACAAGAGTATAATTAGTGCTAACAAGAAATAAGAGAAGAAACATCAATAGGAGAAACAAGATTAATACGAGAAACAATACTAACAATAACAATAGCCGTTAGATAATAAGTAACAAGAACTGTCAAGCACTGAAAGGTAACAACAGTACTGTACTAACAACAATAACTAGTGGTAACATAAGCATAACGGAACCTGCTGAAGGTATATTAGCACATGTGAGACGGCTCCTATATATATCCACACAAATGGCTTCAGATATGTCTTAACACACACTTACAACAGTCTATTATGTTACCCGGTAGTCACCGTTGTTGTAACAGTAGCAGTAATGATAACAACAGTAACGGAAGTCACTTAAATTAAGTAATTAGATTTGTATAAATTTATACGAATATAGTGACTATATTTTGCGTTAAGCTTTCATAATTAATCTGCTACTTATATAATATTAATCTGCTACTTTTAGCAATATTAATCTGACCTTCATGAATTTTTACTGGAGCGTTTAACTTCCACGTTCCCCAACTATAACGTGAAAGGAGGCAGACAAAAAAAAAATCTCACCTTTTCCGTTGTCCATTGTAATGATGCTTGTGTCGTCAACTTGCTTGCTTAGGAAGGGTGTTGCGGGAGTACTATATGGAGAGTGCCATGGTGCCGCTGGGTCTGGCCCGCGGCAGGCTTTGGCACTGGGTAGAGGGTTGGGACTTGGGGGATCTAAATTGATCTTTGGAAAGGAAGGCGAGAGAGACTTCAAGTCCGAGCCGATAATCTGATTTGTAGGTAGAGAAGTGTGTTGAAGAGAATGGTTAGATCCAAGTAAAGACTTCACAGAATATAATCTAGTCTCAGGTACTAGTTTAAGGAAGTCTCTTTTGGCACGCCGATTTGCTGTGGGATTTGTTTTGGGATCCCCTTCAAATTTCTCAGCAGAAATACAATTTTCTCTATCCGATGTCATTAACGGGAAACTATTGCTCTCTGAGTCGCTCCGTCGAAGAAAACGGTTGTCGCCATTTTCCACTGTTCGAAAACGTGAGTTGTCATAATAATGGGGATACTCTGCTAAAGGTGACGCCGACGTCGACTCGCCATGAAGGGTGTTCCTCGAGGATGTTCTACTTTCAGCCCTTGAGCTCTGAGATTCGTCTTCATCAAGCTCGAGATCAAGCACAAATTCGTGATCTCTTATAAGACCTGATGGGATAGAGGTCTCGGCCGCGTCACTGAAACAATCGCTGGTGACTCTGTTACAGCGCGTCTCTGGCGGTGGAGATCTGAAATGGACAAATACCTCAAGTCATTACAAATATACTATACGACACATTGATGCAAAATAAGAATCCTTACTTTCTTCTAAGAATCCTAATATTAATAATATATATTATATATATATTATATATATATTATATATATATATATATATATATATATATATATATATATATATATATATATATATATATATGTCGTACCTAGTAGCCAGAACGCACTTGTCAGCCTACTATGCAAGGCCCGATTTGCCTAATAGGCCAAGTTTTCATGAATTAATTGTTTTTCGACTACCTAACCTACCTAACCTAACCTAACCTAACTTTTTCGGCTACCTAACCTAACCTAACCTATAAAGATAGGTTAGGTTAGGTTAGGTAGGGTTGGTTAGGTTCGGTCATATATCTACGTTAATTTTAACTCCAATGAAAAAAATTGACCTCATACATAATGAAATGGGTAGCTTTATCATTTCATAAGAAAAAAAATAGAGAAAATATATTAATTCAGGAAAACTTGGCTTATTAGGCAAATCGAGCCTTGCATAGTAGGCCAAAAAGAGAGTTCTGGCTACTAGGTACGACATATATATATATATATATATATATATATATATATATATATATATATATATATATATATATATATATATATATATATATATATATATAATTGCATAAAATATTCACGAATGCACGAATCCAATAATTGAATGAATGTCAAGATCCTAAGCATATAACAATAGTATAACTGACGAATCTGAAACAGGTGGAATGAAATATTGATGAAGATTAAGCCAGCCAAGAGGTGGCACAGGCATGAGCAGCCCCTAATGGAATGTAATGGAGTGCGCTTGATGAAGCAGGAGTTGCATATACTTAGAGAGGAGGGCGGCAGTGTCCACATCCGGCGGTGGAGTCACCATTGTGTCGCTGGCAACATTGGGGTCGGGAGCCTCACCTCCAGGTACTCTCAGTGAAAGTGTTCTCCTGACCTTTATTATAAAATGGTTCACAGATATGCTTCAACTAACGTTATGAAGCTTGCATGTAACCAATCAGTAGCCAACCAGTAACTAACTTGGGTGTATTTTATAGTAGTAATGTCTACTAAGTTTCTTTACATAAGAACAAATGTCATAGTTACAATTAATGACACTTGACAGTTACAATTAGGTAACACACGACATACTTTATTACTTTGCATGTCAGGTAAATATAATATTTTTTGGATTTACAACTGTCATTTACGACAATGTTTGGGTTAGTGTTGGACTTAAGTCCTATCAACCGCCACAGTGTTAATAGTAATAGTAATAATAATAATAATAATAATAATTTTTTATTCAACAGAATGTGTGAACAAAGAACATAAGAGCAATGTA
>WNGS01165523.1:28039308-28051732 GCA_020271785.1 Procambarus virginalis | reverse complement strand
TAGTGGCCTCTCGTGCAGGCCCATCACCTCAACCACCATCCCCAAAAGCCCACAGGCAATCCAGCTGGGATGGCCCCATTGTAGACAAAGTTGCTGCAGAGTGCCTGGGTGCTGCATCAACACAGCACGACATTGCTCGCCTCACAGCAGTAGCAGCCCCTCATGCAGGGGATTTCCTGTTAGCAACCCCAATGTCGGCAACTGGCACGCGTCTCACACCACACGCCCTCCGAATTGCTGTGGCCCTCCGCCTTGCTGCCCCAATCCACACCAGATATAGGTGTATTTGCGGCGAGGTGGTGGCCGACAGGTACGGCCACCATGGCCTACTCTGCCAAAGCACGGGAGGATGGCACTCGAGGCACAGTGAAGTTAACGACATCATCAAGAGGAGCCTCACCACAGCTGGATGCCCAGCCGAGAGAGAGCCTCGTTACCTAACGCCTCGTAACTCTGATGCTCTTATTGGTCGCCCGGATGGTATCACAGTGAACCCCTGGAAGAATGGCAAGCAGTTGGTATGGGACTACACGTGCGTATCAACCCTGGCTAACACCTACATTGACCTCAGTGTTGCACAACCAGGTGGCGCTGCCACCCACAGGGAAGCAGCCAAATCCCGTAAGTATAGAGAACTTGATCACCACTACAATTTTGTCCCCATTGCTTCTGAGACACTCGGCGCCTGGGGTAAAAGTGCTACCAGTTTTTTGAAGGAACTGGGTTCTAGGCTCATTGAAACAACAAGGGACCCTAGAGCTGCCAGCTTTCTTTTCCAGCGCCTCAGCGTGGCGATACAGAGGGGAAATGCGCACTGCATCCAGGGTTCCTGCCCGCCATCTGAGGAGCTGGAGGAACTCGACAACCTATGATAACCATCTTTGTAACCTATATGTAACTCCTTTTTTGTAACACAGTTCAAATAAAGCAAATATATATGTGTACATACAAAAGAATGGGGGTGGTAGGAGAAGAAAATATTAGTGTTCAGTGAGAAACCACAAGGTCTCCTCTGAATACGTTTTATTTTCTTCTCCGAGGCTATGGGTCCCCACATTGGCACCAGAGGTGGTACCCTCACAAACTTTTTATATATATATATATATATATATATAATTGCATAAAATATTCACGAATGCACGAATCCAATAATAATTGAATGAATGCCAAGATCCTAAGCATATAACAATAGTATAACTGACGAATCTGAAACAGGTGGAATGAAATATTGATGAAGATTAAGCCAGCCAAGAGGTGGCACAGGCATGAGCAGCCCCTAATGGAATGTAATGGAGTGCGCTTGATGAAGCAGGAGTTGCATATACTTAGAGAGGAGGGCGGCAGTGTCCACATCCGGCGGTGGAGTCACCATTGTGTCGCTGGCAACATTGGGGTCGGGAGCCTCACCTCCAGGTACTCTCAGTGAAAGTGTTCTCCTGACCTTTATTATAAATGGTTCACAGATATGCTTCAACTAACGTTATGAAGCTTGCATGTAACCAATCAGTAGCCAACCAGTAACTAACTTGGGTGTATTTTATAGTAGTAATGTCTACTAAGTTTCTTTACATAAGAACAAATGTCATAGTTACAATTAATGACACTTGACAGTTACAATTAGGTAACACACGACATACTTTATTACTTTGCATGTCAGGTAAATATAATATTTTTTGGATTTACAACTGTCATTTACGACAATGTTTGGGTTAGTGTTGGACTTAAGTCCTATCAACCGCCACAGTGTTAATAGTAATAGTAATAATAATAATAATAATAATAATAATAATAATAATTTTTATTCAACAGAATGTGTGAACAAAGAACATAAGAGCAATGTATAATGGTAGGGACAGGAGTTACACATACTAATGAAGCCACTAGGGAGCCGGTGGCTGAGCGGACAGAACACTGGACGCGTGATCCTGTGGTCCCGGGTTCGATCCCGGTCGCCGGAGAAAAACAAATAATATCCTCGACCAGGCCTCTTCCTCCAGGTGGAGGCTTGGTCGAGGACCGGGCCGCGGGGACAGTAAGCCCCGAAATCATCTCAAGATAAACGCTATTACGTACAGCGTTTTGGGCAAGGTCTCGACCACGGCCACATTACGGCTGTACGTGACACCAGCTTACTGATCTACCAGCAAGTATATTTTAGGTCAGGACATAGTCCATGACTAAAGTAAAATGCCAGTGTATATTTCACCGAGAGGCACAGTGCTCCTCTCCCTGCACATAACCTTGACGCGGAAATGTGTGATACATGACAATGGGAGAGTTTGGGCAGTGTGGTGGAGGTCCCTGGGTGTGAACGTTCTCATAATCCACCCTGTCATTTTCCTGGCAAACGCTGTATTTGCTTGGTTATGTTTACTGAATGTCAGATCGTCAGTTACAACATAATTTCCAGATCTCTTACACGTTGTTTTCCTCCTGTAAGTAGGTCTGTGTTCTGTACCTTGTGTTTCGTTTATTTTCCTCGTTTCCACTACCTAATTACATGGAACTTATCACTGTTGAACATCACATTATTTTCCGTTGCCAAATCAAAAATACTTATCAATACCGGTTATTCACAGCCGGTTAATCACATACCGGCTATTCAATATCAATATTCAAAGAGGTAATCATCATGCTGATTTTGTACGATCTGTGAACAATGACACAAAGATGTGACTAGTATTTTTGTCTATATCTGATCCGAGAATGAGAAATGTAATGGTTCAAGGACTGTGCCCTGGGGTACAAAACTTTTCACCGGACTTAGATACCTGGTTGATGGGGTTCTGGGAGTTCTTCTACTCCCCAAGCCCGGCCCGAGTCCAGGCTTGACTTGTGAGAGCTTGGTCCAATAGACTGTTGCTTGGAGCGGTCCGAAGGCCCACATATCCACCACAGCCCGGTTGGTCTAGCACTTCTTGAAGAAAACTATCTAGTTTTCTCTTGAAGATGTCCTCGGTTGTTCCGGCAATAATCTTTATGCTCGCTGGGAGGATGTTGAACAACCGTGGACCTCTGATGTTTATACAGTGTTCTCTGATTCTGCTTATGGCACCCTTGCTCTTCACTGGTTCTATTCTGCATTTTCTTCCATATCGTTCACTCCAGTAAGTTGCCCTTTTACTGTGTATATTTGGGACCTGGCCTTCCAGTATTTTCCACGTGTATATTATTTGATATCTCTCTCGTCTCCTTTCTAGTGAGTACATTTGGAGAGCTTTGAGACGATCCCAATAATTTAGGTGCTTTATCGCGTCTATGCGTGCCGTATATGTTCTGTGTTCCCTCTATTTCAGCAATCTCTCCTGCTCTGAAGGGGGAAGTGAGTACTGAGCAGTACTCGAGACGGGACAACACAAGTGACTTGAAGAGTACAACCATTGTGATGGGATCCCTGGATTTGAAAGTTCTCGTAATCCATCCTATCATTTTTCTGGCTGACGCAATATTTGCTTGGTTATGCTCCCTAAACGTTAGGTCGTCAGACATCATTATTCCAAATCCTTTACATGCTACAATGTAAATCCTGTTTATATTACTTTGCACATGCTGCACTTAACTTGCATCAAGCACTTGAATGATGAGTCACTTCACCTCAGGCAATAGTGAGTGTTCCGTTATTCATCCATTAACTCGGTTCATCAATCTTAAAAAACATATCACTTCCTGTTATATTTTTTTCCAACAATTTTCTCTCGATTCGTTTAACAAATACACATTAATGAGGAGACATAATTACTGTCCAACCATCCCACACCAGCACCTGTTACTACTGTCCAACCATCCCACACCAGCACCTGTTACTACTGTCCAACCATCCCACACCAGCACCTGTTACTACTGTCCAACCATCCCACACCAGCACCTGTTACTACTGTCCAACCATCCCACAGCAGAACCTTCTGCCGTATATGAAGTTAGAGATGAAGGGGTGGAAGGGAGACACGACACACGGAACAAGGAGTTAGTGCGCCCGGCGCCACCTGCTTGATGGGGTTCTGGGAGTTCTTCTACTCCCCAAGCCCGGCCCGAGGCCAAGCTTCCCGCCACCACCCACGGGAAAGACTCCAATGTAAAGAGAGTTGAATTCCCCCGTTATGCGAGCGCAGTAGGCGTCCCACTTCCGTGTCCGGGATGAAATTAACTGGATATGGATCTCTAAACAGCGTGTACGTGAGTGTTTCACCGCTGAGAGCCTGTAATGAATAGATGAGAGTGACGACCCCGGGACCTGGCCGAGGACCTTCCCCGGAGCGTGGCCAGGATGCCCAGACCGCCAGGGTAATGGACGCATCGCAGGGAAATACGCAGAATAACGCTTTTCATCGTGAGTCACAGACCCCGAGAAGAAAACTGTATCTGCGGTCGAGATATTCTGGGAACATGAATGGTAATTGGCCATTTAATTAACATGAATGTTAAACAACATGGAATGTTTGAGTGTTCTGTGTCCGAAAGTGTGTAATCGAAGCTTCAATACCTCACTCAGCTGAACCACACACCCTACAATCCCAACCTGTCCTCATCATTAATGGCCAAATGCTTGTTACCCCACCGGCCAAACCAAGAGAAATAAGTATATACTTTTGAAGATAGTGTTGATTAACACGACAGCACTCAAGTAATTTCTTCGGTTTAATATTTCCTTCGTGGTTATTCATTGTCACTTTATTCATCACGTTCTAAATTCTTTGTGATTTAAATATATATATATATATATATATATATATATATATATATATATGTGTATATATATATATATATATATATATATATATATATATATATATATATATATATATATATATATATATATATATATATATGTCGTACCTAGTAGCCAGAACGCACTTGTCAGCCTACTATGCAAGGCCCGATTTGCCTAATAGGCCAAGTTTTCATGAATTAATTGTTTTTCGACAACCTAACCTACCTAACCTAACCTAACCTAACATTTTCGACTACCTAACCTAACCTAACCTATAAAGATAGGTTAGGTTAGGTAGGGTTGGTTAGGTTCGGTCATATATCTACGTTAATTTTAACTCCAATGAAAAAAATTGACCTAATACATAATGAAATAAGTAGCTTAATCATTTCATTAGAAAAAAATTTGAGAAAATATATTAATTCAGAAAACTTGGCTTATTAGGCAAATCGGGCATTGCATAGTAGGCCAAAAAGTGAGTTCTGGCTACTAGGTACGACATATATATATATATATATATATATATATATATATATATATATATATATATATATATATATATATATATATATTAGTATATTTTGGTCGCAGTCTTTCTTGTAAACATATATTGTTGAATATGACAGAAAAGGTAAGATTAATAATTCTAACACGAATCTTCTCAATAATTTTTATGTTTTTCTTCACTGTCGGTGGTAATAAAAATAACAATTCTCCGAAATTCATTTTTTAACTGTCTGACGCCTGAACGCGTTTCGTAATTCGTATTACATTTTCAAAGACTTAATTTACCCACAAATTCTTCGTACTTATACTCTATTGGATGAGGTGATATGGTACAAAAGTTTTGGGTGAGGTGACAAACACAAGACAGAACACGAAACAATGGGTATAAATTGGATAAGTGAACATATGAATGGAAGGATTTACGGGCTATTCATGCCCGTGCCACCTCTTGGGTGGCTTAATCCTTATCAATCAATATGAATGGAAGTAACTGCAAAAGGTCTATTGGCCCATACTTCCTCTTGCTGCTTCCATATTGGTTCGGGGTCTTGAAGTAGGTAGAATATAGTTGTGCATTAATTGGCTGTTGATTGTTGGTGTTGACTTTTTGATGTGTAGTGCCTCGCTTATGTCAAGCCGCCTGCTATCGCCGTACCTATCGATGATTTCTGTGTTGTTTGTTAAGATTTCTCTGGTGATGGTCTGGTTGTGAGAAGAGATTATGTGTTCCTTGATGGCCGCCAGCGCCTCAGTGTCAAGGTCCAGAGGGGAAATACGTGCTGTATCCTGGGCATGAACCCAACCTCCGAAGAGCTGGACGAGGTCTTCCAACACTGACTGTTATATATGTGTGTGTTCTCGGTAAACGATAGCAATGCAATAAAATAAAATTAATTAATAAAGAACAGGGGGTGGGAGGAGAAGAAAAGATTAAAGTGTTCGGTGAGAACCAACAAGGTCTTCTCTGAATACTCTATTTTCTTCTTTGAGGCTATGGGTCCCTATATAATATTATATATATAATGTGTGTGCGCGTGTGTGTACACAGTATATATAAAATCACTAGGTTAGGTCAAGTTAGTGTGCAAGGCTTCTCGTGTATTGGTTCAGCTATACACAACACCACTCGGTGACCAATAGTAACATCAATGGTTGTAACTAGCGTCCACAGACTGTGTTAACAAACTGTGAACAAAACAAGTGAGTAGGTAACCTTGAAGTATACGCTGGGAGTGGTAGCTGGCCGACCTGTCACACCAGTTTGGCCCACCCCGTCTCTACCACCACCCAACCCTCCACGCCATCTCCACTACTCACACCAGTACATGTACCGCTGTGCGAGCACTACTTCACTATACAACTCCCACGACACACTGCAGGAATCTGTACACCAGTGGATTGACAGTTGAGAGGCGGGACCAAAGAGCCAGAGCTCAACCCCCGCAAGCACAACTATGTGAGTACTACACCCACATTAGCATCCGAAATAACCCTCTCCCCCCCCCCCCTCCCGCTAACACATCACCACACCGACACACCTTCAAACCGAACCATTCCGTCAGTAGCCTAGTTCAAACTGGTGAAAGTGTAATGGAAGAAATGTATATGTTTATCTCTTAGAATGTTCGGTAATTTGTTTATTGTTTGTGATGTGTATGAACATATATATGTATGAACACGTTGTACTGATCGGGGTGAGAATAGCTTGAGCTACCTCATCAATTTGTGTGTATTTTACCTCAATAAACGTATTTCAAATTCAATTTCAACAGGTGAACAACGTAACTACAATAATGTGCATTAGTTGGACTACCAGCTGGGGATAGAAGTAATACAATGCTATGATCAACTTGTGCGAGGCTACGAGTCACGGCGCTCAAGTTCACATTATTCATAAATCCATGGAGAAGACTCTAGTTATGTTGCAGGCGATGAGTCACAATAACGTGGCTGAAGTATGTTGACCAGACCACACACTAGAAGTTGAAGGGACGACGACGTTTCGGTCCGTCCTGGACCATTCTCAAGTCTCACAAGCGACTTGAGAATGGTCCAGGACGGACCGAAACGTCGTCGTCCCTTCAACTTCTAGTGTGTGGTCTGGTCAACTCTAGTTGTGTTGCTCATCAAAATATAAAACATCAGCTGTGAATTCTCGTCTGATTGAGAAAAGTCAACATGTGTAACAAACTAGTAGTTAAGTAGTAGTAGTTTCAGAGTAGTTAATAAATGGAATGCACTAGGAAGTGATGTGGTGGAGGCTGACTCCCTACACAGTTTCAAATGTAGATATGATAGAACCCATAGGCTCAGGAATCTGAACACCAGTTGATTGACAATTGAGAGGCGGGACCAAAGAGCCAAAGCTCAACCCCCGCAAGCACAATTAGACGAGTACTAAAATATAAAAATCCTGTTAGGCTATCCATTAAATTGTCTTAATAACCAACATTTATCATTATACTAAAATCAATACCTGGCTAAGTAAAAGACCTGATAGTAATTTCTATGAAGACTGGTGAATCTGGTTGAATACCTGGTTGATGGGGTTCTGGGAGTTCTTCTACTCCCCAAGCCCGGCCCGAGGCCAGGCTTGACTTGTGAGACCAAACTCTCACAAGTCAAGCCTGGCCTCGGGCCGGGCTTGGGGAGTAGAAGAACTCCCAGAACCCCATCAACCAGGTATCAACCAGGTAACTGCGTTTAAAGGCACTATAAAATCACTTCCACAACTACATTAACATTATAGGTTGTAAAAGCGAACTTTCTAAACTAGATCTCAAGTGCGTGATGAATATGTCAATAGAATCCCTTCATGTAGCCTTGTACTTACTGCCACACTCGTCAATTTCTTTGATTATTATTATCTTTGAAAAACTTAATATTACTAAATATGTTTAATGTGGGCATTATGTTTCATTATCCGACATTTAAGCCATAATTAGGTCACATCTTTCATTGCACTGACAAGTAATTATATATTTCATCGGAACGTAAAACGATAATTAGTTCAAAACGCGAAATTAGTTCAAAACGCGTCCATCACCGCCTTTGAGGCAGAAGAATGATTGTAACCATGTGCCTCAGCCTACAGTTTAGACCTATTGTCTTGTGTATGACCCTCTGTCCTGTGAGTACCACCATTATCTGGTGAGTGCCGCCAGTAAATACCACTATTATCCTCACTCTAATAAGACTTAATTGAACTACTCAGATTAGGCAAAATTGTAAATAATTTTTGTCAATAAAGATGTTAACAATAAAGACAAAAGTGACGTGACTGCTTCAGTGTTGTGGTCAGGAGCGGCCGACCAACAACGTTGCCACGCCCTCACCAGTGTCTAGGCTCAAAGGCCAGCCAAGTACACATTATGTCTCCTCATCTGTCGGTCATCACTCCACGACCCCACACCCTCGTAAAAATGTTAACAGTACTGTTTCTCAGTACTGTTGCAAGGTGATAGGCAGCAGGGAGAGAAGAGAAAGTATGGAACGCAGTGGAAAGTATGGAACGCAGCGGAAAGGATGGCAACGGATAGAGATTGGAGTTGATCGGATAATAACAGAGTAACAGTAGAAAGGAAGGGAACAAAATGGAAAGGGAAGGTAGAGAATGAGAGAGAAGTTTAAGAAAGAGCACCAACAGACACTATGTTCATGTTGAAAACGAGCACAGCAAGAAACCATATTAACCAGACAGAACTGGGGAGCGTGGGTCTAAATGAAGGAAGGGAGGGTGGGGGAGGGAGGCCAGATGAGAGGGAGGGACGGGACGAGGGAGGGAACACAGTACCTGATCACATAATAACCCCCCCCCCCCTTCCCCCAATGACAGTTGTATTATACATCGCCCAATTATCAACACACAAATCAGAGTCAGCGTCCCTCCTCACTACACGAAGTCTGGCTTACCTGTAATCTCCCTACAGGCCACGGGAAATAATACCAAAATACAAATGGCTTAGCCTATAGAAAATTGGGGGAACCATTGAGGATTAAAATCAGGAGGAAGGGAGTAGGCGTTATTGTTGTAATTGTGGTGTTGTAGGCGTAATTGTTGCAACTGTGGTTGTGTTTGTAGTGGCAATTGTCTTTGTGGTTATTTGGAGTTGTTGAGGTTGTAGTGCCGATTGCGGTTGTGATTGGTTTGAGATGATGATGTGGTGGTTGTAGTTGAGCTGGTTGGTGATGTTTCTATCAATTATTGCAGTGGTTGCGCTGTGTTTTGAGGGTGTTTTTGGTGGTAGTGATTGTGTTCTATGGTTGAGTTGAGTTGGTTGTGTTCACAGTGGTTGTGGTAGAGGGAGGAGACACACGGGCCAGCTTGGTGTTTCTAATGTTTTTTTAGGTCATCTTGATGTTCTGATGAGGAAGTAAACAAGTCATCTTAGTGTTCCGGTGAGGGAGGGGGGAGACAGGTGGGGACAGCCAGGTATCACCAGCTGTCTGACAGAAGGCTGAACATAAATATGGGTCATTATAACTCGCTAAGTAAGACCCAGACATTTTCTTTACAGTACTTCAGCCTGTTAGTTCCTGAGAGATTGAGATGAGGCAGACATCAGTTTCTCGCGTTGCAGATATGAAGAATCAAGATACTGCAAATTTAAAACTCTTACGGCAATTATGAAAATGTATATATTATGTGGCATAGTTCTATGGTATACACATTACATATGATTTGAATATCTGTAACCTTTCTTGTGATATGTACAGAACTAACTCAGTTATATGCTAGTGCAAAACTGGTAAAGGTATGGCTTACTAGCGAGACAGACTAATAGGAGTATTTTCCTGGCGTGATGAATTCACCTGACCTTACATGGTGAGAGAGTGAGTGAGGAGCCTTCCGCCGCTACGGTTCTCTCTGTCATCACACTGCTATGGGTCCTGCCCTCAGGAAGGTGCGCACTGTGTAGCCCGCCTTCAGGTCTACCAATACTCTCACTGAAGCCTCGTCTCACTGGGTCTCTACATATTCTCCATCCGTTTTATGATTATTATAACAATCTGTGCCTCTGACATAGATATACATATTTGTGATCTAGTTAGCGGTTTGTGAACCAAAGCACACATTCACTATGTGCTTCTCATTTTGCCTATTCGTTAGTGAGTTGTGAGTGAGTGAGAGAGCCTCGTACACTTCTTGGATGATTGGTTGCATGAGTCAATGTGCCTCCATAACCTCCTCCTTGGCTGGTTAACTGTGTCAGAGTGCCTCTACCTTTCCTTCTCCGTGGATGACTAGTTGTGTGAGTCAGTGTGAGTGCTTCTTCCCGCCTTAGTATTTAGTTGACTGACTGTGAGAAGCTCAGAAGTATGTTTGTGTATGACTCAGGACGGGGGGGGGGGGGGAATGAGTGCCCACAACCTGCACCCCCCCCCCCCACGTGCCTTGTGGAGTGTCCGCTGCCTTTTCTGACGGAGCTTTAAGCTGAGACAAAGTCAAGCTCCTGAAGTGCAGAAGGATTAAGGTGTTTTCCGGAACACGGCGAGACATGTGGCCTCCTTATGAGGGTGCCAACACCCCCCCCCCTGGCACTCTCCTGAAGACCCACAAGCACGTCTCTCCCACAATGTTCATTGCTCGTGCTTGACGTTTTGACCTCTCCTGCTAAGCTATGTAATGCCCTACTTCTTCCCTACAGAGAACAAACCAGTGCCAATTTATATTTTCATTGTTTGCAATATTTCATACAAGTTTTAAAGTTGGCCAAAACGTTTCGTGTTAGAGGCTTTGCAAGACCATACCAATTATTCACCAAAATATGTACTTTCGCAACCAATTGCATCTTCGTTTGTGTGTATAATATTCGTATACTACATGTATATACAGAAGTGTTAATATTCATAATAGTATTGTATTACATTTAATAATATAATATACGTGTGCATCTAGCCTTCAAATTTGACATTCATTCTTTTAGATTATATATTTACTGTGTGCGCGTGCGGCGTGCATGTGTGCGTGCGCGTGCGTGCGTGCTTGCATGTGTGCGTGCGCGTGCGTGCGTGCATGTGCGTGCGCGTGCGTGCGTGCTGTGTGCGTGCGCGTGCGTGCGTGCATGTGTGCGTGCGCGTGCGTGCATGTGCGTGCGCGTGCGTGCATGTGCGCGTACGTGTACGTGCGTGCGGGCGTGCTTCCTTATATTAACAAATCCCTGTCACAAGTGTGAACAAACAGCATGCCAGCCTACCTGTTGTTCGTCCTACAGGTGTCTACGCCTCTCTCGAGCTCTGGCGTTTCCTGTGCTTCTACAGTCTGTTCTAGCACAGGTGTGGGGCCGTCTTCAACCTGTACGGGACGTACAAGTTCTTGACGCAGCTCCGTCTGCGCCTTCTGATGCTGGAGTCGCTGTAGGGACTCCTGGAGATGAAGGCGAAGTTCAGGGGTGAGTCTGCGAACGTTCTCTCTCACGCTGGGTAGTTGTGGTACCTTAATAGAGGGTCCATAGTCCTGTACCGTCGTGAGCGGTGCGGTACGGTACGTCGAGGGGTGAGAGGGGAGACAGGGAGTGGGGGTGACGGAGTTATTAGGATTAAAGGACAGGTGAGCGAAGACGGGCGAGTACGGGGTGTCTTGGAGGGGGAGCAGTGAGCAAGGACGAGGCTCACTGAAGGTGTCTTAGTGTGAGAGTGACAATGGTCGTGGAGGGGTTCGTTAAGGGAAGAGAGTAAGGGTATTACAGCTGATTGGTTATCATAATTGGGGTGGGGGGAGGGTTGGGGACAGGTCTGCCCTCTGTGTCGGGGAGACCTGGCACTCTGAGGGGTGGTGGTGGTGGGGGCGAGGCTGTGGTCGCTGTTGGAGGAACTGGCCCCGAGCCTCACTTCGACATCTTCAACATGCTGAAAAAGAAAAACAACATGAACAAAGAGAACAGTTGCACAGAACACAAGATTAATTATGCTGACTTTTCTTGTATCAAAAACTTTTTTTCAGCACTTTAAAATAAATGCAAAACCAGTTTTTAGTTGGCATATTTTGTCCCACATTCCGGCTTACATATATTTATCTTGTAACACTGCGGAAATCTATATAAACAAATAAATTAAATTGTTATTGCTGGTGTACCATTAATGTCTAAACATTTCCTTATTTGACCCAGTTGCTTGTGTCCCAGCGAGGCGACAACAACCCGAGGTAAACAAGGCCCTTAAATACGTCACAGTAACCAGTATGATCATCAACGAGACAATTGTAAACTT
>WNGS01165523.1:28004006-28024328 GCA_020271785.1 Procambarus virginalis | reverse complement strand
ATCAGTGTCTGAGGTTGTGTCTGGCAGTAGGAGGGAGGCACAACATCCTATTATCACCACACTCGGGCTAGCAATATTTCTCCTGCGCAAGGCCTCAATTTTCATTCATTGCAATAACTACATTTTCACACAAGATTATGCATATATAATTATCAGTTCATGTCTCGTTCTTTACCAGCATAATCTCAAACCATGACCGTCAACACACGACACAGACGGCCCACGACACCGGCGGCGAGGCGGTCTCGTTGAGGCTACCGCGAAGCACAAGACTTCATCCCAGGTAACATTGCCGCACAATGTTCCTTATACCGCTCTCCCTCCGCCAATGTTCACATTAGTGGTTGTGTCCGCGCGTCAGGGACTCGGGTAGGATACCAGGTGTGAGTACGTCAGTGGAGGATGTTCCCGCCTCAGGTGTGTACACAAGTGGCCACACACACGACACCTCCGGTCACTGAGGGCGGCGTGTGGCGCGCGACAGTGAGAGCTCCGGCCGTCACCTGGTACCGTGACACACTGGCTGGCTCAGGCTGCCTCCACCCCTCGCCTACACCTCCACACCTGCTCCTCTTCCTACTCTTGCTAAGGGGCTTGACAGCTGAGTGGACAGCGCTTCGGATTCGTAGTCCTGAGGTTTCGGGTTCGATCCCCGGTGGAGACGGAAACAAATGGGCAGAATTTCTTTCACCCTGATGCCTCTGTTCATCTAGCACTAAATAGGTACCTGAAAATTAGACAGCTGCTACGGGCTGCTGCCTGTGGGTATGTAACAAAATGGAGGCCTGGTCGAGGACCGGGCCGCGGAGACGCTAAGCCCCGAAATCATCTCAAGATAACCTCAAGATGTACCACCACACCTGCTTCACCAAGACCATATCATAAAGGCTGGCGCGTCCTCCTGTAAACCCTCTGATACTGAGTGTAGATATTTTCACCCTAAGCTATGCAAACTCTCAGTTAATGAGAGGAAATGCTTCGATCTTCATTGCCCCGATTTCCACGTCAGAGGTACACAGCGCTATATAAGAGAGGAAGTCCAATATAATAGCCCTGAACATTTTTTAGAGGCAGGCAGAAACAGAGGGAGAAACAGACAGGCAGAAACGTGGCAGGAGTACGGATGGAGAGGGGGAAATGCCCGAGACTGGACTACATTTCGTCATCAAGCCCACACATACTACACCCCCAACTACACAGAGACTACCACACTCCCCAATATCACTTCCAAAACTGGACAAACCATTGCCACAACAACACACCCTGGGTCAGGATAGAGAGGAGGGAGAACCACCAAAACCTTCCAGAAGTGACACACAATATGGACAATCATTCATTTTTGCAAACATTCAAGGTCTAAAGCCAAAGTCAAGAAATAAAGTCAAGTTCATAAATGGTCTCCTATTAGAGTCAAACTCCATATTTGGGGCATTCACGGAAACTCATACAAAAGATTACATGGATGGTGAAATCTGGATTCCAAATTATAATTTATACAGATGTGATAGAAAAACTAGGTCAAATGGGGGAGTAGGTCTGTATATTAAAGAGGACCTGGTATGCACAGAACTACTAAACTCAACTAATGAGGTGGTAGAGGTACTTGGAATTAAGGTAGAGAAACTAAACCTAATTATTATTTTAATATATAAACCGCCAGATACAACGGTTGAGGAATTCACAGAGCAGATGCACAAAATAGAGAACATACTTGATGACCTAGCAAACCCAGCTCCAGATATTATCTTCCTTGGAGATTTCAATTTACCGAGTCTAAGATGGAGAATGGCAAACACAAATATCATAGCAGGGAATGACCCGGGAAATAACCAGCCACAGGTCAGAGAACTTTTGAGATTCTGTGACAAATTCTCGCTCAATCAACAGATTACAGAACCAACTAGGAACGAAAACACACTAGACTTGTTATTCACAAACAATGATGAACTAATCAGAGACATAACAATCTCAGATACTTCATACTCAGACCATAAGCTCATTGAAGTGCGAACTAGCATAAATAACGGTAGTAGATCTAAGAGACCCAACAAGCGAGAAGGAATATTCAATCAATTCAATTTCAACAATAAGAGGATTGACTGGGAAAAAATAAATGTAGACCTTTCAACCATTCAATGGGAGACGGTCTTAAGCGACAAAACTCCCACACAGGGAATAGCTCAACTGACAGCTGAAGCTTACAAGGTCTGCTTGAAGCACGTGCCGGTGAGGAGGGGCAGAAAGAGGAACACTCTAGAAAGAGAACGCAGACGACTGTACAGGAGAAGGAAAAAAATTACGGAAATGCTTCGGCAGACACAACTATCACAAGCAAGGAAAATAAGCCTAAGCAGGGAGATCGAAGAAATCGAACAAACGTTGAAGCGATCATATGAGTCTGAGGAAATGGAATTGGAACAGAGAGCTATACAAGAGATAAGGAAAAATCCGAAATATTTTTTCACATACGCTAAATCAAAATCCAAAACCTCGACCAGTATTGGACCGTTAATTACAAATGAAGGTACGTACACAGAGGACAACAAAGAGATTAGTGAAATTCTAAGAAGCCAGTATGAGGCTATGTTTAGCACACCAATTAACAACATGAAAGTTGATGACCCAGACAGCTTCTTTATGAATGACATTCAAGCTGCAGATAATATAACGGATATTACCACAAACTCGGAAGACTTTGAAAGAGAAATTGACAATATGCCCATGCACTCAGCCCCTGGGCCTGACTCATGGAATTCAATATTCATAAAGAAATGTAAAGTACCAGTAGCGAGAGCACTCAGCGTAATATGGAGAAAGAGCCTGGATACAGGGGAGATACCAGCAGCACTTAAATCTGCAGATATAGCTCCGTTGCACAAGGGGGGGAGTAAAGCCTTGGCAAAAAATTATAGGCCAGTTGCACTAACATCACACATAATAAAAGTGTTTGAAAGAGTGATTAGGAATCAAATTTCTAGTTTTATGGAAAACAATGAATTGCACAATCCAGGACAACATGGATTTAGAGCGGGAAGATCCTGTCTGTCACAGTTACTCAACCACTATGACAAAATCACAGAAGCCCTAGAAGAAAAGCAAAATGCAGATGTTGTATACACAGACTTTGCAAAGGCTTTCGACAAATGTGACCATGGGGTGATAGCTCACAAAATGAGGTCAATGGGAATAACTGGAAAAGTAGGACGCTGGATACTCAATTTCCTGTCGAACAGAACACAAAGAGTAACAGTCAATCAGATAAAATCGAGTCCAAGCGATGTTAAAAGCTCTGTACCTCAAGGTACAGTCCTTGCACCGCTACTGTTCCTTATTCTCATATCTGATATAGACAAAAATACACGTCACAGCTTCGTGTCATCCTTCGCAGATGACACAAAAATCAGCATGAAAATTACCTCTGCTGAAGACATTGAAAAACTACAAACAGATGTCAACAAAGTTTTCGATTGGGCAGCAGAAAATAATATGATGTTTAACAGTGATAAATTTCAGGTACTCAGGTACGGCAAAAATGAGGATCTGAAACATAATACAGGGTACAAAACACAATCAAATCTTCCCATAGTAGAAAAACAGCATGTCAAGGATTTGGGAATAATGATGTCCGACGATCTAACGTTTAGGGAGCATAACCAAGCAAATATCGCATCAGCCAGAAAAATGATCGGATGGATTACGAGAACTTTCAAATCCAGGGATCCCATCACAATGGTTGTACTCTTCAAGTCACTTGTGTTGTCCCGTCTCGAATACTGCTCAGTACTCACTTCCCCCTTCAGAGCAGGAGAGATTGCTGAAATAGAGGGAATACAGAGAACATATACGGCACGCATAGACGAGATAAAACACCTAAATTATTGGGATCGTCTCAAAGCTCTCCAAATGTACTCTCTAGAAAGGAGACGAGAGAGATACCAAATAATATACACGTGGAAAATACTGGAGGGCCAGGTCCCAAATCTACACAGTAAAATAACAACGTACTGGAGTGAACGATATGGAAGAAAATGCAAGATTGAACCAGTGAAGAGCAGAGGTGCCATAGGCACAATCAGAGAACACTGTATAAACATCAGAGGTCCGCGGTTGTTCAACGTCCTCCCAGCGACTATAAGAAATATTGCCGGAACAACCGTGGACATCTTCAAGAGAAAACTGGACTGTTTCCTAAGAGAAGTCCCGGATCAGCCGGGCTGTGGTGGGTATGTGGCTCTGCGGGCCGCTCCAAGCAACAGCCTGGTGGATCAAACTCTCACAAGTCGAGCCTGGCCTCGGGCCGGGCTTGGGGAGTAGAAGAACTCCCAGAACCCCATCAACCAGGTATCAACCAGGTATCAACCCATGCTGCACAAGACCGTAGATCACAGAAGGGGGAACACGTTAGACCTTTAACGAACAACGAGTAACTGATACAAAACATAATAACTACAAACGCATGTTATTCGGACCACAGACCTACAGCCCATTCAAAGCTGGAGAAGTTGCTGACCTGGAGAACGTGCTCGCAACTTTCACTGTCCGGAACCATACAATTAAATACTTGTATATTCGGGGAGGGAGGGAGGGAATTGTAAGGAGAAAGCTCCAAGCCATTACGACAATATAGCACTGGGAAGGGGTCAGGATAAGAATTTGGGATGGGACGGGGGAAAGGAATGGTGCCCAACGACTTACGGTCGGGGATTGAACGCCGACCTGCATGAAGGGAGACCGTCGCTCTACCGTCCACCCCAAGTAGTTGGGCATCATTGGGACCCCTTAAGGTATATCAAACTGTACTCTTGCTGGCGCAGGCGAGAGATACATGAACAGAGGGACCGATTCCAAATCTGCAAACGGAAATAAATCCTTCCGGAAATAACTACATCCTTACGGGACCAGGATGCACGGCAGGACAATGCAAAATACCCTGTTGAAGCTACAGGTGCATATAATAAGCCCAGTGAGGCAATTGTATCATGACTAAAGGTCCTAGATATACCTAGTCGACCTCTCGCGGTGTATACAAGTACACTTGGCAACACACCTCCAAAGGGAACAGCAAAGGGCACAGCACAGTACTGGCACATTAGCCAGTACAAATGACCACTCCTAGTACGCGACCACCACCACCAAAGCACAAATTTTTATTTTAGTGGTGGTGGAACCCAGAAGACGCCTCCTCCTAATACGTGCAACAGCCTGGTTGACCCGACCACCAACCAGGAGGCATGGTCAGAGACAGGGCCGCAGGGACATAGATCCTCGGTACCCCCTCCCATCCCACTCAAGGTAAGTGCAGACAGGCATAAGCAATAAATTTGCATATCCCGTTACACACCTCCTGGTGAAGGAGTGAGTTTTCAGTGAGAAATGTTAATAATAAACTTGTTGACTGGGAACCAATACACCTGTTAGGTCAGTACTGCCAGGTCAGTACTGCCAGGTCAGTACTGCCAGGTCAGTACTGCCAGGTCAGTACTGCCAGGTCAGTAGTGTCAGGTCAGCACGTGCCTAAGTCAGTGCCTGGAGAGCCAGGTCTCAGTGCCACTACAAATATTCAGGTCACACAATACAAAGTACAAACCATTACCAGCGTTGGAACCCTGCTTGCAAGGAGACTGAACAGTCATTGTTTACAACCAATAAACAAGTACAACACTAAGGACACCCAACCAGTAACTGGTGACCCGACACGACTCTGCTCGTAGTTACGGGCTGCCTCAGTAACTAACAACCTTTCCTCTCACCGCCAATGGAACCATGTGACTCGGAAGGAACTTGTGCCAAATAAGTGAGGCCCTATGAGGTGGAGCCCAAGAGTTAAAGCTCACTGCCTGATACATGAACCCTTCCCCAGCCCCACTCTGACCTGAAACTCAATCCCTGCCACCACAGCAACACAATCCCTTCTTAACAGAAGCTCTAAAACTTAATCTCTCGTAAGAGAAAATACGAGTCGGTGAAATGACAACTTTCACCAGCAAATACACAAACGTTAGTCCGTCTGTGATGAAATTTACAATTTACACCGAATCTAACTGCATGTAAATTACACACAGATATATATGGAAAAGGATTAACTGGCTGAGAGTGGGCATTAACTGGCTGAGAGTGGGCATTAACTACCTGAGAGTGAGCATTAACTGCCTGTGAACATATACAACCTCCTGTTTAGATAGTAATTCTTGTAACTATGTGGATCATCTTACTCATTGACGTAACAAGCAATTATATAGAATTTGGTACTATTCACTTTATAAGAGTCCGGCAAAAATATAGCTAAAAAACAAACATAATATTCCTAGGCCTAGTATATAGGCCTAGCACATATATGTACTGAATTAGGCCGAGGAAGGTTAGGTTAGTTTAGGTTTTCTTTGCAACAAATACAAAACCATTTCCACTTTGTCCAAATTCAATAGTACCGATTTCTACTATCAAACTGCATTTTACATCAATGTATGTCCGATAGTCCTCATCGTTACTATAAGTACTTCCTAAACAGGAGGATGGGCTGATGTATCTTAACTCTCCGAGAATAAGTTGTAACTACGCTAAGGAACCTTAACTACTTGGAAGGAGCCATAACTGTTAAGTAATGAGTGAGGCAGGAACGGAGGACAGGTCATCATCACCACGGAAGGGCCAGGAAAGGCTTAATTAACCCATGCCAGCAAAGAACAGTGGTTAAGAATTCCTGAGCGGACCAACGCGACTCTGCCCATGTAAGTTAATCACACATCTTAACTAAACAAACCAACGACGTCACTTAATGGCTACATTATCTCATATATGAGTTTAATAACACGCAGGTTTATCCGTCAAGGAGCCGGGATGCTGAGCTTCCCGCCGCCTCCCAGCCTGCCACACACCAAGTATCCTGTTTCCCAATGTCTCATTTTCTGGTTATCATCTGTGGTCACCACTACCTTATCCAGCCACACTGACTCATAAGGGAACGGAGCAACCTCTTAATATGGTGGACAATGGGCGTGGAGAGTGATAAACGTGGTGGGAGAAGCAGGCCAACACTCCTAATGCCACCGACAATGATATATTGTCCTAATAGCCAGAGTTGCGTAATAAGCCGAATTTTCGTGAAATATTTAATTTTTTACAATTTTTTATGAAATGATGAAGTTTTCATTATGTTATATATGATTGCAATTTTATGTTATTTGAGTCAAAATTAACATAGAAATTTGATCATACCTAACCTACCTACACAACCTAACCTAATATAACTAATTCAGTAATTCACGTTCCTAATATAATAAATTATTATTGCTAGAAAACAACCTGGATACCTGGAGCATAGCTGGAGAGGTTTTCGGAAGTTTTCCTACTCCCCCAAGCAGTTCCTATCAATGATATCTTATAATATCCTATCAATAATAATGTTCATATCAATAATATCTTTCAGGACTCTTTCCTCCGTTTTATAAGCTGTGTAAAAGAAGTTCCTGTAAAACATGGAAGAATCTTTTCCACGGCTTATAAAATGGAGGAAAGTCCTGAAAAATATTATTGATAGGAACTTTATCGCCCACAGACACCAATCAGAAGATACAATTAACAATATATTACAAAAACAAGAAGATCGCCAACTTACTTATTAAAACTTTCCAGACACTAAGCAGAACGCCTTAAGAGAGACTAACGTCGTCTATGCCTTCGCATGACCACTTGGGGACTGTCAGCCCCAAAAATCTCAATATATAGACAACAACAAATTTCTAAGCGATTAACAGTGCACAAGCAACATGGATCATTCAAGGAGCATATAATCTCACACAACCAGACCATCACCAGAGACAACTTAACAAGAACACTGAAGTATTCGACAGGTTAATCTGATGTCCAAAAGACTGGACACCAGTAAGGCCCTACACATCAAAAAGTCACGACCAGCAATCAACAACCAGTTAACACCAACATTCTACCCACTTCAGGAACCCGAGCCAATGCAGAGACAGCATCCAATAACCCTTTCTTAAGAACACAAGCAGCCACAACAACATAAGCTGCCCATGTTGATGCATGTAATTCCCTATCAATATCCCCTATGTTTATGCCATTCATCTACTTGTCCTTTACCACCTCATCCAAAGAGAATATAAGACAGTGCTAAACATTATAGCCAGTGCTACATGGACATTTCGTTCTGACTAGCTAAATATAAAACAACGTGATAAACCACAGCCCCGCTCATGTACCAGGTAAGTCCAATACGGGTTCACCATAGCCCGTGCTGCTTGGAACATTTTGTTCCAAGTAGCTGAATCTAAAACAACGACGTGGTAAACTGATCTTTGAGAATGTAAGGAGTGACCTTGCGAAACGCATCCCTAGGCGTCAGACCAAAATAAAAAGAGTAAGTGAATTTTGGAGAGTTACTTTTTCAACTTCTCTTGATAGTGAAGAAAAACATAAGAAATATTGAGAAGATTCGTGTTAGAATCATTAATCTTAATTGATCCTTCTGCGAAAGTACTAAAGAAAATTCCTGTTTTAATACTTCCTTCGTGGTCCGACATTGTCACATTGTTCATCACGTTTATTTTCGTGATACACACACACACACACACATTATATATATATATATATATATATATATATATATATATATATATATATATTATATATATATATATATATATATATATAAACTACAATTTTATATATATAAACTATATATATAAACTACAATTATATATATATAAACTACAATTTTATATATATAAACTATATAAACTATATATAAACTACAATTATATATATATATATATATATATATATATATATATATATATATATATATATATATAACTACAATTTTGTCCCCATTGCCTCAGAGACACTTGGTGCCTGGGTAAAAGTGCTGCTAGCTTTTTGAAGGAGTTGGGGTCTAAGCTAATCGAAACAACTAGAGACCCTAGAGCTGCCAGTTTTCTTTTTCAGCGCCTCAGTGTGGCAATCCAGAGAGGAAATGCTCACTGCATCCATGGTTCCTGCCCGCCATCTGAGGAGCTGGAGGAGCTTTTCAACTTGTGACAAGCAGCCTTGTACCCTGCATGTAATCAATATTGTAACTTTTTTGTGTATGACATTTTCAAATAAAGTTAGATAAGTATACACACATACCAAAAGAATAGGGGTGGTGGTAGAAGAAAATATCAAAGTGTTCAGTGAGGATCCACAAGGTCTTCTCTGAGTACTCTTTATTTTCTTCTCCGAGGCTATGGGTCCCTACACTTGCACCAGAGGTGGTACCCCTTCTAGGTAAAAAATATAAAATATATATATATATATATATATATATATATATATATATATATATAATATATATATATAATATATATATATATATATTATATATATATTCCTCTAGTGGAAAAAGTAGCTGATGCTATGCTCAGCGCCGCAACATCAGACAAGGAGAAAGCCCGCCTCAGAGCAGTGCGTGCCCCCCATGCAGGAGACTTCCTCCTGGCAGTACCCATGTCAACAATGGGCACGCGCCTAGATCCAGAATCCCTTCGTGTAGCAGTGGCCCTCCGCCTTGGTGCCCCAATTCACACTGAATACAAGTGTATTTGCAACAGGGTGGAAGCAGACCAATACGGACTGCATGGGTTGCATTGCGGAAGCACAAAGGGCTGGCATGCAAGACACAACGAGGTCAATGACATCATCAAGAGAAGCCTCGTCTCAGCTAAGTGCCCAGCGGAGAGAGAACCTCGCATCCTAGGGGTCCAAAACCCGGATTTCCCCGCACTTCGCCCTGATGGCATCACCATATACTCATGGAAGGAGGGTAGACAGTTGGTGTGGGACTACACATGTGTATCCACCCTGGCTGACACCTATGTACACTTCGGAGCTGATCAAGCAGGTGGGGCAGCCAACCACAGGGAAACAGCAAAATATCTCAAATACAGGCGACTGGCAGGTCAATACCTCTTTGTTCCCATAGCGTCTGAGACGCATGGCCCCTGGGGCAAGAGTGCCTTGGGATTTCTCAAGGAATTGGGTTCCAAGCTCATTGACGTCACCAGAGACCCAAGGGCTTGCAGTTTTTTGTTTCAGCGCCTCAGTGTGGCGATCCAGAGGGGAAATGCCTGCTGCGTCCTCGGTTCCTGTCCGGAAGCGGAGGAGCTTCAAGAGATCCATAACCTTTAGGCATTTGTCTTGTATGTTTGTAACCTTTAAATACACAATAAAGCATAAGAAAAAAAAAGGAAGGGGGTGGTAGGAGAAAAGCCCACAGAAACTGTATTGGAGGGGACCTACATTCCCTCCAATGCGTTATGTGTGATTTCCTCCGAGGCTATGGGTCCCCCTTCTTCCAGCCAGAGGTGGTACTCCCTTCCATGTTTTCTAAAATATATATATATATATATATATATATATATATATATATATATATTATATATTCACCTATTTGTGCTTGCGGGGGATGAGCTCTGGCTCTTTGGTCCCGCGTCTCATCTGTCAATCAACTGGTGTACAGGTTCCTGAGCCTATGGGCTTTATCATATCTACATTTGAAACTGTGTATGGAGTCAGCCTCCACCACATCACTGCCTAATGCATTCCAATTGTCAACCACTCTGACACTAAAAAGTTCTTTCTAATATCTCTGATATTAGTGTGTGAGTGTGTGTGTGTGTACTCGCCTATTTGTGTGTGTGTGTGTGTGTGTGTGTGTGTGTGTTCGTTCACCCAACCACGCCCCCTGACCTTCCACCACTAAGGCCCCTCCAATACCCTCCGGAACCGTATAATTCTCACCGTGACCATCTCCCACGCCGGTGCTTCTCTGCCACTGTCCAGCTTATGACTCATCGCCTTCCTCTTATTCCTGGAGGTAAGGGGGAGGGGGGAAGCGCCCATCACGGGGTCCCGGAGCTACACTCCGACATGTCCATCACACACAGCCACGATAAATAACCATTCCCGTAAGACGTAGGGAAGACTCGGGCCGGCATAATGCATACAACACATTACAAACATGAGGCATTCTAAGCCTTGTTGTATCTCCTCCAACAGCACCACTCTCGTCCATCACTCTTCGCCAAGGACACCTTTTTTGCCGCAATTATGACATGTCCTACCTTGAGGTGGTTCCGAGGATCAATGTTCCCGAGGACCGGTCTCTGACCAGGCTTCCTGTTTAAGGTCTGGTTAACTAGGCTGCTAGCCGCCTCCTCGCGAAGTCTGACGCATGACTCACAGCCTGGCTGATCCAGTGTATACCATTTGTATAGTATTGGTGGCTTTAGGTGGCTCTTGCCCTCACAACTCGATATCAGACCTGTTTTATCTTTAGTTTACTTGTAGTGGATTCCCAGAGTTATGGTCCCCCACTACACCCAGACTGTCTACAGTTCTGCTGTCCCCTACACCCAGACTGTCCACAGTTCTGCTGTCCACTTCACCCAGACTGTCCACTGTTCTGCTGTCCACTACACCCAGACTGTCCCACTGTTCTGCTGTCCACTTCACCCAGACTGTCCACTGTTCTGCTGTCCACTACACCTAGCCTGTCCACTGTTCTGCTGTCCACTACACCCAGACTGTCCACTACACCCAGACTGTCCACAGTTCTGCTGTCCACTACACCCAGACTGTCCACAGTTCTGCTGTCCACTACACCCAGACTGTCCTCTACACCCAGACTGTCCACAGTTCTGCTGTCCACTACACCCAGACTGTCCTCTACACCCAGACTGTCCACTGCTCTGCTGTCCACTACACCCAGACTGTCCACTGTTCTGCTGTCCACTACACCCAGACTGTCCACTGTTCTGCTGTCCTCTACACCCAGACTAACGCGGCACTTCCTGCAGGGATTTGTCCAATAGCATCTTGAAAACATTCACTTCTATTCCCATCAATATTTCTCATATTTTGTGGGAAGTTGAAAAGGGGCGGGAGCCGGTCGGCCGAGCGGACAGCACACTGGGCTTGCGATCCTGTGGTCCTGGGTTCGATCCCGGGCGCCGGCGAGAAACAATGGGCAGAGTTTTTCCACCCTATGCCCCTGTTACCTAGCAGTAAAATAGGTACTTGGGAGTTAGTCAGCTGTCACGGTCTGCTTCCTGGGGTGGAGGCCTGGTCGAGGACCGGGCCGTGGGGACACTAAAGTACCGAAATCATCTCAAGATAACCTCAAGATAACCTCTGCCGTTCATTGCGTTCTGTCTAGGGATCCATTAGAGTTCCATGGCTCTTCATCCTCCTCTTCCCACCAAATATAGGACATACTGCCGATGGCACCTCTACTCTTCACGGGCTCTATCTGCACGCCCTACCATGTCTTGGTGACGACCTAGCACTTCAGCTACACAGAAGCATCTTGAACTATATTTCCTCATAAAATCATTGACATTCGTAAGGAACATCCCTCAATGTTCTACTGCAGCTGACAGTAATAATGGAGCGTAACTGTGTACGCCAGACGAGGCCAGCGTAGCGTGCCTCAGCTTTGTTATGTAACAAAGCTCCCAGCATACCATAACGAACTTGAGAGAACTTATTGAGCTTCAGAATAAAAATACTACTGAATTTTTCTATTATACGAACTCCAGGTGAAATAACAAAGCATGTATGTGCCACTCACATTTAATAAAGAACCTATTAGAGGCCAAAAAAACAATTCTGTATTCAAAACGTTGTGCATTAATTCGCCAGCATGTTGTGTGGACATATAATGTGGAGGCGAAGAGTCACAATAACGTGGCTGAAGTATGTTGACCAGACCACACACTAGAAGTTGAAGGGACGACGACGTTTCGGTCCGTCCTGGACCGTTCTCAAGTCGCTTGTGAATGGTCCAGGACGGACCGAAACGTCGTCGTCCCTTCAACTTCTAGTGTGTGGTCTGGTCAACATATAATGTGGAGGTTCTGGGTGTTGTGGTCAATGGGGTGCAACCCAGCGGGACCAGCCAGGACCTCCACACGTCCTCTGGCCGCTACACTTCCGCCTCCACCTGCCTTCTCTACCTGTAATTTACTTGTAGTAGGTTTTAAGATAATTCTACTCTTTCAGGGCGGCCGCGAAGCAGGCTTTTCTGGTGATGACTTGATGGGTAGTGCTGTTGACAGCTGTCAGTCACAAGGGGGTATGGGTAGTGCTGTTGACAGCTGTCAGTCACAAGGGGGTATGGGTAGTGGTGTTGACAGCTGTCAGTCACAAGGGGTATGGGTAGTGGTGTTGACAGCTGTCCGTCACAAGGGGTATGGGTAGTGGTGTTGACAGCTGCCCATCACAAGGGGTATGGGTAGTGGTGTTGACAGCTGCCCGTCACAGGGGCGCACGAAGTTACTCTACAAAGTTACTGACACTCCGAGTCTTATAGCTTGGCATAGGTGCTATATTTACTGAATGAGCAGAGTTATCTTCGAGTAATATTTATATTAAACAAATCTCGACTCCTTAAACTCCTTAACATTAATACGAGCCAACTCATCCTTGGACGCGTAAATCCTCCATCCTTCAAACGTGACAATTATCCATTCGAGTGATTTTTAATCTCATTAACTCATTACGAAAATTTGTTTAAGACAAATACTGGTGTAACGGCCACCTTGCATGACCTGTTACTCATAAATTATAAACATTACACAATAATTATCCCAAAACTCATTTTGGGATAATCGATTTCTGAACAATCGATCCTTAATCATTATTTAATTATGATTTAATACCACAATCTAGAGTTCCTTAAATGCTAAAATATAGGTCCAAGCTTTGATGTAGCATATGACCTTCCTGAAGACCTTTACCCGTCAGCAGTGCCATGTGGGAGGCGGCGGCTGGTGTTCCTGCTCCAGCCTCCAGGGTCCTTCCCGCCAGTCTCCGTCTGCCAGCAGTCTGCTGTTCACTAAGGTGGGTCCTGGGATGTTTCCACGGGGCCGCCAACCACATCACATACCCCTCAACCTCTCATGGTTACTTGTCTAAAGTAGGAAATGTATATGTTTATCTCTCAGAATGTTCGGTAATATGTTTATTGTTTGTGATGTGTGTGTATGTATGTATTAACACGATGTACTGAACAGGATGAGAATAGCTTGAGCTACCTCATTCCTTTGTGTGTATTTTACCTCAATAAACTTATTTCAAATTCAAATCAATTCAATCTGCCTCTCACTGTTGTGTTGTGCTACTCATGATGGTGTATGATAGCCTTCGTCGTCATAAACATGTTTGAATCACTTGCCTTTAGCTAATTATCAATAGAGTTATTAACGTTACCCCATAATTACCATAGTATCACTTGCTTTACCAAAGTTATTGTCTACTACACACGCCACCACTCGCCCTAAATGGTCGCCAAATGCTTACCTGGCTACCAAAGTAACTTAAGGACTAACTCTCTGGCAAGAAGTAACGGACAATCCAGGCTGTAGTTATGGGCTTGCGGGCCACTCCAAGCAACAGCCTGGTGGACCAAGTTATCACAAGTCAAGCCTGGCTTCAGGCTGAACTCGGGCAGTAGAAGAACCCTCAGAAGCCCATTAAGGAATACCAATTCTCAGTCTCCGAATTAAGTCAACAAATGAGTTAGCAACAAGGTATCACAGTATCACAAATTAATAGGAATTGATATACTACTGAACTAGAATATCCACAACACCTCATAAAAGATTTCTTCGCATTCAGAGATGTTGTTAATACCTTGATGGTGAAGAACGCATAAAAACTCCTCCTTTATGGAAACAGTTTCAGAGGTAGTGCCAATATTTTGTATTGCCTCCACAACACTTTCGTGTCACACACTTACTGTTGTGTAAAATAACTGACAGAATATGTGAATTTTAACAACAGTTTACCTGTTAATGTGTCCAGGGAGGGAATGGGTTCCTCCGGACGTTTAATTTGGCCCTGCATACTCACCCTTACTCGGCCTCCGTCCTCACAACGCCCTCATTACTCACACCTCAACAACACTTCATCCTGAACCAGGTGATTGACCCGCCAGTATGATGAACACACAACGCGCCAACGCTCATCACCATCAACAAAGACTGTGCAGCTTTCACTGGCGCTAACGAAGGCTTCACACGCCTCCAAGATAATAAGAATATACTGTATACACTAATTTATCTCATGGAGATTTGTACGGGAGGAGAGGCGCTGTGTGACGAAGCCGGCGCTCAAAACAGGTCAACCGACGTTTCACACACGTATAAGAATAAGCAATTCTTTGTCCTCAATTAAACGATAAAGACATAAGAAGACAAACAAAATCCCTATGACATTCACGCAGAATAACTGACACAGAAGAGTCAAGTTGTATCTTGTAACTTGTATCTTGTAAGATGTTGCAAGTAACCGTGTGACAGGCATCTAATAGTTACAGGAAGTTGTTAATATTTGGCAACTTAACTTGTTGCAGTTTGCAGCGCTGCAGCTCACGGCTTGATGCTTCATTAAGTTTACCTGGGACCTGTTTCAAGAGTTTTGCTGCTCTATATGTGAGACCAGATTGGCCTCGTCTAACTGTTGTGTCTGCTTCCGGGGATCATCTTCCCTGCGGCCCGGTATCCGAGGGGATGTTGATACTGGGAACCAACATCAATAAGTAGACAAGTCCAGTCTGGTCTTGGTGACTTGGAGCCTATGAATAACCAGGAAGACCACAGCCACCTCACCACTCATGGTACAAAACCAGGGTCCCCTCATGCTTGCCAGAGATCCTCCTGCACCTCACCCCTCGTGCACCTCCCGCACCTCACCACCTCACACACACACACCTCACACACCACATCACGCTCCAAAATGTTTTGTACTGTCACTTTGACATAGAACAAAATGATATTTTGTACTATGACATTTAAGTATATTTAAACATAGCAGTTAAATGTCATATCTGCTATGTTTAAATATACTTCCATTCTAAACTTTCTGGAGTAAGAGGCTACTTGAAGGTTATAAACTAATGTAGACTATATTATTGTAGACTAACTGAATCTTAGTCTATAAGTATTAAACCTTAAAACTTAATCTAACTTAGTATTTATATACTGTCTCATTCGCTTCACAGTGTCTTAGAATTATCAAACGATCAGGAAAAGACATTATATATATATATATATATATATATATATATATATATATATATATATAATATATATATATATATATATATACACACATACATACATACATACATACACACACACACACCACACACACACACACACCACACACACAACACACACACACACACACACACACACCGAGCATTTTCGTGAGGTTCGAGCCCTGGTCAGGGATGATTGACTGGGCGCCAATCCTTAACTATTTACTCAGCAGTAATGGCGGAACTGCTTGTAAACCGATTGCCGGGTCGTGTTCAAGGCTTTGTGTAAGTTTTCACTATTAACATGATCTATGGAAGGAAAAGCTGTGAGAGTGAGTGCGTGTGTAACTGCAATTTACCAAAAAACAAAAAAAGTGGGTCTTGAGCTTTCATTTCATTAGATTATCAAACAGGTTCATGACCCAGAAACAGGTTAACAACCATTGACCTCGGGCAATGATTCCCTCACCTCCATTTATCTTTGTTTGAAACATCCATCCATGCCCTCTCATAGATATGCAGATGTGATAAGAGCCCAGTAGGCTCAGGAATCTGTTCACCAGTTGATTGACAGTCAAGAGGCGGGACCAAAGAGCCAGAGCTCAACCTCCGCAAGCACAACCAGGTGAGTATAACCACGTACTGATTTCACAGTGGAACAAAGTTATTCTACTGACATGCGCCTTCATAGTCAAGACTGACGTCTTACTTTGTATGTTTGTCGTGAATTACTGTCTTGTGCTGCCCATGTACTCCTCCCTCTTACCGTCATCAGTGGCCACAGTATCAAAGAACAACGTTAGTTCATCGTTGATTCAATGTTACCTGTGGATATTGAGCCCACTGGAGTCTGCCTCTTGTTGGCTCCGGGGATCAATGTCCCTGCTGCCCGCTCTCTGGCAAGGCCTCCAGGTTGCTGGACTGGTCAACCAGGCTGTTAGACGCGGCTGCTCGTAGCCTGATGTATGAGTCACAGCCTGGTTGATCAGGTATCCATTGGAGGTGCTTATCCAGTTCTCTCTTGAACACTGTGAGGGGTCTGCCAGTTATGTTCCTTATGTGTAGTGGAAGTGTGTTGAACAGTCTCGGACCTCTGATGTTGATAGAGATCTCTCTCAGAGTAACTGTTGCATCTCTGCTCTTCAACGGGGGTATTCTGCACATCCTGCCATGTCTTCTGGTCTCATGTGATGTTATTTCTGTGTGCAGGTTTGGGACCAGCCCCTATACTATTTTCCACGTGTAAATTATTATGTATCTCTCCAGCCTGCACTCAAGAGAATATAGATTTAGCCATTTTAGTCGGTCCCAATAATTTAGATGTTTTACTGAGTGGATTCTAGCAGTAAAGGATCTCTGCACGCTCTCCAAGTCAGCAATTTCTCCAGCTTTGAAAGGGGCTGTCATTGTGCAGCAGTACTCCACTCTAAAGAGCACTAGCGTTTTGAAAAGTATCATCATCGGTACAGCATCTCTAGTGTGAAAGGTTCTTGTTATCCAACCTGTCATTTTTCTTGCAGTTGTGACGGCTACTTTATTGTGTTCTTTGAAGGTAAGGTCTTCCGACATCAGTACACCCAAATCTTTCACATTGCCTTTTCGTTCTATGTTATGATTTGACTGAGATTTGTACGTGGTTTCCGTTTTTATATTTTAATTTTTTTCCCGTAGCGCATGAGCTGGAATCTTCGATAAACACCATATTATTTTATGTAGCCCATTGAAAGATCTGATTTAAATCTGATTGGATTGATTGATTGTTGCCGCCGGAGGCGGCTAGTTTATTGTGCACCCCCATACTCATCCTGTGAGCGGTAGCGCAAAAAGCATTACAGAGGGCACAAAAGGTCTTTATCACACTCTTATCGCACTCTTAAAGTAAGTGCGCGAGAGACAACCAAGACACGTATATATCTGGGGACATCTGAAGACATTATTATATTACTCTAATCTTCAGGATTAACAGAAGCATCATGAACCACCTAAAAATTTTCAAGACTGACTTTGTTTTGCATCAGCATTTTATTAAATAAAGGTAAAGGCCTGGTTGACCAGTCCAGCAACGAGGGGACCTGGTCGACGACCAGGCCGCGGGGTCGCTAAGCCCCGGAATCATATCAAGGTAACCTTATCTGAAGGTATTATTATAGTTTAGGGAAATACAAGTTTAGGGAACAATTATGCTAGTTAAAGCAGTTGTATGTTCTTATGGATCACAGATATAATTATTCACTCACAGTGTATATCATTACTTTAGTCATTTAAAATAAGCAACATAACATGCAACTATTACTCAATCCCCGAGTGTGCTTGTACACACAGGTTTAGCAGGCAAGGCAAACTGTCACTTGGTCCCTAATGTGTTTAGGCTTATCTATATATTGTACTGTCTCCATGACAATGAATTTCTAATTCTATCTATATCATCATCTCCCCCTCCAGCACCCACACAAGTCATCTCGCCCTCCACCTCACACAAGCACGACCTCTCTTTCCTAAGCATCAGTGAGTTATTCAGTTTATTATCATACCGGGACCTTCGATCTCCAGCATCCTCCTCTCGCCCAAACTCGTGACCCAGTCGAGATCCTGTTTTTTAACTTAATTTTTAAATTTTGCCCCGAGGGGCGAGTTTATTGGGCAGCGTCACTCATCCTTAAGTGGACACACCGCCATAGCAGCATGTACAAAAACTCCCCAATAGGAAGAAAACCCGCTGGGTTGTTCATCCTGTCACTCGTACCCAGACACAGCTGGGACTTGCTTAACTGTCTCAAGTGAACAGCTTCTGGTCCTTATCACCTGACACTCTCCCTCTCACCTCAGCTTCACAATCTGTCCTCTTACAAATTACGACTGAAATTGACCGTTTGCCCGTATGGTCGAAAATGGATGTAATTTGAAAATGAAAAACACTGAAAATAAATTTGGGATTTTTTTCCAAAACAGTAAGTTATTGGTCCTCTGGTAGGTTAGGAGGGCAGGAAGTTCTAAAGTTTCAAAAGTCATTAAAAACGTTAATTGAAAGTTTCTTCTCTTAACCTTACTGGGTAAGCCTGCTTGATGGGGTTCTGGGAGTTGTTCTACTCCCCAAGCCCGGGCCGAGGCCAGGCTTGTCTTGTGAGAGCTTGGTCCACCAGGCTGTTGCTTACAGCGGCCCGCAGGAACACTTACCCACCACAGCCCGGTTGGTCCGGCACTCCTTGGAGAAAACTATCTAGTTTTCTCTTGAAGATGTCCACTGTTGTTCCGGCAATATTTCTTATGCTCGCTGGTAGGACGTTGAACAACCGCGGACCTCTGATGTTTATACAGTGTTCTCTGATTGTGCCTATGGCACCCCTGCTCTTCACTGGTTCTATTCTGCATTTTCTTCCATATCGTTCACTCCAGTATGTTGTTATTTTACTGTGTAGATTTGGGACCTGGCCCCTCCAGTATTTTCCGTCCAGCCCAAGTGGTTGGGCTGACAAGAGGCGAAGATGGAAAGGTAACATAAAACACGAATATATAGGAAACTGCTGAAAGCCTATTGACTCATGTCAGGCAGCTCTATGTATAAAGCGGAAGTTAACGCTCAGATAAAGCATAAATCATGACCAAAGCCAGTATACCCCCCAACCCTCATTCACACACACATGTATATATATAGATATAGATATTATATACATATCTATATAAGGGGTACCAACTCTGGCTGGAAAAGGTAACCCGTAGACTCTGAGAAAAGCACACAAAGAATTAGAGGGAATTTGTAGAGCTTCGCCACCAACGCAGTGAATTCTATATATATATATATATAATATATATATATATATATATATATATATATATAATATATATATATATATATATATATATTATATATATTATGGGTACCACCTGTGGGGCAATTGTTGGGACCCATACCCTCAGAGAAGAGAGTAGAGGGTATTCAGAATAGACCTTGCGGATTCTCCCTGAACACTTACCAAGAAATAAAATATATGAAAATATTACAAACAACTTCTGCTGTACTTGAGGAAGAAGCCATCTTACAAGGGGAGACAGATATTCAGCTACATCTCGCATGTGCAACAATTATAATAAATGAATGTATAATTACATAACAAAGGAAAATCAGGTTTAGCACGCGGGATGACTGGTTGCCTTAAATACATGTGCGCTCAAAAGAAGCTTTGTATTCCTAGTGTGCTCAGTGTTGTATCCGCTTAGTCTAAGGG
>WNGS01165523.1:27956934-27998100 GCA_020271785.1 Procambarus virginalis | reverse complement strand
AAAAAATATGTTTATTCAGGTAAGGTACACATTATTTATTTAAATGATTATATATAACTATAATATAAATAATTTTTATGAACAGACAACATAGAGGACACGGCAAACCTACAAACTTATATATTGGATCTTTCAATTGCCCACAGAAGATAACATGATGTAATGAAGACAAGTTCCGCTCCTGCGCTATGGTAACAACGAAATATAACAATAAAAGCCACATATAAAACGCAGCCAGATCACACTATATAAAGAAACAGTTATAACAAAGATCTCGGTGTAATCATGTCGAAGACCTTAACAATAGGTAACAATAAAGTAGCTATCACAACTGTAAGAAAAATGACAGGTTGGATACCAGGACCTTTCAAACAAGCGACGCCAGCCAATGATGATACTCTTCAAGACGCTAGTGCTCTTTAGGGTGGAGTACTGCTGCACAATGACAGCCCCTTTCAAAGCTGGAGAAATTGCTGACCTGGAGAGCGTGCAAGCGTCTTTTTCTACCAGGAATTCATTTAATAAAACATCTAAAATTATCAAAATATTACATCATTGGGAATGCTTAAATTGTTAAATCTGCATTCCCTAGAGCGCAGATGGGAGGGACGCATAATAATTTACACTTGGAAAGTATTAAGAGGAACAGGTTCCATACATGCACACAGAAATAACACCGCTTGAGACCAGAAGGCATGGCAGGATGTGCAGGATACCCCGTTGAAAAGCAGAGGTGCAACAGGTACGCTGAGAGAGAACTCTATCAACACATAAAGGCGCAAGACTTTTCAACACCCTTATTCCAAGCGGTGTAACTAGCACACCTATTACGTGTTTAAAAGATAAATTGATAAGCACCTCTTAATGATCTAACAGCCTGGTTGAACACACCCCCAACCAGGAGGCCTGGACAGAGACCGGCAGCATGGACGTCAATCCTCGGAAACAACTAAAGGATTGTTTTGCAACTAGTCCTACCGTTTACCTGTGAATTACCTGCGCATGACTTCAAGGGTGCGTTGACCAGACCACACACTAGAAGTTGAAGGGACGACGACGTTTCGGTCCGTCCTGGACCATTCTCAAGTCGCTTGTGACTTGAGAATGGGAAATCACACACAAGCGACTTGAGAATGGTCCAGGACGGACCGAAACGTCGTCGTCCCTTCAACTTCTAGTGGGTGGTCTGGTCAACATATTCAGCCCCGTTATTGTGACTCTTCGCCTTCAGGGTGCTTTTCCGGCAACTAGGCAAGGCAACAGACACTGCTAAATATACGCAGATTGCTGAATAACCTAACCGGTTTGAGACCTGGCCCCCCCAGGCCAATACTCTAACACAACTTGGCGAGGAGTAAACAGGTTCCCCATGGTCGACCACAGTAACGTCCGCCTCTAATGACCCTCGCCCCACCCAACTCTCTTACTCTCGCTAACCCATCCAATTACAGCTTCCGCGCACCCACCTCCATCTGCCTAATTACAACGACACGATGATCCGGCTCAAAAGGAAAAGTAAAGAGCTCTCAAATATTCCTAATAATATCAAGCAGATCTGGAACACACAAACTGCAGGGGTTCACTGTGCTGGCAGGGAGGGGCTCACTGTGCTGGCAGGGAGGGGCTCACTGTGCCGGCAGGGAGGGGCTCACTGTGCCGGCAGGGAGGGGCTCACTGTGCCGGCAGGGAGGGGCTCACTGTGCTGGCAGGGAGGGGCTCACTGTGCTGGCAGGGAGGGGCTCACTGTGCCGGCAGGGAGGGGCTCACTGTGCCGGCAGGGAGGGGCTCACTGTGCCGGCAGGGAGGGGCTCACTGTGCCGGCAGGGAGGGGCTCACTGTGCCGGCAGGGAGGGGCTCACTGTGCCGGCAGGGAGGGGCTCACTGTGCCGGCAGGGAGGGGCTCACTGTGCTGGCAGGGAGGGGCTCACTGTGCCGGCAGGGAGGGGCTCACTGTGCTGGCAGGGAGGGGCTCACTGTGCCGGCAGGGAGGGGCTCACTGTGCTGGCAGGGAGGGGCTCACTGTGCCGGCAGGGAGGGGCTCACTGTGCCGGCAGGGAGGGGCTCACTGTGCCGGCAGGGAGGGGCTCACTGTGCTGGCAGGGAGGGGCTCACTGTGCCGGCAGGGAGGGGCTCACTGTGCCGGCAGGGAGGGGCTCACTGTGCCGGCAGGGAGGGGCTCACTGTGCCGGCAGGGAGGGGCTCACTGTGCCGGCAGGGAGGGGCTCACTGTGCCGGCAGGGAGGGGCTCACTGTGCCGGCAGGGAGGGGCTCACTGTGCCGGCAGGGAGGGGCTCACTGTGCCGGCAGGGAGGGGCTCACTGTGCCGGCAGGGAGGGGCTCACTGTGCCGGCAGGGAGGGGCTCACTGTGCCGGCAGGGAGGGGCTCACTGTGCCGGCAGGGAGGGGCTCACTGTGCCGGCAGGGAGGGGCTCACTGTGCCGGCAGGGAGGGGCTCACTGTGCCGGCAGGGAGGGGCTCACTGTGCCGGCAGGGAGGGGCTCACTGTGCCGGCAGGGAGGGGCTCACTGTGCTGGCAGGGAGGGGCTCACTGTGCCGGCAGGGAGGGGCTAGGTTAGGCTCGTTTAATAACGAAAAGTTTTCTAACACTACCGAGATGTACCCCACTCGTCAGTGCTCATACACCGAACGTTCAAGTTAGTCTAACACAGGAAAAAGAAGGCAGATGACTGTACGAGAGAAGGTTACCAATAATACTTAAAAGGTCACTAATCTCTATATATAAGAGAGAGCGTCTGTGTGCGTGTCTGTACAAGGTTGGAGACCAGATGGGAGCGGTTTGCCTCACGCAACTTTTCATGATGATTTGTGATTGTATGGCGAGTGTCATGACGTGGTTGGGGTCGACTCCAAACGTGGATGTCTTTAAATAGGATTGGTTCCTATTGCGACACCTAACGAGTCCTATAAAGTCTGAAATGTGGGTTTGATTGTGGATAACGTTGATTCAAAGCCGTTTCAACATATTGGAGCATGTTTTGTCCACTGGGAGAGAGAACGGGAGGGATAAAAGGGGAGACAGAGGGAGGGCAAGAAACACTTGGAATAGTGGAGAGGCGACCTGGAATAAGTCCTGAAGAACTCCCAGAACCCCGTCAAGAAGGTATCAAGGATGACCAAGACTTTCACACTCCAGGGAGGTGGGGCTGGGCCTGAAGCACCCCTACCTCTGACACTGTCCCAAAGGGCTGATGTACTAAGTGTATCCCGACAAGACACAAACTTCTGAACTCCCACTGGAACAGTGGAGGTCCTTTGTGACGATGCCAGACGAAATGATTTGTAGAGCAGTGTGAGCCGAGTCCGTAGCTTGGGCGGGTGTGCGGGGCTTTTGAGGCACTACAATGGAGGGAGACTTATACCTGGTGTCTACCACGGATTGTATCACAACTGCATATTGAGTGAATACTTGTTCCTTAAGTGCTAACATCCCAAGCGTCGACACATGGAAAGAACAAATAAAAACTTGTACAAGTACATGACATACGAGAGGTGTACGTACACCGATGACGAAAAAAACAATGAATTCCCAATAAAAAAATTAGCAATGCGACAGACACTGTGAAAGTTATATAGAAGATCCTGAGAATTTTCCAGTGAAATCGCCCCACATAGCAAGGCATCTCCGTCAGGTATTACAAAAACTTCAATGACTTGGACCAAAAAAGTAAACAACATGACCAGCATTCAGTTCAGGAGCGAGATTCCTGGAATTCATTGTTTATAAAGAAATACAAAAGACTACTAACATGAATATGGAGGCAAATTCTGGATCCAGGTGACACCCCCAGAGACCCTAAACAAGGAACATCGCCCCACCTCACAAGGAGGTAGTAAAGCAACTACAAGACACTCATTGACCGTGCAAACATCGCTCATCCTTAAGGCGTTGGAAGCGCGCTAAAAAGCAGCTTAACAGTTACTTGAAAAGAATAAGCTAAACAACCCAGGTCAACACAACTTTAGAGCAGGATTATCTTGTGTACTTTGGTTTGATAAATGAAAAGACGTGTATACAAAGATATGGTAAAGTGGTGTAATAAATGTGACTATGGAGTAATATCCCAAAGCATGCATACCTGGAGCATGCCTAGAGAAGGTTTCGGGAGTTCTTCTACTCCCCGAGCCCGGCCTAGTACTGTGCAAATTTGGGACCCAGGCTTGAGTTTCCGTGTGCGTACATATGTGCACATACCCGTGTGCGCGTTCATGTAATTACTATTTCTGTCTTCAGGATCGAGATGTTAGTTCTTGGACTCCGCCTTTTAACCGCCGGTTGTCTAATGTACTAACTTTCAACCTACTTTTCCTCCATCATATCTACTACAAAAGTTTCTCTCTCTCACACTCACATCCCCAGGATGCAGCCCGTAGCAACTGTAACTCTCAGGTACATATTGATTTCTAGCTGAACAGACGCATCAGGAGAAAGAAACTCTGCCCATTTGTTTCTGCCTCGACCGGGAATTGAACCCGGGCCCTTAGGACTACAACCCCAGAGCGCTGCCCATTCGCCTGCCAGGCCCTGTGTACACTGGTGTGTGTCCCCAGTGAGGACTGTGTACATGTACTCACCAAGTTGTGCTTGCGGGGGTTGAGCTCTGGCTCTTTGGTCCCGCCTCGCAACTGTCAATCAACTGATGTACAGGTTTGTGCACGTTTACGTGTGCACGTTTACGTGTGCACGTACACGTGTGCACGTACACGTGTGCACGTACACGTGTGCACGTACACGTGTGCACGTCCAGTGTGCACGTGCAGGTAGTGGGAGGGAAGTTCCCGTGACCTGGTAAACCTTTACCATAAGTGACGGAACAAACCAGTTCTCCCCGTTGTAGCGCGGAGCAGCCTCCACACTTGAGGGAGCGGTGCTGGGGCCCAGAGCTAGAGCCACCGTGGCCTCCCCGTCACACATGTTTGACTGATGCTGTAAACCAGGGAGTGTGGGGGACCTTTTGTCATATGAAAACTATAGTGTACTTAGCGAAGATTTCATACTTTCGCCATCCACACCTGGTGCTGCTTCCGGGGATCAACGTCCTCGTGGCCCGGTTGGCGGTCTGGTCAACCAGGCTATGTCCGGCAGCTGCTCGCAGCCGGACATATAAGTAACAGCCTGGTTGATCAGATATTCTTTATACGTGTTTATCAAGCTCTCTCTTGAAACATTGTATCATGCACTGTAGACATCAACATGTCAAAAACAAACTTAAAGATCAAGTGTTTGTTATGTAAGTTTTTTTTTGTTTACACCAGATCTGTAAAGTGGGCAAACTTTACAGATCAAGTGTTTCATTAAACTGTTTTTGGAAGACCCACTGAGCACCATACACGGTGGCAGCCTCCCCCGCTCTCGTGCTCCAGACTTAAGATGTGGAAATAGACGATGTCAAAAAGTCTACAAGAAATAATCGTCTTGATGTGATCGCCAAAACCTTCCTAACATGCAACACAATCAGACAAATACAACTAAATATAAACTAAATTTGCTGTTGTTAGAATGTACCTTCAGCTGTAGTTGTGCAAGGTCACCTGGTGCAAGGTCACCATGTGCAAGGTCACCATGTGCAAGGTCACCATGTGCAAGGTCATTTTAACACTAAGGAAGATCATCCCAGATGCTGGACACTTCAACACTCGACCAACAAACACTTTCACACACTCCTCAACATTAACTCTTTTCCAGGAGCTGTTACCGCAAGTATTATTCGCCAGATTTAGGTCTATGTCACACCAATTTCCGCGCTTCTCGCCTGCGATTTGTTTAGCTAAAAATATAATTTACAATAAAATGCAATCAACTGTGAAAAGCAAAAGTCACACAGTCGTGCAGGCATTAAGGTATTAATGCCTGCACGACTGCAGGCATTTAATTAAGATTGAGGTTTTTAACTTGCCAGTGGGAAGACCTTAACCTGCTGTCAATGGAAAGACTTTAACCAGCATATAATAGTGAGACACATGGTATGGAGTGTTATATACTGGAGTGAGACACATGGCATGGAGTGTTATATACTGGAGTGAGACACATGGTATGGAGTGTAACACAATCCCCATGAAAACTAGGGATACCTTAAGCATAATTAGAGTTTAAACGTCAGAGACCAATACCAATCCAATTTCCAGCCAACAAGTATAAGAAATGTTGCTTGGACAACGGTGGAAGTTTTCAAGCGAGAACCCGACTAGATTTCCAGGAGTTTGTGCCTGACTGTGAGGGCTATGTGGCCCTTCGGGCTATAGAGATTGTTTTCTAAAAGAAGTGCCGGACCAACCGGGCTGTAGTGGGTGGTATGCGGGCCTGCGGGCCGCTCCAAGCAACAGCCTGGTGGACCAAACTCTCACAAGTCAAACCTGGAGGCAGGTCCCATGTCAAGCTGCGAGAGGACGACCATCGAAATTATCAAGAGCAGTTTAAGCATTAGCTTAAGCAGACACGACTCTCCATACAAAGAAGAAATAATTTAAACAGGGAGATTGAAGAAATCGAACAGAGACTGAAGCATTCATACCAGACTGAAGAAAGGCAACTTGAACAAAAAGCAATTCAAGAAATAAAGAAAACCCCAAAATATTTCTTCACATGTGCTCAATCAAAAGCGAAAACCACTGCCAGTGTGAGTACTGTGGTGTGAGTACTGTGGTGCGAGTACTGTGGTGTGAGTACTGTGGTGCGAGTACTGTGGTGCGAGTACTGTGGTGCGAGTACTGTGGTGCGAGTACTGTGGTGCGAGTACTGTGGTGCGAGTACTGTGGTGCGAGTACTGTGGTGCGAGTACTGTGGTGCGAGTACTGTGGTGCGAGTACTGTGGTGCGAGTACTGTGGTGCGAGTACTGTGGTGCGAGTACTGTGGTGCGAGTACTGTGGTGCGAGTACTGTGGTGTAGTCACAGTGGTGCGAGTACTGTGGTGTAGTCACAGTGGTGTAGTCACAGTGGTGTAGTCACAGTGGTGTAGTCACAGTGGTGTAGTCACAGTGGTGTAGTCACAGTGGTGTAGTCACAGTGGTGTAGTCACAGTGGTGTAGTCACAGTGCTCGGCTGGGTGTACCATGGTCGCTGGTTCGAGTCACCTCAGTTCTCAAATTCATTTTCTCGTTGATATTTCACATTAGTGTGATTTCTATTATACAGTGTAGCCAGGTCGGCACTGTTGCCAGCAGGTGTTGGTCGGCACTGTTGCCAGCAGGTGTTGGTCGGCACTGTTGCCAGCAGGTGTCGGTCGGCACTGTTGCCAGCAGGTGTTGGTCGGCACTGTTGCCAGCAGGTGTTGGTCGGCACTGTTGCCAGCAGGTGTTGGTCGGCACTGTTGCCAGCAGGTGTTGGTCGGCACTGTTGCCAGCAGGTGTTGGTCGGCACTGTTGCCAGCAGGTGTTGGTCGGCACTGTTGCCAGCAGGTGTTGGTCGGCACTGTTGCCAGCAGGTGTCGGTCGGCACTGTTGCCAGCAGGTGTCGGTCGGCACTGTTGCCAGCAGGTGTCGGTCGGCACTGTTGCCAGCAGGTGTTGGTCGGCACTGTTGCCAGCAGGTGTTGGTCGGCACTGTTGCCAGCAGGTGTTGGTCGGCACTGTTGCCAGCAGGTGTTGGTCGGCACTGTTGCCAGCAGGTGTTGGTCGGCACTGTTGCCAGCAGGTGTTGGTCGGCACTGTTGCCAGCAGGTGTTGGTCGGCACTGTTGCCAGCAGGTGTTGGTCGGCACTGTTGCCAGCAGGTGTTGGTCGGCACTGTTGCCAACAGGTGTTGGTCGGCACTGTTGCCAACAGGTGTTGGTCGGCACTGTTGCCAGCAGGTGTTGGTCGGCACTGTTGCCAGCAGGTGTTGGTCGGCACTGTTGCCAGCAGGTGTCGGTCGGCACTGTTACCAGCAGGTGTTGGTCGGCACTGTTGCCAGCAGGTGTTGGTCGGCACTGTTGCCAGCAGGTGTTGGTCGGCACTGTTGCCAACAGGTGTTGGTCGGCACTGTTGCCAGCAGGTGTTGGTCGGCACTGTTGCCAGCAGGTGTCGGTCGGCACTGTTGCCAGCAGGTGTTGGTCGGCACTGTTGCCAGCAGGTGTTGGTCGGCACTGTTGCCAGCAGGTGTCGGTCGGCACTGTTGCCAGCAGGTGTCGGTCGGCACTGTTGCCAGCAGGTGTCGGTCGGCACTGTTGCCAGCAGGTGTTGGTCGGCACTGTTGCCAGCAGGTCGCAGCTGTTCACACTATTTTCGAGTTCAACAGTTGTTAAGTGTGGCGGCAGGTGAAGTACCTATAACCAAAAGCCTGTAGGCCTACGAGGCTCCCATAACCTGGAGTCCCCTGTAGGCCTCCTCGCCACCTGGTACCCGGTCTACCAGATCTTAATGAGGGGACAAACTATCCGCGGCCCGGTGCCAACCGCCATATGTATATATGTGAGGGCTGCTACCGGGCTCACGGCGCTCACAGTCTTCCCAGACGGGCTCACGACACCCACAGTCTTCCCAGACGGGCTCACGACACCCACAGTCTTCCCAGACGGGCTCACGACACCCACAGTCTTCCCAGACGGGCTCATGACACCCACAGTCTTCCCAGACGGGCTCACGACACCCACAGTCTTCCCAGACGGGCTCACGACACCCACAGTCTTCCCAGACGGGCTCACGACACCCACAGTCTTCCCAGACGGACTCACGACACCCACAGTCTTCCCAGACGGGCTCACGACACCCACAATCTTCCCAGACGGGCTCACGGCGCCCACAGTCTTCCCAGACGGGCTCACGACACCCACAATCTTCCCAGACGGGCTCACGGCGCCCACAGTCTTCCCAGACGGGCTCACGACACCCACAGTCTTCCCAGACGGGCTCACGACACCCACAGTCTTCCCAGACGGGCTCACGGCGCCCACAGTCTTCCCAGACGGGCTCACGACACCCACAGTCTTCCCAGACGGGCTCACGGCGCCCACAGTCTTCCCAGACGGGCTCACGACACCCACAATCTTCCCAGACGGGCTCACGACACCCACAATCTTCCCAGACGGGCTCATACCACCACTTCTCAGGTGGTGCTAATCGTGTCCTTCCCTCCAACTGGTTCTTGTCACCCATTAGACAAAGAACTTTAGACCATTACAATAATATATGAGAATAATTTAAGTAACCGTGAGAGTACTGGTACGTGGTTCGTAGGTCGAGCAGCGAGCAGCGGCAAACCTGTAGTGATCAGACCGTGACCAAGAGGCTGTGTCACAGCTGTGTCACAGACCGGACCTCGGGCCACTGGTGGCTGCTGCGATCAGGGTTTACCTACCTACCGAAGCTGATGAACAGAATGAAAACATAACAAATAAGATTCTTCCTCGTCTACAAATGTCAACTGGAATAAGAAATTTCAGCGGAAGATTATTTGTTTCCTTGTACGCGTTCGTGGCAATCCAACACTTATTGCTACACTGACCATCAATTACAGTAACTTGAGGCTTTAAGACACAACACAAACTTAAAAGGTGAGGAGTCGGATCACTTGACCAAAGCTAAGTACACACAGCTGGGTCTCTTCCTGGGGGACTCAACCGGCCTGTGGTCTCTTGCTACTGCATCGGGCCACAGGCCGGTTGCCGGAACAACCGTAGACATCTTCAAGAGAAAACTAGACTGTTTTCTCCAAGGAGTGCTGGACCAACCAGGCGTGGTGGGTATGTGGGCCTGCGGGCCGCTCCAAGCAACAGCCTGGTGGACCAAACTCACAAGTTGGGCCGGGCTTGGGGAGTAAGAACTCCTCCCAGAACCCCATCAACCAGGTATCAACCAGGCTATCACTCGATTCCCCACTTATAATGAGAAATAAAAAAATACTAATTAATTTCAAAATGTTTCGTGCGTTGGATGTGGAATTATGAGAAGATGCGGGGAAAAATTGAAGGGGTTAGCGAAGCATTGTGATCTGTGCCTCGGTGTGCAGCGTCACCTGCTCCTACAACCCCCCTTCATTATGCCACTTTTGTGATCAAGAAAGGAGCAGCTTCCTGAAAGTTTAATAGTCGTCTATTAAACCCCAGGAGCATGCGACCACAAACTTTTCTCAGCCGGTTTGTGTTGTTCCTCCTCACCTCATCTTGGCGCTCTATCATAATGTTAAAAATATATGTGCAAAAAAACTTATGGCGACGATTACACTAGTTAGTGCTGCAGGGTAAAAGTGAACTGATTGGCTGGGACAGGGAGTATAGTCCGTGACCTTTGACAGCGCCCCGAGGCAACGACCTTCAAGCTGTGAGAAGGGTACTTGATGAACCGGTACAGTGCCCACGTCGCACTGTGACCTGTGACAACCGCCAGTTTAGTCCACCAGACCAGTAATCTTAGTCGACCAGACGGCAAAAACGGGAACGCGGGAACAGGGTTGCCAGATTGGGCTACAAGTAGCGAATTGGGCTACTTTTGAAAGCTCCGCGCTCCCATTTTTTTTTTAATTTCGCTACTTGCTACTTTTGGGCTACTTTAAAAGCAAGTTGGGCTAGTAATGTTAAACTGAATGATGATTATTTATACTTTTATAATGCAATGTGTACAAATCACAGCCGTGTCAAACAGCCTGATTGACTAGACCACTTACCACAGGAGGCCTGGTCAGAGACCGGCCCTCTGGGGACGTTGATCCTAGGAACCTTTGAAAGAAAAGTAACCGCAAGGCAAAGTAATCCTCCCCAGGGGCCATAGGTTTCCCAACCTTAATTGTCGTTAATACTTCATCCCGAAAGTTACAGCTGGTTCCACAGATCTTCATTAAGGAGAGAACGTTATCTAGAAATGTACAGATTGATAAAGGCACAAGAGGTTACAGAGGCACAAGAGGTCACAGAGGCACAAGAGGTCACAGAGGCACAAGAGGTCACAGAGGCACAAGAGGTTACAGAGGCACAAGAGGTTACAGAGGCACAAGAGGTTACAGAGGCACAAGAGGTTACAGAGGCACAAGAGGTAGTCAGCTTTCTTTACCCTCACTTTTACCAAGAGTTTATTCATATAGTCATATACGCTTTCTCTTCCTTTAGTACTGAACTCTCACTAAACAGGCCAGAGAGGCTGGTTGGGGCGCCAGCGTAATTACCATGTACTGGAAAAAAGAGCAAGAGTGGGCGCAGTGTTTCATAATCTTTGTAATATTTTACAAAGATTATGTACATAATGTACATAAAATATTATGTGCATGTGGAAAATATATGTGGCTGGTTCCACATCTGAACACGGAGATTACATCACATGAAACCAGTAGGCATGACAGGATGTACAATAGCCTGCTTGGTATCTGCTTGATGGAGTTCAGGGAGTTCTTCTCCCAAAACTCGGCCCGAAGCCAGGCTAGACTTGTGAGAGCTTGGTCCAACAGGCTGTTGTTTGGAGCAGCCCGTAAGCCCATATAGGGTACGCCAAAGGAGAACTCCGTCAACATCAAGGGCACAAGACTTTTCAACACTCTCTCGCCATACATTAGAGGCATAACTGACCGACCTCTCAGTGTTCAAGAAAGAACTCGACAAACACCTACGTATGAATCACAGCCTGATCAACCAGGCTGTGATTCATACGTCAGGCTGCGAGCAGGCGCGTCCAACAGCCTGGTTGAGCAGACGACCAACCGGAAGGCCTGATCAGAGACAGGGCCGCGGGGGTCTTTGATCTCAGGACAAGGTAGCCACAAGGTAGGTAGGAGGGAGGAGGCATGTCAAGGAGAGGAGAGATTAGTGTGAGGAGGGAGAGAGCAATAGTGGAAGCGTCAGTGGGGTCGTCCCCTTTATGGCGGAGGTGACCTCTTCCCACAACCCCGCCTCCCTCCCTCCCCCTCCCTCTCTCTCACTCCTCCATTCTGCTCCACGGCAACACATGGCTCCGGATATGTAACATATTACTATATGTTATAGTAATAACATATATAATAAACATATCCATACAGCTGCTATCTCTGACTGAGGCTGAGTTGGTGTTGCTGTTAGTGCTATTGTAACCAATTCCCTCTGCACTGTACAAGTATTTACGTCCCTCTTGTAACCTCTCTCCGTCTGGTGATCACGTACACACGCACAAGGTGAGGTAAGATTCCTGGGAATTTACCAACCTGGGACTACAGGAGTTAAACAGTGCCTACGGACTCACCAGGAGTCAGACCTGGGGAAGACCCGTCCAAAATCAACCTCCCCCCCCACCATCTCCCTCATGAGCTGTTCTTGAAGCCTCGTCCTCCTGTTCACTACCCCGTCCCCCCCCCCTCACGATTTCCTGGAATATATCCACAGTTTACGCCAAAGTCGACCCCACTGCCGCAGGTGTTCCCCAGTAATGGTCGTCTCCGCCAGCCACCCCCCCCCCCAATCATGCTCCGTGTGACTACAGTTAATGCTTCTTGTCATCATCTCCACACGGGAGTACAAGAGCGCAGCAGCAGGCGCACTGGTCCACGAGTGACAGGTCCTGCTTACACCCAACCACTTTCACCCGAGGACTTGTCTTATCCAACCAATTCTTAACACCAAGATATTCTTCACCTCTATGACCTGATTTGGCAGTTCACTCCACCCGTCCAGCGGAGGGTAAAACCAGGCTTGTTCGGACTTAGGTTCGAACCCTCATCACGGCCCTTGTGGATTTTTTTCATTTGATGCATCACGCTATTGTGATTTCTGTGTGTATTGCAATGACCCTCCAAAGTTGACACGATAATTGTAAGTGACTCCTTGTCATCCTTAACTGCCCTCAACTCCCCAAGGCATAACTGTGACGTGCGTGTGTCTGAAGCTAGACACTGATATTATGAAATAGTCAATGATGGCGTCAGAGTTTGTCTCCTGTGGATTCCTTCCCATATTGGTCTCCGAATGTATGATAGAACTGATGAATTAGCGAAAATTTTGCTCATAAAGAAGGAATTGATTACCACTGCGAGGGGTCGGCCAGTTATGCCATTTATGTGTAGTGGAAGTGTGTTGAACAGTCTCGGGCCTCTGATGTTGATAGAGTTCTCTTTCAGAGTACCTGTTGCATCTCTGCTCTTCAACGGGAGTATTCTGCACATCCTGCCATGCCTTCTGGTCTCATATGGTGTTAATTCTGTGGGCAGGTTTGGGACCAGCCCAAACCCTCTACTATTTTCCATGTGTAAATTATTATGTATCTCTCCCGCCTGCACTCAAGAGAATACAGATTTAGGCTCTTTAGTCGGTCCCAGTAGTTTACATGTTTTACTGAGTGGATTCTAGCAGTAAAGGATCTCTGCACGCTCTCCAGGTCAGCAATTTCTCCAGCTTTGAAAGGGGCTATCATTGTGCAGCAGTACTCCACTCTAGAGAGCACTAGCGTCTAGAAGAGTATCGTCATCGGTATAGCATCTCTAGTGTGAAAGGTTCTTGATATCCAGCCAATCAATTTTCTTGCAGTTGTGACTGCTGATTGATTAATGAAGGTTAAGCCACCCAAGAGGTGGCACGGGCATGAATAGCCCGTAATGTGACGGCTACTTTATTGTGTTCTTTAAAGGTAAGAAGCGGCCGATCACGCCACGAGGACTTCGGAACACCACCACGAAACACCATCAAGCAGGATCTTAACACAAACTTCCTGACTTAATTCTACCAGTTGGGGTAGAATTAAAACATTACACCATTCCATTTACATTAATACATTACATTACAATCATGAAGCAACAAGCTCGGGATGCCCTTGTGGTGGTGGTGCTGCTGCTGTCTGTACCTGCTGCAGTGTGGTGGTGGTGGTGGTGGTGCTGCTGTCTGTGCCTGCTGCAGTGTGGTGCTGCCTCCTTAGCGCACACCCTATTTATAGCAATTGATATAGTGAACAACGAGTGATATTGTTATGTTTTACGTTTTCTATGTTAAACCTTATTTGACTAAAAGTAGCGAGCGAGCGAGACAGACAGACAGACAGAGACAGACAGAGACAAAGAGAGAGACTGGCTCTGGCTCTCTCTGGCTGAGCGAGAGAGAGCCAGAGAGAGGGGGGGGAGCAAGAGGTATTATAATTATCAACAGACATAATATAATCACTCAGACGCGCCAACACACACATCACTATACAACACATAACGCCATGTTTAAACATCTGACATTAACAATGCTAGCTAGATCATATACAGCATATCTTGGGAGAATGTTAATACATTCCAACTGCACTTTAACTTGCACTCCAACTGCACAAAGTCCATTGCACTCGACTTTTGCATTAACTCTTCACATGACTGTTACATTAATACATGGTAGGACGGGGGAGAGGATGTGGAGTAACGGATGTTTGGGTCAATGGGTAGGAGGGTGTTTAGGTTGTTGGGTAAGAGGGGGTTTAGGTCGTTGGGTAAGAGGGGGTTTAAGTTGTTGGGTAGGAGGGGGTTTAGGTTGTTGGGTAGGGTAGGTTGTCTGTCTAACAGAACACAGAGTAACAGTCAATAATATAAAATCGAGTCCAAGTGCAGTTAAAAGCTCTGTACCTCAAGGTACAGTCCTTGCACCGCTGCTTTTCCTTATTCTCATATCAGATATATACAAAAATACAAGTCACAGCTTCGTATCATCCTTTCCAGATGATACAAAAAATCATCATGAAAATTAACTCTGCTGAATATTCAAAGTTTTCGACTGGGCAGAAGAAAATAACATGATATTTAGCGGTGATAAATTCCAGGTACTCAAGTACGGTTAAAGTGAGGACCTTGAACATAATACAGGGTACGAAACAATCAAATCTGCCCATAGTAGGAAAGCAGCATGTAAAGGATTTGGGAATAATGATGTCTGACGACCTAACGTTAAGGGAGCATAACCAAGCAAATATTGCGTCAGCCAGAAATATGAAAGGATGGATTTCGAGAACCTTCAAATCCAGTGATTCCATAACAATGGTTGTACTATTTATATCACTTGTACTGTCCCGTCTTGAGTACTGCTTAGTATTCACTTTCCCCTTCAGAGCAGGATAGACTACTGAAATAGAGGGAGATCAGAGAACATATATGACATACATAGATGCGATGAAGCACCTAAATTATTGGAATCGTCTCAAAGCCCTCCAAATGCACTCGCTAGAAAGGAGACAAGAGATATCAAATAATATATACGTGGAAAATACTGGAGGGACAGGTCCCAAATCTACACAGTAAAATAACAACTTACAGGAGTAAACGATATGGAAGAAATGCAGAATAGAACCTGTGAAGAGCAGGGGTGCCATAGGCACAATCAGAGAACACTGTCTAAACATCAGAGGTCCGCGGTTGTTCAACACCCTCCCAGCGAGCATAAGAAATATTGCCGGAACAACCGTGGACATCTTCAAGATAAAACTAAAAAGACTTTTTTTCAAGGAGTGCCGGACCAACAGGGCTGTGGTGGATATGTGGGCCTGCGGGCCGGTCCAAGCAACAGCCTAGTGGACCAAACTCTCACAAGTCAAGACTGGTCTTGGGGAGTAGAACTCCCAGAACCTGCTTGATGGGGATCTGGGAGTTCCACCCATGCTGTTTATGCTCAAGCTCATTCTCCACCCATGCTGTTTATTAATTAAATTTTTTCCTGGAAGGCGGAATTATTGCGCAGCGTCACTCATCCTATGAGTGACCATACCGCCGTAACACCATACAGTGTCACTACCCTCCAGAGTGTCCTCATAATGAGGAATGTTGTGTTAAGTTGCCGGTAAATATAAGACGATGCTGGCATGCTGACACTCATAACATGACTATCATACACATTATAGAGCCAAGGCTATTATATACTCAACTATCACATTTATCGGCATATACAGTTATACTAACTGACTTCAAGAACAGCTTTGATCCCCTGTCACTGTCATATAACATAATATATTCATGATTTCTAAGCACGGATAATAGACACAATAGATGCTATGACTCCTTCATAATACAAATATATCTTGAATATATATTATAACAAACTCTATATTTAGGACTAACAGCAACTTAACTATGCCTTTTATGCATTCGTATAAGCAGAAGGCCAGCCACCTCGTCCATGAGTGAGCAATACTGGAGGAATTCCACTGGAGAGGAATGTCCTGTGCAGCACCCCAGCCCTCACACGAGGCGACCTCTTCAGTAAGCCGGGCCATCAACTAGCTGGCCACGTCATCAGCTAGCTGACCCCGTCATCAGCAAGCTAAGCAACACATTATAGACTGACACCCGCAATTGTCTGGCTGACGATGGAATAACGTGAGCTGCTCTCAGTGACCCCCGTGTATCGAAAACCATTCAGTCATTAAACCACCAAGTGAAGTAGTACGATAATCGATGCCGTCCACTGGCCGCATGCTAACATTACACCTTTCAATGCGTATTATTATAAAATTATTATATATATACCACCATTACCCACTTGCCTGGCAGGAGTCTACACAACATATCTTAAAACTCACATTATTGTCACAAGTTACAGCGTAACAAAATGGTGGAGGTGAGGACTGTTACTGTGAGGTGACCATGACCTACCGCTACTGACCTTGACCCCAGGACCGCCTCACCACCCCGCCTCCTCAACCACAGCATCTTCCACGGCGCCAGAGATCACCATGGCACCCGAGGCTTCACCAACTGGAGTAAGTGACGGACACTTCCACACAAGCGTACGGGAGAAGCGTAGCACTGGGTGGCGTCAAATGTTTCCGCTGTGGTGGGAAGGAGACAGTGAAAGACGCAGCTGTGGGGTCCTCAACTGTGGTGGTGCACGGGGCCGGGGCGAGAGGAGCGCCACCCTGCAACACAGCAGAGCTTGCGTGCAACCCTGCAACTCTGACGCCAGAGACCTGGGCGCGCAAGGCAACCCAAGGTATTCAATAGTCACCGTCTTATTGACGCGCGCTAAATAACCAACAAACACAAATTGTAAAATATATAAGTACATATTTGCAGATGAATCAATTTCATCATTATCAGCGTGAGGCGTAGTGATAGTGCGTGTGGAGGAGGGAGAGTACACTACACTTCCTGCCCCGCCCCCTTCTCCCCCACTACCACCCTGGGCCAGGCACTCTCACCCTCGACACCCCGCCCCCACTCACCCTCCAAACCAGGCACCCCGCCACCACCACCCATGGCCTTGAGGTCCAGCCGCGCCGCGCCTCCGAAGCCCTGTATGTGACTGTGGCTACGAAGGATTACCATTGGATTATTAGATCGATGTGAGATTACCCCTGGTAATGCGGACGAATACAAGTGCAGCCGCTGAAGGTCTTCAGTAAGGGGATTGTATATGGGGAGAACTGCAACACCTCTCACACGCCAAACCCACAAAAGAAATATTATTTCGATTTCAAAAATTTAAAAAACAATTTACGTATTTTTTCATGTAATCAGTAAGAATATTTGTATCAGAGAGAGAGAACATATTCACAAACATTATATAGATATGCAAAATGAGTTCTTAGTAAAGTGCTATATTGTCGGTCTCGTAACCTGGTAGAAGTTCTCTTGCTAAATATCATCTGCAAGTCGTCAGCCAGCCGCTTATGATCAACATGGCGTATTAATATCCAGGCGCGGTTAACAGCAGGAGCGAGTAGCCAGCAGGAGTCAGCGGGGGCGGGTAGCCAGCAGGAGTCAGCGGAGGTGGAAGCCGAAGGCGAGACCACAGTCGGGACCAACGCCGGTGCCATGCGCCTGGTTATTGATTTTGCGCGGGGAACACCACGTGGCCGACCGCGGCCCCCACGTAACAGCTGATGTGTCCTACTGATTTTCGAGGTTGGTGGATGTATAGGCGTAATGTGCAGCTGGAACAGTAGCGTGTTGTGCAGCTGTCCTGCCCGCCGCCTGGAGGGTATCACCGAAGGTGTATCACCCCACCTGATATTGCTGCGACAATGGTGTTATGGTGTTTAATGCACAATAATTTCAATAATTGTTTTTATATATATTTACTAGAGACTAATTTAACTAGCACACTTTTTCAGATCAATGCCATGAAAAATAATTAAAATCGTCATGATGGAGGAATGTTGAGAGGCAAGCGAGGAAAAGTGGCTAGTATACATCTTTTTTTTGTCCTTTATTAAATAATACACAATATAAAGATGATATTTACATCATCAGCAAGATGATGTACGCTCCTTAACCACTCGGCCCGCCAGCCATCTGCTGGATGCTTGTGTGATGACGTCAACTTCCTTCACCATTAATAAGGTGAACGATTATTCCCCAAACATGTCATTATCACATTCCTCAACAATCAGGCAATGCTTTCTTGGGATGAACACAAGTCCTAGTGTAAACATCATCATTGTAGACATCATAGACATCAAAGATCATAATCTTCGTTTACCTGTGACACTGACACTCTAGTGGGCCTGCGAGCCACTACAAGCTAACGGATGCAGCTATCACCGGAACACCCTGGTGTTGACCTGAGCTGTGGGAGTAGAACATCTGCTCATTATCTCAAGACCGGTGAACAACATACTGATGTTTAGCCTACATCCGCAAGGACTAAGAAGTTGAAGCCTTTACACACAGTATTCAAGTGTGTACTGGAACATACAAAAAGCAAATTGAAGAAGGTAGATGAGAGGTTATGAGGTCAAATTATCCACCCTCTGCTTGATACCCCCTTGAGAGTGTGTGTGGGGGGGCAGTCACTAGGTCAGGAGAGATATGAAGATGATCTTAGACACATTTTCTTCGAGTCATTTCGTAGAAAGAACACACCTAATGCACCTGGACTGTTATGATTATGCCTCTCGTGACCATAGCGTAGGCCATCCCAGGTGACTAACACACCTTACCTTCTGGTTACCTTAAGGTTACCTTGCCATGAGTTCGGAGCTCAATGTCCCCGTGGCCCGGTCCTCAACCAGGCTGTTGGACGCGGCCTGACGTATGAGTCACAGCCTGGTTGATCAGGTAACCTTTGGAGGTGTTTATCATGTTCTCTCTTGAAGACTGCGAGGGGTCGGCCAGTTATGTGTAGTTGAAGCATGTTGAGTCTCCGGTGTTGATACAGCCTGCACCTGTAACATGCAAGATCACGCACGCCCGTTTGTTATGCTGGAGGTTCTTGGAGGTCGATAAGACGCTGACAGAGCTTTCCAAATGCAGCCTCGACCGTTGCCAGCCGGCCTCTGAGACATGTGAGGACCGCCTCCAACCACTTGGGGTGGACGGTAGAGCGACGGTCTCGCTTCATGCACGTCGGCGCTCAATCCCCGATCATCCAAGTGGTTGGACACCATTCCTTCACCCCGTCTCATCGAAAATCCTTATCCTGAGCCATTCCAAGTGCTATATAGTTGTAATGGTTTAGCGCGTTCCCCTGATTATTCCCTATTCTTCTTGCACTCACATACCTGGAGAGGGTTGTGGGAGTTCTTCTACCCCCCAAGCCCGGCCTGAGGCCAGGCTCGACTTGTGATAACTTGGTCCAACAGGCTGTTGCTTCGAGCGGCCCACAGGCCCACATATCCACTACAGCCCGGTTGGTCCGGCACTTCTTGCAAGAACTTATCTACGTGCGTCTTGAAGACATCCACCTTTGTTCCAGCAATACTGCTAATGCTTGCTGGGAGGGTGTTGAACAGCTGTGGACCTCTGATGTTCAGACGGTGTTCTCAGATTGTGCCTATGGCACCTCTACTCTTCACTGGTTTTATTCTGTATTTCTTTCAGTATCTTTCGCTCTAGTATGTTGTTATTCTACTGTGCAAATTTGGGACCTGGCCTTCAAGTATCTTCAATGTACAGTATATATTATTTGATACCTTTCTCGTCTCATTTGCAAAGAGTACATTTAAAGAGCTTCGAGACGGTTTCAATAATTTAGATGTTTTATCGTTTCTATGCGTGCCGTATATGTTTTCTGTATTCCCTCTAACTCAGAGATCTCTCCTGCTCTGAAAAGGAAAATGAGTACGGAGCAATACTCGAGACGGGACAGCACTAGTGATTTAAATATTATTTGCATTGTTGTGGGGTTTCTGGATTTGAACGTTCTCATAATACATCTAATCTTTTTCCTGGCCGCCGCAATATTTGCTCGGTTATGTTAAAGACCTGGAATTCCCAGGTCCTTTACATGTTGCATTCCTTTTATGATTGTGTCCTGTAACCTGTGTTTCGTTTAAGTTCCTCGTTTTCATCATACCTCAGTACCTGGAGTTTCTCACCGTTAAACATCATGTTATTTTCAGTTGCCAAATCGAAGACTATTAATATCTGCCTGCAGTTTTTCAGTGTCTTATACAGAGGAAATTTTCATGCTGATTTTTGTATCATCTGCAAAGGATGACACGAAGCTGTCATTAGTTTTTTGGTCTATATCCGAGATACGAATGAGAAATAGCAGTGGTGCAAGGACTGTGTCCTGGGGTACTGAGCTTTTCACTGCACTTGGGCTTGATCTTATTTAACTGACCGTCACTCTCTGCATTCTGTTTGACAAAGTTGAAAATCCAACGTCCCACTTTATCCATTATTCCAATTTATAACATTTCATGGCCTATCACTCCATGATCACATTTATCGAATGCCTTTGCAAAGTTTGTGTATTCAACATCTTCATTTTGCTTTTCCTCTAAAACTACTGTGATTTTGTCAGGTGGCAAAAATCACTTGACAACTACGACAGACAGGATCTTCCCGCTCTAAATCCATGTTATCCTGGGTTGTGTTTCATTACTTCCCCATAAAAATAGACAATTTCTAATCACTCGTTTAAAAACTTTTATTATGTGTGATGCTCGTGCAACTGGTCTATAATTTTTTGCCAAAACTTTACTCCCCTCTTGTGCAGCGGAGCTATATCTGCAGACTTAAGTGCTGCTGGTATCTCCCCTGTATCCAGGCTTTTTCTGCGCATTACACTGAGCGTTCGCGCTACTGGTACTTTCAATTTCTTTATGAATATTGAATTCCACGAGTCAGGACCAGGGGCTGAGTGTATGGGCATATTGTCAATTTCTCTTTCAAAGTCTTCCGAGTTCGTGTTAATATCCATTATATCATCTGCAGCACGGATGTCAGTCATAAAGAAGCTGTCTGGATTTTCAATTTTCATGTTGTTTATTGGTATGCTAAACATAGCCTCATACTGGCGGCTTATAATTTCACTAATTTCTTTGTTGTCCTCTGTGTACGTACCTTCAGTTGTAATTAAAGGTCCAATACTGGTGGAGGTTTTTTATTTTGATTTGCATATGTGAAAAAAATATTTTTTATTTTTCTTTCTCTTGTATAGCTTTCTGTTCCAATTCCATTTCATCAGACTTGAATGATCACTTCAACGTCTGCTCTATTTATTCGATCTCCATGTTTAGATTTATTTTCCTTTCTTGTGATAGTCGTGTCTGTTTAAGCGCATCAGAGATTTTGTCCACCCCACACAGATGTCAGCTTTAACTTCCGGGAATAAATAAAATGGAAAAAAAAAGACTATAAAACACATGAATAATGAACTCTGAACATTAAATGTTGGTTTAATTTTTGAAGTGTAGACAACCAGAACAGGTGCACAGCTTCCCGCCAGGAAGCTCCCACAACCCACCACCCGTCCAGGAAGGTCACCACCAACCCCACCACCACCACCGTCCAGGAAGGTCACCACCACCCCACAACCACCACCACCCGTCCAGGAAGGTCCCACCACCCCACAACCACCACCACCCGTCCAGGAAGGTCACCACCACCCCACAACCGGCTTCAGCCCCACCACCCACACTGGTATTAATGTTTGTTAACCCAACCATAATAAATGGCCTTGATGAGTTTTTCTTAATTTCATCAGGCTGTTGGCCACAAGACCCCGCAGGTGACGTCCTTCGTGCGCCCACTCCCGCAGGGGACGTCCCTCGTGCACCCACTCCGCAGGTGACGTCCCTCGTGCGCCCACTCCCGCAGGTGACGTCCCCGTGCACCCACTCCCCAGGTGACGTCCCCCGTGCACCCACTCCCCAGGTGACGTCCCCCGTGCACCCACTCCCCAGTGACGTCCCCGGCACCCACTCCCCAGGTGACGTCCCCCGTGCACCCCTCCCAGGTGACGTCCCCCGTGCACCCACTCCCACAGGTCACACTCCACTATCAGTCCCTCTTGAGACTATCCACTTCGTCCATTAACTTCTCCACCAGGGGCGCACCCCCCCCCCCCACACCTTCAGTACCACCACCCACGTGCAAGCTGTGTCCGTAGCATTTTTATTTTCGCTTACACGTTAAAATTTACATTACATTTATATATATATATATATATATATATATATATATATATTATATATATATATATATATATATATATATCAGTTATATATATCAGTTATATATATATATATATATATATATATATATATATATAATATATATATGTGTTTGTGTGTGTGTCTAGGCATAGACAATATGTCTAAGTCTTTGTCTATTGTCTAGACTCTAGACATAGACAATAGGAGCTTGGAACACGCGACCTCCAGCATGAGAGACCAGTGATCTACCGACTGGACTACGAGCTAGCCACATAAGGAAGGATCTCACAGGCACCAAACCGTTGCCCAAACTAAAACTTTAAGCCTTCCCTGGGCTGCTACTTTGGCTCAGAAGAATTAGGCGCTCCATATCCGAGTCATAAATTATCAGCCACTATCAACAGTATCGTGGATAGTAACATCTCATTCACCTGGGCAACAGATGCCTCAAACACGCGACCCTCAGCATGAGACAAGTGCTGGTGAATGCCCACAGGATGGGTATGGGGTCCGCTGTAGCCCACAGGATGGGTATGGGGTCCGCTGTAGCCCACAGGATGGGTATGGGGTCCGCTGTAGCCCACAAGATGGGTATGGGTTCCGCTGTAGCCCACAGGATGGGTATGGGGTCCGCTGTAGCCCACAGGATGGGTATGGGGTCCGCTGTAGCCCACAAGATGGGTATGGGGTCCGCTGTAGCCCACAGGATGGGTATGGGGTCCGCTGTAGCCCACAGGATGGGTATGGGTCCGCTGTAGCCCACAAGATGGGTATGGGGTCCGCTGTAGCCCACAGGATGGGTATGGGGTCCACTACAGCCCACGGGATGGGTAAGGGGTCAGCTACAGCCCACAGGATGGGTATGGGTCCACTACAGCCCACGGGATGGGTATGGGGTCCACTACAGCCCACGGGATGGGTATGGGGTCCACTACAGCCCACAGGATGGGTATGGGGTCCGCTGTAGCCCACAAGATGGGTATGGGGTCCACTACAGCCCACGGGATGGGTATGGGGTCCCTACAGCCCACGGGATGGGTATGGGGTCCACTACAGCCCACGGGATGGGTATGGTCCCACTACAGCCCACGGATGGGTATGGGGTCCACTACAGCCCACGGATGGGTATGGGGTCCACTACAGCCCACGGGATGGGTATGGGTCCACTACAGCCCACGGGATGGGTATGGGTCACTACAGCCCACGGATGGGTATGGGGTCCCTACAGCCCACGGGATGGGTATGGGGTCCACTACAGCCCACGGGATGGGTATGGGGTCCACTACAGCCCACAGGATGGGTATGGGGTCCACTACAGCCCACGGGATGGGTATGGGTCCACTACAGCCCACGGGATGGGTATGGGGTCCACTACAGCCCACAGGATGGGTATGGGGTCCGCTGTAGCCCACAAGATGGGTATGGGGTCCACTACAGCCCACGGGATGGGTATGGGGTCCACTACAGCCCACGGGATGGGTATGGGGCCCACTACAGCCACGGGATGGGTATGGGGTCCACTACAGCCCACGGGATGGGTATGGGTCCACTACAGCCCACGTGATGGGTATGGGGTCCACTACAGCCCACGGGATGGGTATGGGGTCCACTACAGCCCACAGGATGGGTATGGGGTCCACTACAGCCCACAGGATGGGTATGGGGTCCACTACAGCCCACAGGATGGGTATGGGGTCCACTACAGCCCACGGGATGGGTATGGGGTCCACTACAGCCCACAGGATGGGTATGGGGTCCACTACAGCCCACGGGATCTGCTCATCCCAGAAGACGTCCAGAGGTTGTCAGATATGATTCACCGAGTCAGCTGGCCGTGAACGTCAACACTCCACACTGCCATAAATACAACATACCTGGAACATACCTGGAGAGGGTTGTGGGAGTTGTTCTACTCCCCGAGCCTGGCTTGAGGCCAGGCTCGACTTGTGTTAACTTGGTCCACCAGGCTGTTGCTTGGAGCGGCCCGCAGGCCCACATACCCACTACAACCTGGTTGGTCCGGCACTTCTTACAAGAATTTATCTAAGTGCCTGTTGAATACATCGTCCTTGGTTGCGGCGATATTTCTGGTGCTTGCTGGGAGGTAGAGAGCGGCTCTCACCATTACATCAACCAGGTACCACCTGTAGGTGCCAAGGGTTGCCCGGAGCCTGGGTAAGCAGGAGGCTTGACGGCCGCTCTCCCACAACTGTATCACCACAGCCCTCGCCAAATGGTTCAACACAAGCACATCCATCACCCAGACTACACATTACTCCCCCACCCCCCCCCCCCCCCCAGGGTGGTGTCGTGCCAGCCAGGCTCCGGCCAGCACCTAATTGACCGGAATATGTCGTGCACACCGCTAGTACACCCCAACAAACCTACCACCATCACCAGCTTCCAACAACCACCACCACCCTGCCACCCACCACTGAGGAAGGCAACTATAGGAATCGGAAAAAGAAAATGATTTAAGAAATGGAAAAATGACAATAATTCCAACGCAAACTCCGGGGGCTCACATAAACACGGTAAACATCTCCAGCAAATGGGAAGCTGGCAATATTAGAACATTTAATAACCTAAATAGTAAATTACAAATTCACTAGGATTCTCTCAAGGCAATCTAGACAACCTATGTTAGACCAATTGGAGAATATGCATCACCAGCTTTCAATCAGCACCTTGTCAAGCACACAACAAGCATATAAAAAGTACAAAGGGTTGGAACACGATTAGTGTCAGAACTAAGATGATTAATCTACACCCATAGGCCCAGGGAACCGAATCTTACAGCTGTTAGGGGAGAGAAGAAACAAGAGGACATGACCACAAAATACAAGATGCGGAGGTGTAGACAAGAAGGACATGTGCAGCCTTTTTAAACGTAAAATAGGTCAGGAGGATAATGGTGGACGTTGGAAACGCTAATTAGAAGAAGAAATGCAAGGAAATATTCGCATCCTGTACGGCTGGTCAACACCTGGAAGCCGTACATTGGCTTCCAGCTGTTGTTCTCAAGTTTTGTTGGCGATTATTTGTATTTGAAGTACGTGGGTGAAGCATTTATTGAATTGTGGTTCGAACAGAGGACGTGAGCGATGCTCTTGTTCCGGAAGTGTTCGGACCATCCCTTTACCTTGTGTAAAGGTAAGGTCCGAACCTTACCTTAGCCTTTAAGTTTAAGGTACCTTTAGGTACCTTACCTTTACACAAGGTAAAGGAAAGGTACCTTTACCGGACGTCAGCAGTTGTGAGTCGTGTGTAAACCGTTTTTCATCCATAAACAGGGGGTTTGGCGGGTGCATGGAATGGACTTTGGCCATTGTTTATGAGGACGGGCTGCAACATCCTGGTTCTCAGCAGTTGAATCCTTGCAACATTATTTGTTTAGACCCTGAGCGTGTACCGCGGGACCTCGCCTACCAAACATTACTCCATCCATCAATTCTGATAATAAGTTGGAACAACTTGGCTCCCGGTAAATCTTGCCTCCATTACTTCTTGTCTGATCAGAATTCCATTTCACCTTTGTAAATGTACATTAATGACACTATGTAAAAGACACATCGAACACTTTATGTAGGGCATACGTAAATCTGTGTATCTATGTATTTACGTATGTAGGTTAGCCTAGAATTTTAAAAGCACCGAATCACCTTCTGTGGTTGATTGTTCAATAAACCCCTGAACTACATGTTTAACACATGTTAACACATCTCTAACCCTGTCCATGGAGGACAGAAGAAAATGTATATATATGCTGGTTAGCACTGTAAATGTTGGCCACGTCTGTGGTAGAAAATTAAATAAAAAAATTACCTCTTGTGTGGGCCCATCACTCGAGGACCTTTAACATAATCCTCCACTTTCTCTCTTCCAGTGATAACATTAAAGAAGAAAAAGTCTACTATCGCAGAGGTTCGGCAGTTAAGAGATAAAACTGCGGCTTGGCGCACTACCCTGGCAGGTGTGTGGTGGTTATACTCTACTGTGGCGGGTGTGTGGTGGTTATACTCTACTGTGGCAGGTGTGTGGTGGTTATACTATACTGTGGAAGGTGTGTGGTGGTTATACTATACTGTGGCAGGTGTGTGGTGGATATAATATACTGTGGCGGGTGTGTGGTGGTTATACTATACCATAGCGAGTGGGTGCGGTTACCTTGTGTCCGTTCCGGGAATCTGCGTCCCCGCGGCCCGGTCCTCGACCAGGCCTCCAGCCCCCAGGAAGCAGCCTGTAGCAGGTGTCTAACTCCCAGGTACCTATTTACTGCTAGGTAACAGTTTACCTAGTTATTGCTAGGTTGGCAGTCGCAACGCATGAATCACAGCCTGGTTGATCAGGTATCCTTTGGTGTTTATCAAGTTACCTTTTGAACACGGTGAGGGGTCGGCCAATTATAACTCTTAATATGTAAAGGGAGAATGTTGCAACGTTTTGGGCCTTAGATGCTGACTGAGTTCTCAGCATACCTATTTGGGGGTAGAAATAGCCTAACCTACTCTATCCCTTTGAGATGTATTTCTTTCTTGTCTCAATAAACATATTTGAACTTGAACATACCTATTTCACCTCTGCTTTTCAACGGGACTATTGTGCACTCCTGTGCACAATAGAAGAAGGTAGTGCACATGAAGATGGTAGTTCATCTGCTGAGGATGATACGGCACTAACTTTCCTGCCGATGATGGCGGGGAAGTGACGTCGTCTCGTCCTACTTTCTCACTGTATAGTCTGTGCTCATTCACCTTTGTCAATTCTCTTTTGTATCTTGCATGTTGTGATCATGTCCCCTCTTTTTCTTCTCCAGGGTTGTGAGGTCCAGTTCACTAAACCTGTCCTCACAGTTCAGCCCTCTTAGCTCTGGCACTAATCTGTGGGCAAACCTTTAGGTAATAGTGGTGGGGGAGAGGGTGGTAGGGGAGGTAACACAGGTGGGGAAGTGGGGTGGGGGGAGAGCCAGGAAGGAAACAGATAAAGGTAAAGCAATTATCAGGAGAAAGCACTTCACCATTATGACCATATAGCACTTGTAGAGGATATGAGGATAAGGATTTAGGATAGGACGAAGGAAAGGAATGGTGCCCAACCACTTCGACGTAGGTCGGGGATTGAACGCCGACCGGCAAGATGCGAGGCTGTCGCTCTACCGACCAGTCCAAGTGGTTGGGGAAGGGGGAGTGGGGTGGTTGCAGGTGACAGTGATGAAGAGGACAGTCGTGGCCCCTCACAGTGGTGGTGGTGGTGGGGGGGGGAGAGCCACTAGGCTGCAGGGGGGGAGGGAGTGTACACTTGGTACACACAACCATCACCCGCTAACTACCGTTGTCTAGAGTGAGCTGCAACGGGCCTGGCTACGCTACGCTGCCACCACAACACCCCACGCCACGCCAGGCCACGCCACCTGCACCATTAGCCACACTACCAGTACCATTAGCCACACTACCAGTACCATTAGCCACACTACCAGTACCAAACAACCTTCAGATACTGGCCACAGTCCCTGTACCACCACGACCTTCACCAGCACTCCACCAACACCACACCGTCACCACCCCTCACACCACACCGTCACCACCCCTCACACCACACCGTCACCACCCCTCACACCACACCGTCACCACCCTCACACCACACCGTCACCACCCTCACATCACACCGTCACCACCCTCACACCACACCGTCACCACCCCTCACACCACACCGTCACCACCCTCACACCACACCGTCACCACCCTCACACCACACCGTCACCACCCTCACACCACACCGTCACCACCCTCACACCACACCGCCAATAAGCACATGTCATCCATTGCCTGAGTCGATTTATACATTACAGATTCCCTTTGTGGTGAGTGTGTGAATATTTAGGAGAGTGGCCCTAGCGGTTAATGGTGTGGCCTTGGTCATCCCTTCACCTGTGGTGATTTCTCCTCACACGGGGGTAGAAATAGCCTAAGTTACTCTATCCCTTTGACATGTATTTCTTTCTTGTCTCAATATACATACTTGAACTTGAACTTGATCTCTTCTCTCCCACACCTGCTTTATACCTGGTTGATGGGGTTCTGGGAGTTCTTCTACTCCCCAGGCCCGGCCCGAGGCCAGGCTTGACGATAATTGTCTTGTGTGCGCGCGTTCATATCTGTGTAAATGTGTTCCAGCTTTCTGGTCCTGTCACTAAGCTATGGGTCGTCTGGAACAACGACGGTCGAATCACTTTTCTACTTTGCCATATATGTTTATGTAGCTGTGGTCGGTGATGGCTTCCACTATGTGTGTAGTGGACGTTTTAAGCGGAAGTCCAATATTATTAATTCCAACCCCAGAAAGAGTAAATATGAAGATAAAGATGAAGAAGCCGTGAGGTCCCCTAAATTATGTGTAATTACACAGAAACATATGATGCAGAACACGGCGTAAGAGCCAGCGGCACAAGACCTGCGTGGCCAGGTAGCCAACCTGGACTATACCTGCACCACGCTTCAGGGGGGATGCTCTACTCCCAACCCCAGACCGGTCCCATATTGGGCGAGGCAAGGAGTCTGGAGGGGACGACTGCCTCTGTCGCCTAGGGTCGAGGTCGTCCATCTTCCCCACACTCCACTAACCTACCTACTACCTTCTTCATATTCCTACTCTTTCATCTCTCCCCCACACACACTGGGATCTGGAGAGGACCCCCACAGTGGGGTGGGGTCTTGTAGCTGTGAGAACAGCGCGCAGGACTTGTAATCCGGTCCTGTGGCCCGGGTTCGATTTCCGGCGCTGGCAGAGACAAATAGGCAGAGTTTCTTTCACCATGATGCCCCGGTTACCTAGCAGTAAATAGGTACCTGGGAGTTAGACAGCTGTTGCGGGCTGCTTCCTGGGTGTGTGTGGGGGAGGGGGAATAGTAGTTAGTAACAGTTGATTGACAATTGAGAGGCGGGCCAAAAGAGCAGAGCTCAATCCCTGCAAGCACAAGTAGGGGATTATACACAAGTTTACACTACACGTTCCAAGCAGCACAGGCTATGGTGAGCCCGTAGTGGACTTTCGTGTTTAGCGCGGCAAGAGCTGCAGCAACGGGTGTAGAGTAGTGACGGGTGGGCGTGAGGGTGGGTATGGGCGGCGGTATGGGCATAGTTACCGGCCTTAGAGGGTCGTGGGAATGTGTATGGGCGTGACCAGCTGGGAGGGCGTTGGCAGCAGGTGGTACTGGCGGAGCGTCAGGCGGTGCTGGGATCAATATGCCGCCTCCTGAAGGTCAAGGTTCTATGTGTCTTACTAAGGCCCGCCTCGCTAAGCCCAGTATCTGGGCTCTCTTCCAGGTGGGCCAGTTTCCTGCCCGTGTGCGTGCGTGCGTGCGTGTGTGTATTCATCTAGATGTGCTTGCGGGGGTTGAGTTGTGCTCTTTCGACCCGCCTATCGACTGTCAATCAATCAACTGTTACTAACTACTAACTTCCCCCCCCCTCTCAGGAAGCAGCCCGTAACAGCTGTCTAACTCCCAGGTACCTATTTACTGCTGGGTAACAGGGGCATCAGGGTGAAAGAAACTGACCATTTTGTTTCTGCCATCAGCCGGGATCGAACCAGGATACTAGGATTACGTTGTCCACTCAGCTAACAGGCCCCACACGTGTATGTGTGTACTCACCTAGTTGTGCTTGCGGGGTTTGAGCTCTGGCTCTTTGGTCCCGCCTCTCAACCGTCAATCAACTGGTGTATAGATTCCTGAGCCTATTGGGCTCTATCATATCTACATTTGAAACTGTGTATGGAGTCAGCCTCCACCACATCACTGCCTAATGCATTCCACCTGTTAACTACTCTGACACTGAAAAAGTTCTGTCTAACGTCCCTGTGGCTCATTTGGGTACTCAGTTTCCAGCTGTGTTCCCTTGTTCGCGTACCACCCGTGTTATACAGTTTATCCTTGTCTACCCTGTCAATTCCTCTGAGAACTTTGTATGTAGTCATCATGTCTCCCCGTACTCTTCTGTCTTCCAGTGTCGTGAGGTGCATCTCACGCAGCCTTTCCTCGTAACTCATGTCTCTTAGTTCTGGGAACAGCCTAGTGGCATTCCTCTGAACTTTTTCCAGCTTCGTCTTGTGCTTGACAAGGTACGGGCTCCAAGCTGGTGCCGCATACTCCAGGACTGGTCTTACATATGCTGTGTACAAGGTTCTGAATGATTCCTTACACAGGTTCCTGAAGGCTGTTCTGATGTTAGCCAGCCTCGCGTATGCCGCAGATGTAATTCTTTTTATGTGGGCTTCAGGAGACAGGTTTGGTGTGATATCAACTCCTAGATCCATGACCTAGACCTAGGAGATCCTAGATCTCCTAGGTCCACGGTTGTTCAACACCCTCCCAGCGAGCATAAGAAATATTGCCGGAGCAACCGTGGATATCTTCACGAGGAAACTAGATCATTTTCTCCAAAGAGTGCGGGACCAACCGGGCTGTGGAGGATATGTGGGCCTGCGGTCAAACCTGTGTTTAACTAGGTATGGACGCCAAGCTGGAGCTGCATACTCCAGGATTGGTCTGACATAAGTGGTTTACAGCAGCCAAATCATAACATAGAACGAAAGAGCAATGTAAGGGATTTGGGTGTACTCATGTGCAGTGCAGAGCGTGCAGAGAACCTTTACTGCTAGAATCCACTCAGTAAAACATCTAAACTACTGGAACCGACTAAAGAACCTAAATCTGTATTCTCTTTAGCGCAGGCGGGAGAGATACATAATAATTTACACGTTTAAAATACTAGAAGGGCTGGTCCCAAACCGGCACACAGAAATAACATCACATGAGACCAGAAGGCATGGCAGGATGTGCAGAATACCCCCGTTGAAGAGCAGAGGTGCAACAGGTACTCTGAGAGTGAACTCAGAGGCAACATCAGAGGCAACATGTATCAACATCAGAGGCCCGAGACTGTTCAACACGCTCCCACTACACATAAGGGGCATAACTGGCCGACCCCTCATAGTGTTCAAGAGAGAAATGGATAAACACCCCCAAAGAATACCTGATCAACCAGGCTGCGATTCATACGCCAGGCTGCGAGCAGCCGCGTCCAACAGCCTGGTTGACCAGACGATCAACCGCGAGGCCTGGTCGGAGACCGGGCCGCTGGGACGTTGATCTCGGGAACCTCCACAAGGTAACCAGAAGGTGGTAGTCTTTCTTTAGTGTTACTTTACGCCTTCACGCTAATCACACTGCTGCCTTCGATTGATTGATTGATTGATAAAGATCAAGGCACCAAAGAGGTGACCCAGGCATGAATGTAAGCACAGCACAGGTAAGTGCTGGCTTCTCAAACTTGTCTGTGGTTGTGTGTCTAATCAATAACAGCAGGTAGAGGATGCAAGACGCTTTATCCTTGGGTTGCTCTATAAAGATTAGGGCTTAAAGGCCACGCCCAACCTGACCGTTAGGACCACTCTGGCGGGCCAGCCAGAGGCTTAAACTTTACCTGTAAATATCCACTTTACCTTTATTAGGGCTACTCTCAAACATTAATCTTTCCATCTTCCTGCTCCCTCTACCAAAATGCATTCATTCACATCGACGTTCCTCCGCTCATCTGCCCCATCCCCAGCGTCACCCTACACGTCTTCCGTCACCTTACACCGCGGATAATGTCCCGCCGTCACCCTCCCCTACACCCTGGCTGCCACACCCAGTGTCCGCCCCGGGTGTCCTCAGCGGGGGGAAATAAGCTACATCACACACGCTGAGGAATTACCGACGCATTTTAAAGCCCCGAAGACACGTATCCCGTGGAAAACCCGCCGTTGGGAAACGTCATCACGTCAAGAGCGGCATCAACACCTGCAATCAATACCTGATTGATGGGGTTCTGGGAGTTCTTCTACTCCCCAAGCCCGGCCCGAGGCCAGGCTTGACGTGTATGAGTTTGGTCCACCAGGCTGTTGCTTGGAGCGGCCCGCAGGCCCACATATTCACCACAGCCCGGTTGGTCCGGCACTCCTTGCAGGAAACTATCTAGTTTTCTCTCGAAGATGTCCACGGTTGTTCCGGCAATATTTCTTATGCTCGCTAGGATGACGTTGAACAACCGTGGACCTCTGATGTTTATACAATGTTCTCTGATTGTGCCTATGGCACCTCTGCTCTTCACTGGTTCTATTCTGCATTTTCTTCCGTATCTTTCGTTCTATTATTTTGTTATTTTACTGTGCAAATTTTGGACCTGGCCTTCCAGTATTTTCCATGTATATATATTATTTGATACCTGTCTCGTCTCCTTTCCAAAGATTAGATTTTGAGACGGTCCCAATAATTTAGATGTTTTATCGTGCCTATGCGTGCCGTATATGTTCTCTGTATTCCCTCTAGTTCCAAGATCTCTCCCGCTTTAGAAAGGTGAAGTGAGTACCGAGCAATACTCAAGACCCATGTACTCAAGTCAGCCCCTGGTCCTAACTTGTGGAATTCAATATTCATAAAGAAATGTAGAGTGGGGAGCTGGTCGGCCGAGCGGACAGCACGCTGGACTTATGATCCTGTGGTCCTGGGTTCGATCCCAGGCGCCGGCGAGAAACAATGGGCAGAGTTTCTTTCACCCTATGCCCCTGTTACCTAGCAGTAAAATAGGTACCTGGGTGTTAGTCAGCTGTCACGGGCTGCTTTCTGGGGGTGGAGGCCTGGTCGAGGACCGGGCCCCGGGGACACTAAAGCCCCGAAATCATCTCAAGATAACATTTAAATTAACCCGTAGCGCGAGCTCAGTGTAATATGGAGAAAGAGCCTGGATACAGGGGAGATATCAGCAGCACTTAAATCTGCAGATATAGTATGTATATGTCTGAACAAGGGGGGGGGGAGTAAAGCTTTGGCAAAAAAATATAGACCAGTTGCACTATCACACATAATAGACGTTTTGGAAAGAGTGATTAGGAATCAAATTTCTAGTTTTATGGAAAATCATTAGCTACACAACCCAGGAGAACATGGATTTAGAGCGGGAAGATCCTGTCTGTCACAGTTACTCAACCACTATGAAATAAACATAAAAGAATGCTTCATTCACTTTTCTGCTTTTGAATGCTTTTCTTTTAATGCTTCTGTGAAGAATTAAAAGAAAACAAAATGCAGATATTGTATACAAAGACTTTACAGCGGTACACACAGATGTTGTATACAGACTTTACAAAGGTACACACACAACATCACACAAACGTGATATATATCACTGACAACATACACAGTGACTGAAGTGACGCGAACCCGAATATTATTAATATTAAGGGGCCCAAGACTTTTCAGCACCTTTCATCTATTTATACGGGAAATTATTAATAGACCTCTAATTGTACTCAATAGACATTGATAATCCCTTTGAAAGGCTTCCTGGATCATGGGGCTTCCTGGGGTCTGGGCGTTCTTCTCCCCAGTCCAGCCTGAGGCCTGGGAGTTAACACGAGAGATCTGTCACCATTCTATGAAGTGATTGCGTTAATGATCCTCTGCGCTGTGTAATGGATTTTTTTTTAACTAATTACACTGACGGGTAACGAAATTCTTCCTTCCAATATTTTAAGACTAGTAAATATCCCATCAGAGCCTGTGAGATCATTATAATGTTTTACACACAGTTTCTGTAACTTATTTTCTGCTCTTAATACTTCTAACAAATATGCCGAGATGCTTTAAACAATCTCGGTATACATAATTGTCACGCCTGGCTGCTTCAGTATCTTGTACACTTTCTGTATTTCTGTTTTAATAGTGTTGGTGCAGGTGTGTTTGTCGGTATCCTGACATACACACCTACCAGCAGGCAGGCAGGCAGGGCAGGCAGGGCAGGCAGGGCAGGCAGGGCAGGCAGGGCAGGCAGGGCAGGCAGGGCAGGGCAGGGCAGGCAGGCAGGGCAGGGCAGGGCAGGGCAGGGCAGGGCAGGGCAGGGCAGGGCAGGCAGGGCAGGGCAGGGCAGGGCAGGGCAGGCAGGGCAGGCAGGGCAGGCAGGGCAGGCAGGGCAGGCAGGGCAGGCAGGGCAGGCAGGCAGGGCGGGCAGGCAGGGCAGGCAGGGCAGGCAGGGCAGGCAGGGCAGGCAGGGCAGGCAGGGCAGGCAGGGCAGGCAGGGCAGGCAGGGCAGGCAGGGCAGGCAGGGCAGGCAGGGCAGGCAGGGCAGGCAGGCAGGGCAGGCTGGCTGGCTGGCAGGCAGGCAGGCAGGCAGGCAGGCAGGCAGGCAGGGCAGGCAGGGCAGGCAGGCAGGCAGGCACACAGTAACCTTGAGAGCCAGCACACAAGGAACACCTACTTACCGCTAATTGACCTTTGACTCCGACGTTGGATAACGAGAGGCGGTTTTCTCACTTTTGTCGTGGTACCTCCGGCTGAGGCATTAGGTGGTACCTCCGGCTGAGGCATTAAGTGGTACCTCCGGCTGAGGCATTAGGTGGTACCTCCGGCTGAGGCATCAGGTGGTACCTCCGGCTGAGGCATCAGGTGGTACCTCCGGCTGAGGCATCAGGTGGTACCTCCGGCTGAGGCATTAGGTGGTACCTCCGGCTGAGGCATCAGGTGGTACCTCCGGCTGAGGCATCAGGTGGTACCTCCGGCTGAGGCATCAGATGGTACCTCCGGCTGAGGCATCAGGTGGTACCTCCGGCTGAGGCATCAGGTGGTACCTCCGGCTGAGGCATCAGGTGGTACCTCCGGCTGAGGCATCAGGTGGTACCTCCGGCTGAGGCATCAGGTGGTACCTCCGGCTGAGGCATCAGGTGGTACCTCCGGCTGAGGCATCAGGTGGTACCTCCGGCTGAGGCATCAGGTGGTACCTCCGGCTGAGGCATCAGGTGGTACCTCCGGCTGAGGCATCAGGTGGTACCTCCGGCTGAGGCATCAGGTGGGCAACCCGTGCATCATTACGGTTGTCCGGCGCTGCGTACAGCACTAACAACCCAACACCCTCACATTACACTTGTCTTCCTCTAACACCACATACATTACCTTCTCTCTCTCACATAATTATATATGTTTATGTTTTGCTGCCACTCCCAAGATTAAGTCAATCCAAAGAGATTAACCACGAATTAATTATTATCTCTCTACTTCCCCTTCCTTATCTAATTTGACTGATTTCACGAAGCCCTAAATAAATATGAGCTTAATGTCAATGTAACAAATGAGATACCAGAGCATTATATTAATAGTTTTATGGCTATGTTTCCGAGACTTTCCCCGTCACTACGCTCCACGCCCACACTCCTGTGAGTCCATATTCATCAAGAACTACAAGACAGCACCAAAGTAGGACATAAGCATCATTTGTAGACGGAGCCTGGATACCTGAGTCACCACCACACAACAGCCAGTAAACCTATTGCAGTGCTGTTTTTGTTATAAAAACTTTTGAGAGTAAAGGAATCTGCAGAAGAGTTTTTGATCCTGTGAGGCAGCTCCTATTTATAGCTAACTACTTCCACTCAGGTTATTAATCAACCCTTGCTAGAAACTTTTCAATTAATTTGCTACTTTTAAGCCGCTAAAAAAATTTTCATGCTTATTTCAGAACCAATATTTATTTATGTATTTTTTTTATTTAAATTTATCCCACTGAATTCATTGTTTTGTGGTTGGGTTTAGGCTAATATTTTATGTATTTTATATAAATTATTTCATACGTCAGGTTGCGAGCAGCCGCGTCCAACAGCCTGGTTGACCAGACCATCAACAAGGATGCCTGGTCAGAGACCGGGCCGCGGAGACCTTAATCCTCGGAATCAATGCATGGTAATCGTTCTCTGAAAAACAAATTATATTCATTAAATTATAGATGGCCAGAACGTTACTGAATAAACTTTTGACCTGACAAGACAAGTTGTTATTACTAACGCTTCTGGGTATATTCTACATCCCTATTACCCAGGTGTCGAGCGTTCAGGCATCAAGGCTACCTGGACTGTACCTGGATGTGGTTCTAAGAGTTCTTCTACTCCCCAAGCCAAGCCCGAGGCCAGGCTTGACTTGTGAGAGTTTGGTCCACCAGGCTGTTGCTTGGAGCGGTCCGCAGACCCACATACCCACCACAGCAGGTTTGGTCCGGCACTTTTTGCAGAAAACTGTCTAGTTTCCTCTTGAAGATGTCCACGGTTGTTCCGGCAATATTTCTTATGCTCGCTGGGAGGACGTTGAACAACCGTGGACCTCTGATGTTTATACAGTGTTCTCTGATTGTGCCTATGGCACCCCTGCTCTTCACTGGTACTATTCTGCATATATATATATATATACAAGAGTTGTTATATTCTTGTACAGCCACTAGTACGCGTAGCGTTTCGGGCAAGTCCTTAATCCTAAGGGCCCTGGAATACGACCCCCGCGAAGAATCGATAATCGTTCACTCCAGTATGTTGTTTTTTTACCGTGCAAATTTGGGACAAATCTGCTCCCACATCCTTTTCACAGTCACATCTACCAATTTCAATAATATCTTTCCCAGTGCCACGCCACAGCTACAGTTAGATTTTCGTTAGAATTTTTAAGCGGCAGCTTAAAAATTACCGCCCAGCCACTTTGACTGGACGGTTCAGCGACGGTCTCGCTTCATGCAGGTCGGCGTTCAATCCCCAACCGTCCAAGTGGTTGGGCACCATTCCTTTCCCCCCGTCCCATCCCAAATCCTGACCCCCTTCCAAGTGCTATAAAGTCGCAATGGCTTGGCGCTTTCCCCCATAATTAAAAAATAATTTCCCAGTCTGATCAAGTGAAAAGGATGATCTGCACAGCTACATTCTTAGATAACCATTTTGTTGCAAGATATATCTAATAACTTTCTCAAGAAGTTACATTGTCTCCAAGCAGCTTAGCCAAGTGGGACAATGAACGCACTAACACACTTGCAACTCTCTCTTTCACATTATTATGACTGATTATATCGTGGTGGATGTCCATCCGTTGGTCCCGAACACTTGTCCTTGGCGTGTGTGATGGTCGAACACACCGCTGTTGAAATTGAAATAAGTTTATTGAGGTAAAATACACACAAAGGGATGAGGTAGCTCAAGCTATTCTCACCCCGTCCATCACAACAGTACAAGGTGGGGGGGGGGGGAGAGAACACACCTTTAGTGTAAGAATAAAAGAAAACGGGCGGAAGTGTTGCCCTCTCATCGATCACCCCGGCTAGCAGCTCAGCCCCCCCCCCCACCCCACACATCATCCTCCAACCTATGCACATAAACGTGAATTAAGCCTATGCTATGCTTTTATCTATAACTATAGCCTTAATGTAGTATATCTCGAACACCAAATCAGTGCAATTGGAAGACAAAGGTCACGGAAATAGCAGTACCTTTAAGTCTGGCGAAGATATCATTATGGGTACTACTACAACAACAAAGGCATCCATGTGTGACGCTTCCTGCCAAGCCTTCATAAGATGATTCATATAACACTTGAGCAACACCTCCCAGGGTACTAAGGTATGGGTCAAAGGTAGGGTGTATGTTTGTACTTGTATGTACTCGTCTAGTTGTGCTTGCTGGGCCAACTTCACATCTTGGACTCCACTTCACGCAGCTGGCTGTCTTCATTGACTTCTATAATATTCAAATTATAGGAAGTCATGAATAGAAGAAGAATATTCATATTCATAAATATAAACTTTTAAATTGTGTATGGTAAGTGCTGGGCTTCTACTACTTCATGTAGTTCATTCAATTGTCCTACCAAATTGGGTGTATTAGATTCGATATGTATTAGATCTGGGGGTACTCAAGTCGGAAGACCTTACCTTTAAAGTACACAATCAATCAGCTGTCACGACTGCAAGAAAAATGACTGGTTGGATAACAAGAACCTTTCACACTAGAGATGCTATACCGATGATGATACTTTTCAAGATGCTAGTGCTTTCTCTGCTTTCAAAGCTGGAGAAATTGCTGACCTGGAGAGCATGCAAAGATCCTTTACTTCTAGAATCCACTCAGTAAAATATCTAAATTATTGGGACCGATTAAAATGCTTAAATCTGTATTCTCTTGAACGCAGGCGGGAGAGATAAATAATAATTTACACATGGAAAATAGTAGAGGGTTTGGGCTGGTCCCAAACCTGCCCACAGAAATAACAGCATGAGACCAGAAGGCATGGCAGGATGTGCAGAATACCCAGAATAAGGGAATTTTCTCTTTTCACCTTGAAAAGCAGAGGTGCAACAGGTACTCGTGAGAGAGAACTATCAACATCAGAGGCGCGAGACTGTTCAACACGTATCACTACACATAAGGGGCATTACTGGCCGACCCCTCGCAGTGTTCAAGAGAGAACTGGATAAACCCCTCCAAAGGATACCTGATCAACCAGGCTGTGATTCATACGTAAAGCTACAAACAGCCGAGTCCAACAGCATAGTTAACCAGACAACCAACCAGAAGGCTTGGTCAGAGACCGAGCCGCGGGGATGTTGATCCTCGGAATTACCATAATGAAACAGCAAGGTACTCTAGAAAATACAATGCATTCAAAGGTACCAATCCATTCGTTGATTTCATAATTATTTTTTGAAGGGTTCTTCATATTTAACTTTGAATTTTCTTGCAACTGTGACAGATGGTTTACTGCGTTCTTGAAATTTAAAGTCTTCTGACAAGATCACTACCAAGTCTTTCCACGCTTTCCCTTCGCTACTGTGATGGTTTGATTGCCTTTGTATACGACTCCACTTATAATTCTTCGTATTTTCTAAATAAATCGTAAACAGATCTGATCATCTTTCTCATCTGTCATCCTTACAACCTTTCCCAAAACAAAGATGAGAAATATCCGCCTCGAAAAAAAATGAACTAAATTGCACGTTAAATACAACACAGTAACAGTGAAGTTGTAAACATGTAGGAGACTTGAGAGAGCAGCTGTATCCAGCTTAACATAAGAGAACGCTACAGTAATTACGTCGTAGGTACGACTTGTGAGGCAACGACTAACGTCTGAACTTCAGGTTAAGATTTCCCTATGTTCATGGCACTGTATGAAATACATAATATTATATACAATTTCCTCACTCAACATTACAGTTCTCTAAAAGTATTACCTCTCAGGTTCTCAGGTCTACCTCGTACTTTCTACTAACTTTCTCCTACATTTCTTGAATCTAAATTCAACAGATAATCCATTACTTAAATGACCTCCGAAATCAAAGACATTCTGAATGGAATGCACACACTCTAAATGCTTTCGATTACAAAACTGTTACCTAAATCCCTTAAGAATTCTACAGGAACTTCAAATACGAAGTAAAAATCGAACAAGTACATCATAAGCTGCCCAGTGAGTTTAAAAGGTACGTACATCTTAAACTGATTCTGAATTCAGAAGGAACTTAACGAACTTCCTCTGCATTGAAGACATTTGTTTAAGCTGCCCTGATATTAACAATAGCCTCCTGTATACAGGTGGTAGAGACGGATACACTCATATCTTAGTCATGTCTCGGAGCAGTATAGACAAGAGGAATGTTCAAGTAGGGAGTGACGAGGGAGCAAGAGGGGCAAGGGGACGGTTGGAAGAGACACCGGAGCATACCTGGACAGGGTCCCAGAGTTCTTCTTCCCGAAGTTCCTCAGGCTAGTATGGAGACGGAGGAGGAAGTGACCAAGACCGACCCTGGATCACCTAGCAGCAAAGTTATAATCTCCACACTAAAATGTACACGAGCAGCTATATGGACGTCCACCACGTTGGCCAACAGGGCTGCACTCCATGTTTTACTTGTTGCAAGAATGACCATTTAACGAATGGTATATACTGGAAACATGTGCACAATAAGATATTCCTTACACAATGATGTCTTTGTACTACAGGTGCGTCGCGTTAGCTCTTTCATGACTATTCACTACCACACAACTCGAGACATGTTACACACTGTCAATATAATAGTCGACCAGCCAACATGGCACTTGGCACTCTTGACGGCATTGTTTAATATCAGTCAGCCATGTTAGATCAGTTGTTCAAAGTCAAAGGTCTAGGGTGTGGGAGGATGTCATCCTTCATCTTGAATTTGAAAGGTACATTTTCATGTTTACAAGGCTAAATAAGGTAACAATGTTTTGAGGGAATTTTAATGAATTTAGACCATATTCACTTAACCTATTCAGAGAAACTGTGTTCATCATCACGTTGATTGACGTAGCTTATGTAAATAACAAATCAAGTTTCATATTAAACATAAATGAAAAACAAAATGTTTTTAACGTAACGTTTAATTTCAAATAACGTTAAACGTATCTGTTTGGTATGTATTGATACATACCAACGTTAAACACTATGTCAATACTCTCAAGTTGAAGCATGCAAATTATACATCTGTATTACGGGTGTCAAAATAGGTTATAGTAGAAGAAAAATAAAGTTTTGCATTCATCTGTATCCGAGAATTTGACAACAGAGTTACAGCAGTCTATCACTTCACACCAATGAAGTTAAACATTCTTTCTCAAGCAAGTAAATAGGCCTTACCAGCCCTTCGATTTGCCTCCAAAGCTCACAAACCTCGCACTGGCGCCTGGAAAATGAAATCACGTGGGGGGGGGAGGGAATGGAGAAGAAAAGGGGAATGGAAGGGGAAAATATGAGAAGTTGTAGACGAAAATGAGGAAAGAGAGAAGAGAGAAGTGGGAGGAGGAGGGAGGTGGTTAGGGGATGGAAGAGCGAGGGAGAGGAAGACCATTAAGGAGGGGAGACAGGGTGAGGGGCTGTGAGGGGTGAGAGGTGAGTGGGCTGTGAGGGGGAGAGAGGTGAGGGGCTGTGAGGGGTGGCTGCCCTCACCCACCGTGATGGTCTGGTTGGCAATAGTCATTACAACACCCTCAGTTGGCTTTATGTCTATGGCACGAGTTATGGGCGGGAGGGAGGGAGGCGTCCGGGGCGGAGGTAGTGAGGGGAACTGAGCAGAGGAACTGGTGGGGG
>WNGS01165523.1:27932758-27947183 GCA_020271785.1 Procambarus virginalis | reverse complement strand
TCATGAAACCACGTATAAAATACAATTCCACTTTACTATAGAACAAGAACCAATATAAAGATCGGGCGAACAGTGGACTTTACTTTTAAAGAAAACAATAAAGTTGTTGTAACAACAGAAAGAATTATAACAGACTGGATAACAAAGTCCTTTCAAGTAAGAGATGTCAGACAAATTATGATACTTTTAAGATACTTGTGCTCTCTAGGATGGAATAATGATGCACAATAACAGCTCCATTCAAAGCTGGAGAAGCTGCTGACCTGGAGAATGTGCAGAATCTTATTAATATTCGAATCCATTCATTAAACCATTTAAATTATTGGGAACGTTTAACAGTTATCAAACCTATTCTCTGGAGAGCAGGTGGGAGAGATACATAATAATTTACACTTGGAAAACATTAAAAGTACTGGTTCCAAATCTTTATTTGGAAATAACACCTTGTGAGACCATCAGGTATGACAAGAAGAGCAAAATAGCCCTGTTGAAAAGCAAAGGTGCAATAGATACACCGAGGGAGAACTATCAACACTAAAGGCCAAAGACTTTTCAACACTCTCCATCCATACATATGGGGCGGAACTAGTCAACCCCTCACAATATTCAAACGACGACTAGAAAAACACATCCAAAGGAGACCTGATCAACCGAGCTGTGATTCAAACGTCAGATAACGAGCAGTGGCGTTTAGCAGCGGCGTCTAACAGCCTGGTCAAAGACCGGGCCGCGGGGGATATTAATTCCTGGAACCAATACAAGGTAGACACGAAGTAACGTAGCGTAAAGAAACATTATAGGGCTGGGTGGGGAGTAATGAGGAGAGCCCATGTACAACGAAGACAACAACAAGAAGAGATAAAATTAGAAGAGAGACGAATGAGATGAAGAGGAGGTAGAGGGAGCCACCTCCTCCCCTCTCCCACAACACCCCATGACTCCCCCCACCCACCCCTCTCTCTGCCCCAAAATAAAGGTTGTAGAGCGTGCTGGAGGTGGAAGGGACTGTCATCACGGCTGAGGAAGGGAGGGGAAGGTGGGGGAATGTGAAAGAGATGCCTGAAAAACACTATACGTGTTAGTGGCTTTGCAAGAATGTAAGAACACAAATGTTATATACTCTCACCACAATGTTCCTTCTTGTATACAAAAAATAAAACAAACAAGTAAAAAAAAAAAGACGATGGTAGAGCAGGGTCGCTGTGGTGACTGGGGGAGGGAGGGACACGAGAGAGAAGGTGGGGGGTAGGGGGAAGGTGTTGGAGGCCATCTGTTTCCTAAGCAGAATATATACTAGGGTGGTTGAGGACTGAGGGGAGGGGGGGACATAATGTATGGTGTAGGCAGTGGGGAGATATATCAGGGAGAGAGGAGGGAGTGCTGGGGAGTGGGGAGAGGCAGGTAGAGCAAGAAACCATGCACCAGTTGCAAGGGGAGGTCCATAGGTAGTCAATAACTTCCCAGCAATTATAAGAAATGTTGCCGGACCAAAAGTGGACGTGTTCGAGGAAAAAATAGACAAGTTCTTACAAGAACTCCCGGATCAACCGGTTTGAAGTGTATATATAGGTCTGCGGGTCGCTCTAAGCAACAGCCTGTTGGATCAAGTTGTCACATGTCAAGCCTGTTGGATCAAGTTGTCACATGTCAAACCTGGCCCCAGGCCAGGTTTGGGGAGTAGAAGAACTTTCAGAATCCACTACAGGTATACCATATTTAGTTTATGTAAATCAACATTTATGCAACTGAAACACCAGATTACTGCCCGATTAATCCCCCAGCTTAACACACCCGGCAAAGCCCACTTTGACCCAAAAATGAACTCACCAACTCTATGTTAACTGGATTATTTATAAAGGGAAAACCCCAAAATCTGTTGCTATCCTTAATAATTAATAATTCTTATACTTAAGCACTGCCACCACCCCCTATAACCAATGTGACTGCATTACTGAACTTCCAGGGAAGGACAGAGATCAATAATTATTCTGGAAGGATGTAGGAATCTTGGGAATTAATGCTTTGGATAATTTATAACAACTCTTTAGTTTACTACTGAGAATCAGGACCGCTTTAATTCAGAATGGAGATGGAGAACCACAGGGAAACTTCCAAACACAGCATGTAATGAGAATTAAATTGACTCAGAATTAATTTGTGGGAAAATTAGCTAAACGCCAAAAATCACTTAATAAGAACCATTATTGAACAAATGACACATAATACATCCTATACAAGGCAATGGGTGAACGACAAAACTGAGAACATAACCACAGATAACACATTACCTTATGACTGCAATACCAGCCCTGGATGTTGTAGGCTGTCCCCAGGTCCCTTAGTGACCTGCCCAAGCTTTCACCCCAGTTCACACTGACTAACTTAAAGTTCAGCAACCTCCAAGTGGAGAATGGCTCCACCTGCATAACTATCCTAGTTTCCTAGGCTCTGCCCATCCAGGTATAAAGCAAATCATTGCAAAAGTCCAGGCTCTAGGCCTAGCCCAGCCAATCATTGCCAGGCTCTGCTCTAGAGAGCCCCCGTTGAAGAGCAGAGGTACTCAGAGAGAACTCTATCAACATCAGAGGTCCGAGACTGTTCATCACGCTTCCACTACACATAAGGAACATAACTGGCCGACCCCTCACAGTGTTCAAGAGACAACTTGACAAACACCTTCAAAGGATACTTGATCAACCAGGCTGTGACTCATACGTCAGGCTGGGAGCAGCCGCGTCCAACAGCCTGGTTGACCAGTCCAGCAACGAGGAGGCCTGGTCGACTACCGGGCCGCGGGGTCGCTAAGCCCCGAAATTACCTCAAGGTAACCTCAAGGTAAGGATGATGATCTGTGAGTTTTCCTACTCCCCAAGCCCTGCCCAGGGCCAGGCTTGACTTGTGACAGCTTAGTCAAAGAGGCTTTTGCTTATACCTTCACTTGTTAGTACTGTATAAGCCCAAGATTTTTTTATTTCGATTTCGCATATGTTAAGAAATATTTTGTGTTTTTCTTTATCTTCTGTATGGCTTTCTGTTCTAATTGTATTTCTTCAATCTTACATGACTGCTGAGTGGACATAACACTGAAGGGTGATAAGAACGATGTATGGGTGATTTATCTGGTGGACCCCACACAAAAATGGGATGTATGCGCCACTGCTGGATGGAAACCATACAGCCATACCATACCATACATACCTATTCAATGCACACTACACAGTCACCATACAAAGACTCCTGTAGGATGGACACAACACAGGGAGTGAGAGAGGAATCATCAGCTCTCGGAACTTGAGCTTCTGAAGCGACTCACAGGAGGAAAATACTAGAATAGGTGTGGACGGTGGTGACCGGCGGTGCTCTCAAACTTGTGATGACATCGACATGATAATAAATATTTTGATAGTGACGATAACAATGTCACCCACAACACACTTACACTTATGACGCCGATAACGAGGATGTCTCTTGTACAACCGGGGTGATGATGGGTATGACCCGTACAACTAATGAATATAATAACCAATAACAGTGACAGGATGATCACCATCACTGGCAACACGCTTGTCTAACCAGTCAGTGGTCCGTGGCATGGATGGGCAGTCAGTGGCACCAGAGAACGTGCAGGGATCCTTTACTGCTAGAATACCAATGATGATACTCGTCGAGGCGCTAGTGCTCTCTAGAGTGGAATACTGCTGCACAATGACAGCCCCTTTCAAAGCTGGAGAAATTGCTGACCTGGAGAGCAATTTCTTTATCCTTTACTGCTAGAATCCACTCAGTAAAACATCTAAACTTTTGGGACCGACTAAAATGGCTAAATCTATATTCTCTTGAGCGCAGGCGGGAGAGATACATAATAATTTACACGTGGAAAATAGTAGAGGGGCTGGTCCCAAACCTGCACACAGAAATAACACCACATGAGACCAGGCGGCATGACAGGATGTGCAGAATACCCTCGTTGAAGAGCAGAGGTGCAACAGGTACTCTGAGAGAGAACTCTATCAACAACAGAGGCCCGAGACTGTTCAACACGCTTCCACTACACATAAGGGGCATAACTGGCCGACCCCTCACAGTGTTCAAGAGAGAACTTGACAAGCACCTCTAAAGGATACCTGATCAAGCAGGCTGTGATTCATACGTCAGGCTGCAAGCAGCCGCGTCCAACAACCTGGTTGACCAGTCCAACAACAAGGAGGCCTAGTCGAGGACCGGGCCGCGGGGACGCTAAGCCGCGAAATCATCTCAAGGTAACCCCATGGTAATCACCTTGATATTTTGAAAGCTTAAGAATTTTTGTCGGTAACATCTACACTGCTGCCATACACCTTCCACGTCTAAATATCGTTACGTGGACAGATCCCATGAGGTTACTGGATGACTGGTGCGCTAAGAGAGACAAACAGACACCCCATAGTTTTGGCAATCAGGTAAGAGTAGTTAAGATATCTGGGTACCAATACATGCAGCAAGTGTTTAGTTTATAACTCCCAGTCTACATTTCTCGTCTCCATGTGCAACCCGTCCTCGCAAATCTAATAAGTCAATATTGACTTATTAGTTGCGTGCATAGGTGACATACTTAACATAATAGTTTCCCTTGAAAAGCTTCATAGAAAACACCGACCTTACCTAACCTTGTTAGTATGTTAAAATAAGCATCTTATAGCTTCGTAATTACAATTGTTACTTAACCTATTATAGGTATAGGTAATAATTGTAATTACGAAGCAATAAGATGCTATCTTAACATATTAACAAGGTTAGGTAAGGTCGGTGTTTTCTATGAAAATTTTCAAGGGAAACTATTATGTTAAGTATGTCACCTATGCACATATTTAATAAGTCAATATTGACTTATTAAATTTGCGAGGACGGGTTGCCATGTGGGGAGATAAATGTAGTTGATACCGCAGCAGGCGGAGCAGGTGCGCCCCAAGCACACACCAGTCAGTGGGTGCATGAGGCGCTGGGTTACAGTAAATCCCGAGGCCCTGACACAGTATCGCGTACTTCCTGGCTCTTCCACTCCCAGTGCACCTCCTGCGGCTTTACCATCGAGGTATACCCTTATCACCCCACACAAGACTGGTTTACATTGAGCTTCGTCATACAAAGATACCTGATCAACCGAGCTGTGAGTCAGGAGGAAGACTGCGTGTAACTGCGTCTAATAGCCAGATTGACCTGACCAGGAGGCCGGGTCAGTGGCCGGGCTGTATGGACATTGATACTCGGAATCCCATGAAGATAATATCCTCTTATAAAGGGAAGTCACCGCCAAATATAGTAAGGTGAGGCGAGATTTACCTCAAGCGAGATACCTCCCTGATGGGAGTTCTAGGAATTCTGCTCCCCAAGCCCGGCCCGAACCTGGCCTCGAACTAAGCCAAAATATCAACTATATTTAGATAGGTATATTCAGAGACAAGGTACCTTGTGGTTACCTTCCAGTGATTTCAGGGATCAATGGCCCCGTGGCCCAGTCCTCGACCAGGCCTCCTGGTTGCTGGACTGGTCAACCAGGCTGTTGGACGCGGCTGCTCGCAGCCTGACAAATGAATCACAACCTGGTTGATCAGATATCCTTTGGAGGTTTTTATCAAGTTCTCCAAACCTAACTTCCAATACTGGAAATACCAAACCCTCGTACTGGCATCCGGCCCCAACTGTCAGGAGTTGAGACACCAATCATCTGACACACGTGTCACACTCCTTGTGATTAGGCTACAGTGACGTCTTCCACCACTATCTTTAGGCTACAGTGACGTGTTCCCCCACATACCTTAGGTTACAGTGACTTGTTCCTCCGCTATCTTTAGGCTACAGTGACCTCTTCCACCACGTACCTGTAAAAAATAAAATTCATTAACATTTTTATTCATAAAAACACAATTTTAAGAATTAAAAATACCGAATTCTAACCAATAAAAGTACAATATTCTCTTCAAATCCTAGTTTAATTAAATTTAATGAAATTGACAAATTTGAACCTTTCTTGAATTTGAACACAAATCTTTTCTAGCTTAAACACCAATAAACAAAAAATACAACGATTTTTTTTCTGTAATAACAATAACTTTTCAAACCATAAATGTCAACCCAATGACGGTACATTTACAGTAGTACTCTCTATAGTGAAATATTGTTATATATGTGCTGATTCACTCAAAACATAAGCAGTTGCTGTCATAAAGAACGCATAGAAATTTTACTGCGTTAATCCATTCAATAAAACATCAGAATTATTGCGAACGCCTCAAAGCTCTCAAATTGTATTCACTGAGCAGCAGGCGAGAGAGATACTTGGCAAGATACCTGCACACACTGAACTCACTCATACGAGGCCAGTAGCCGTGGTAGGAGGGGCAAAACAACCCCGTTGATAAAAGTGTTATATCTGAATTCCGCGATTTGTTATATTCCATTTATTGGACACCATACAAATGTGTAAGTGCTCTTAATTCATATTGATGTGCTGCGAGGAATCCTACCGAAGTATCCCAAACTTGTTTACTGTAGGTGCAGCCTGCACATGACTGTAAAGCTGCCGCCCAGTTGGGTGGGTGTGGAGCACATGACTGTAAAGCTGCCGCCCAGTTGTGGGGGTGTGGAGCACATGACTGTAAAGCTGCCGCCCAGTTGGGTGGGTGTGGAGCGCATGACTGTAAAGCTGCCGCCCAGTTGGTGGGTGTGGAGCACATGACTGTAAAGCTGCCGCCCAGTTGGGTGGGTGTGGAGCACATGACTGTAAAGCTGCCGCCCAGTTGGGTGGGTGTGGAGCGCATGACTGTAAAGCTGCCGCCCAGTTGGGTGGGTGTGGAGCGCATGACTGTAACGCTGCCGCCCAGTTGGGTGGGTGTGGAGCACATGACTGTAAAGCTGCCGCCCAGTTGGGTGGGTGTGGAGCACATGACTGTAAAGCTGCCGCCCAGTTGGGTGGGTGTGGAGCACATGACTGTAAAGCTGCCGCCCAGTTGGGTGGGTGTGGGCAAGACTAGTAACTGTGTGACTCACCATAGATGTAAAGTGCCTTGTATAGTGACTGTTGTGAGCCTCTTGTTGAATCACTTGTGATATAAACCACTTGTGATAAACAATTATGATATGTATTTATGTAAATGATTGTATATATATGTACATGTGTATTTAACATTAACAATTGTGTAACTAGCTTCAAAAGATTGTTACTTGCTTAGCTAAAGGAACTATAGAGTTCAGTTCCTGAACCCATTATGTGCCCCTGTAACCCTTTACACCACCGCCCGCGGGAGGGGTATGGGGTGCATAATAAAGAAAGAAATTGAATGGTAAAGGACCTGGACTTTACCATCATTAATGGTAAAGACAATTCATTAAATATTATGGGCCACAAACTTTTCAACACCCCACACTTAATATAAGGGTCATTATAACAAGTCTCAAAGCGGGCTTAAAAGGAAATTGAATACCTGGAGCATACCTGGAGAGGGCTTCGAGAGTTGTACTCCCCGAGCCCGGCCGGGGCCAGGCTCGACTTGTGATAACTTGGTATAAATAAACCACTCCAAAAGGACCTGGTCCACCGGATTGTGAGTCTTATATCAATCTGCGCACAAAATGCTTGAAAAGAGACTGGACAGCTGGGACATTGATCCCCGAAAGTACTTCAAGGTAAGATACCCTCAAAACAGTGGAAACCGTTAAGTACACAAGTACACAATTAAAAGAAAATTGAAGTTATCAATTTATCTCAACCGTAAGTCAAGGAAGACAAACTGTACCTCTTGTTATGTGTTATCTTCTCCCAGATAACTTGAGACGTTACCTGCTGTTATCTGAGCGGCCCGCGCTACATGCTTGACACAGTAACTGACGCATTACGTCACCCCGTTCTCTTGACGTAACTGACGCATTACGTCACCCCCCGTTCTCTTGACGTAACTGACGCATTAAGTCACCCCCGTTCTCTTGACGTAACTGACGCATTACGTCACCCCCGTTCTCTCTATGTCCCACTCCATAAACATTCCAATCTTTTAGCCTATCCAGAAACGTACGACCCCAAGCAACCAATCATTTTAAACTTTTGGTTCCCAAAGGATTTTGGACGGAGGGAGGTGTGTGGGGGGGGGGGTGCAAGGAACGGAGGGGGCAACTAACCTAACATATTGAGTCTGATGCATGTTAGAAGCTTCAGGGGTCCACAGGATAAACATGATTACTGGGGTCCAGAGACGAGAACGTGGTTGTAGTGGTATACAAGTGAGACCACTACAGTGGTATACAAGTGAGACCACTACAGTGGTATACAAGCGAGACCACTACGGTGGTATACAAGTGAGACCACTACGGTGGTATACAAGTGAGACCACTACGGTGGTATACAAGTGAGACCACTACGGTGGTATACAAGTGAGACCACTACGGTGGTATACAAGTGAGACCACTACAGTGGTATACAAGTGAGACCACTACAGTGGTATACAAGTGAGACCACTACAGTGGTATACAAGTGAGACCACTACAGTGGTATACAAGTGAGACCACTACAGTGGTATACAAGTGAGACCACTACAGTGGTATACAAGTGAGACCACTACAGTGGTATACAAGTGAGACCACTACAGTGGTATACAAGTGAGACCACTACAGTGGTATACAAGTGAGACAACTTGTATAATACTACAGTGTTGTCTTGGTATACAAGTGAGAAAAGTGTTGGAAAGTGAGGGAATGCGACATATGGGCTTGAGAACCATTAGCCGAGGCGGGAACTCCATAATCCTAACAAGTTTTCTATCCCTATGGGAAACCAGAAAGTGAGCTATAATCAGTAGGAATTTATCTGTGGGATTAAAGAGTTACCTGCTAGATGTGGTTCTGGGAGTTCTACTCCCCAAGCCCGGCCCGAGGCCAGGCTTGACTTGTGAGAGTTTGGTCCACCAGGCTGTTGCTTGGAGCGGCCCGCAGGCCCACATACCCACCACAGCCCGGTTGGTCCGGCACTTCATGACATCGTCACATGGTCACTCACTATGACCATGAGTGCAGTGACATCGTCACTACAGAAATAGGTCAGACCTGGTGTTCTCTGATTGTGCCTATGGCACCTCGGTTCTTCACTGGTTCTATTCTGCATTTTCTTCCATATTGTTCACTTCAGTATGTTGTTATTTTACTATGTAAATTAGGGACCTGGCCTTCCAGTATTTTCCATGTGTATATTATTTGGTATATCTCTCGACTCCTTTCTAGCGAGTACATTTGGAGAGCTTTGAGACGATCCCAATAATTTCGGTGCTTTATCGGGTCTATGTATGCCACATATGTTCTGTGTACTCCCTCCAGTTGGTAATGAGTTAGAGGCCCAGACGAGTGTGGGTTCCTGACAAAGGCCAAGGGGCAGTAATACCTACTAATCATTACAAGGATTAAAGCAAAAGTTCCCATTTTTCTATCTATTATATAATCACAAGACCGGGGACTCCAACTCTCATTACATCACTGTCTTTACTCTTGCAAGTCAATAAGCATTCTTCTCAGGTGAGGATTACAGTGAAAATCGCCTTGATGTTAACGGAGACTAGAGTAATCCTTATTGTGAGAAGATTAAAGCGTTGTTATGGGGGTATGGGGGAAAATGACAGAAAATTCCCAGTCAGAAAACTGGGAGCTTGATCTGGGAGACATACTTTTATAAAGTAAAACTTCCTCTTAAAATTCGTGCAGTGTAGAAAGAGTTTAGGGGCTCTCAGGGTTGTGGCGGGACACATCTGGAGCACAACATACTGGGTATGTTTTGTTCAGTGGTTATTTGATATGGCAAATATCAAATAGGCAATTTAGGCTCCCCTAAACCTCTATGATGGGGCCACACTGTGAGGGTGGCCGCGGTCGGGTCTCACCCTCACTACAGGCCCCGACGCTCCACTCTAGCATAAGGGCTCTTGACGGCGCATTAAAGAGGCGTTTAACGCTGGATTTTTTTTTGTTTACAATGCACTAAATTAATGAATTCCATGACACTTCTAAATACATTTCATAAATTCCAAAATATAATACACTTAATCATATTGCTGTATATCCAAACCACCACTGCAGCAACCACTATTTACTGAGATATTTAAGCCGCTTTATCACAGATATCTATGTAGGTAAACATGGCACATTTGTACCAAACATTCGAACTGTATAACATGATAACCCAACTGCTGGGCGCTGTATGGGTGTCGTGTAGGGGGACGCATATCATAAGGGGCATAACTGGGCCGACCCCTTGCACTGTTCAAGAGAGAACTGGATAAACATCCTCAAAGAATACCTGATCAACCAGGCTGTGATTCATACGTCAGGCTGCGAGCAGCCGCGTCCAACAGCCTGGTTGACCAGTCCGGCAACGAGGAGGCCTGGTCGAGGACCGGGCAGCGGGGACCTTGAGCCCTGAAACCATCACAAGGTAACCGCAAGGTAAGGTACAACCTAATAACCTGTAAACTAATCTTATCCTGTCAACCTCTCCTGCTGTGAGGACTTCAGTTCCCTAGTATTGATCATAAAGGGTTAAAGTTAAAATGGAAAGAGAATGGATGGGGAGGAAGAGATAGTATGGACGGGGAAGGATAGATATGGTGGGAGGGAGAGATGGAAGATGGATGGAGTGTGTCCTCGCCCCTTGCACCACACTATACTACACACACATTAGTCTCAAGCTAGCTCACCTAGATATATTTTGCTCTATACAATTAAAAATAATGAATTAATTCAATAAATAAAGGAATATTTTATAACACTAAACAGATATTTTCTGATGATTACAGATATAAACATGACCCAATACAATATAACTCTTGTTTACAACGCTTGTCTCCTGATATATTTCCTGAAGTGGCCTCTTAAACAATGATAACAAATGGGCTGGAGACCTGGTTACAAAGTGACGCTAGGCCTACATTGTTAATACATATAACATTCCTCAGTGCAAGTGGTCCAACTAGGCTGACAAGTGGGACATGAAGAGCTAGACCTCACTGCCCGTAAGCCTCGATAGGTAACGACTGATATATAAGAACATGTACACATGATCCATAACAAAAAAAATTTCAAGACAATCAAGAAAGCAGCGATCACATGGAAACCACATCACATAGATGACGCCACTCTCGCTTGTTTTTCCCGTCTCTGCCTCTTGACAGTTGTGTGGTGGCGCCACTGTCTACGCTCTCAGAGCTCTACCATTCTGATCAACCATACTATTTGTGGCATGCAGCCACCTTCACAGTCAAGTCCCTCCTAACACTTCACATACTCACAGCTTTACAACCACTTCATTTATTTACTGAATTACTTGACTCAATTCGTAAGTTCCCATTGATCACGCCTATACCAAAAGGGAGCCAATCAAGTTCATCATATTAATATTTATGTTTGTATCATAATCTCAAGAGTGATAAGGAAATTAACATGAATGTTTTTAAATTAGTGTGAATGTAGTGTGGAGAGAAGCAGCCAATAGGAACAAGTGTTGTAGCTGTTGTGCGAGCTGCTGGAGGTGCAGGAGCGTGCAGTCTTTACTATACATTACCACATGCCTTGGCCTGCTGGCAGGAGGGCAGGCAGGACGCCTACATTTAACACTGCAGCTACTCATATGAAAATGGATAATGATGAAATGTTAAAGTGTGGTAGAGAAGCCTATCTGCGGGTATTACTGAAAAGATACTAACCGCGGTAACGGAACGGGTTTTGCACACGAGCCACAGCCCAAAGGAAACGGGAATTATGATTAGATCCAGGTGGTCACGTGCAGGAGACAGGAAGCCAAATATCAACTCGTGTTTGGATTACAACAGAGAAAGCGAACAGAAAGTGGTAGTCAATGAACATCAATAATGTTTGTGATTTTGCACACATTTTACGGGAGAAGAAATTGAAATTGTGATATGAAAGCTTAATTTATGAAAGTTTAAACAAGTTGAATCATTTACTTGGTCTAGAAAGACTAAAATACAAGCCTATTTTTGTATGGACAGAAGGAAGTGCCAACTATCCTTGTGCACTTGCTTGTCCAGGAGACACAAATATACATATAATATTATAAACCAATGATACAACAAGTAGTTACTACACATTACATGAAAAATATATAATTCATGAAAAAATATAAGTATTCTTATAAAGTAACAAACTAAAAATTTATATATCTAATATTACATGCTAAGTATATCGCCCATCACTAGCTTAATACAACACTCAGATGATTTATAGTAAAGATAATAAAGATGGAAAGTTTGAAGCAAAACATGTTAGAAACATTATGTCTAACAACACTACACACCAACAACACGTTACTCCAACACTACACACCAACAAGACGTTACTCCAACACTACACACCAACAAGACGTTACTCCAACACTACACACCAACAAGACGTTACTCCAACACTACACACCAACAAGACGTTACTCCAACACTACACACCAACAGAATGGTGTCAGCAGTGATGGGATGAGAAAGGATCACCCCGTTCTTACAATTAGTCAAAGATGTAATTTGAAGTGATTTTCACATACCTTCCAGTGTGTCTTAACACGTCCAAGATCACGTTTATTAGTTAGAAAATATGGGCAAGACGTAAGCCGCAGGAAAACAAACACCACCTCTTAGAATACCTTGAGAACCCCTAGAGAATATTATAAGGTCAGGTTCCATGTTGCCTCAGTACGTGAACCATGACAAATGAAACATTTTTGTAAATTTCCAATATCGCGTGGTCACTACACTGGCTTGCTATACAAATATAAAAAATGAAATATATATATAACTGGTATTCTATAATATGCCACTCGTGCGAACACCGCTTACTGGGTAATTGAACTTTGAGAGTGGAAAGGGAAAACACATCTTGGGAGGAGACTGGTTGGTCATGAACTGGCAACATTTCGGCCTTTCACCGATGTCGGTACCACCGTGGTGGAGTGGCACGTCTTCCAGTACTATATTACATCACCACTACCTGGCCCACATCACCAGTACCTGGCCCACATCACCAGTACCTGGCCCACATCACCACTACCTGGCCCACATCACCACTACCTGGCCCACATCACCACTACCTGGCCCACATCACCACTACCTGGCCCACATCACCACTACCTGGCCCACATCACCACTACCTGGCCCACATCACCACTACCTGGCCCACATTACCACTCCCTGGCCCACATTACCACTCCCTGGCCCACATTACCACTCCCTGGCCCACATCACCAGTACCTGGCCCACATCACCACTCCCTGGCCCACATCACCAGTACCTGGCCCACATTACCACTACCTGGCCCACATTACCACTCCCTGGCCCACATTACCACTCCCTGGCCCACATCACCAGTACCTGGCCCACATCACCACTACCTGGCCCACATTACCACTACCTGGCCCACATTACCACTACCTGGCCCACATTACCACTACCTGGCCCACATTACCACTACCTGGCCCACATTACCACTACCTGGCCCACATTACCACTACCTGGCCCACATCACCGCTACCTGGTGATGTGGGCCTGGTGTTGCGTAAATTATACACTGGTATAGTACACTGGTGAGTACATAGTATAGTACACTAGTGAGTACACTGGTATAGTACACTGGTGAGTAAACTTCCACAAAATATTACATTACTGCAATACTCAACAAATCTCTTCTTTGCAAACAAGACGTTGGACGTGTGTCACGCGACACACTCGCCTCGCCTCACTGTTATTTTCCTCCAACCTAAAATAAAGCTTTCCGTTACAGCGTAAACTCTCAGTGACGGCAGAGGCTGACGACCTTGGCACAACGCCTCTGCCTCCCTCTACTTCTACAATTCAATTCAATAACTATTAACACACAATCTGTACACTTGTCATTAAAAGTTTACAAATTCAAGTACAGTACATTATTCCTTGACAGAAGACAAGTCATATTAATAGCATAATACTTAATATAAGTATACATTATTTATTCTAATAAACGGTATTACCCATTTTGACGTGATATTGAAGAAATTATGAAGATAATTCAACCATATTTATTGTTATAATTATAATTACCTTAAGACATTATGAAGCATCTACCTTGTATAGGAAAACCCGGCTGAACTCTACACTTTATAAATTAGATTTAAGGCCAACCAGCCCCTGTACGACATCTCACATTTACACCATGTTCATACATGTATTTGATTTAAACTTTGGTTAAAACTTACTCAAGGTAATCGCCTCAATACCTACTACAATGACAGCATGTCACAGCATTCATGCTGAGAGGAGACAATGCTGCCTGCACAGGTGAGTAGGACGACCTGGGCCCAGCTGAGGCTTACATGTACCGTGTAAGCATTATTAAAGACGAAACCATGTAATTGCTTCAAGTCACCTTCCAACGC
>WNGS01165523.1:27874128-27912876 GCA_020271785.1 Procambarus virginalis | reverse complement strand
CGTACCTGAGTACCTGGAATTTATCACTGTTAACATCATGTTATTTTCTGATGCCCAGTCGATCGTTATTTTATGATGCCCGGGGCATCAATTCTGATGCCCCGGGCCATTCGGACTACAACCCCCCCCCCCCACCCCCCCCGAGCGCTGTCCACTCAGCCGCAAGGCCCCCCCCAGGTTGTGTGCCGTGTGTATGCGCGTGCATGTGTGCGTGCGTGCGTAAGCACACTGGGTATAAGCACTAAACAGGGGAGCCAACGTGTGGGGGTGACTCAGCCAGGGAGGCAGAGCGGCTCCTCCCACCACGTTGCATCACTCCACCACCACCACACAGTTTGAATTATAACGACCATAATGCCGTTTGAATGTGATTTGTGCCAGTGTAACGTGGCGCGCCTTAGTCTTGGGGCTCCGGGCAACCTTTCCTGTTTATCATCAGTTATTGTGTGGTGGTGGTGGTACAGGTCTAGGCTGGAGTAGTTTATATTTGTATTCGTCATGACGTCCAGCCGCGGGAGATATTGACCTCCACACCCCTTGACCTCACACCCAGCCTCCCTCATTCCTCGCGACCTGCCTCACACCCAGCCTCCCCATTCCCGCGCCTGCCTCACACCCAGCCTCCCTCATTCCTCGCGACCTGCCTACACCCAGCTCCCTCCCCCACCATTCACACAGCTTCCCTCCCTCCCCCACCTTCACCAGCTTCCCTCCCCCCCCCATTCACCAACTTCCCTCCCTCTCTCACCATACACACAGCCGCCCCCATACCCTGCTTGTTATCGTGCCATTATCAGTAGCCTTCATAAAGTGACGGAGATAATGTGTAGCTGGCGGAGTTGGGGGGGAGGGGGGAGTGGGGTTGGTTCTGGGGGACAGTCAGTCATCAGTGATTCACTCATAATGAAGTGTTGCAGGTTCAAGACGGGTGTGAACGGGTTCTTTGTGTTGCAGGTATGTTCCGCCTGGTGACGGTGATGGTGACGGTGAGTGACTGCGGCAGTTAAGTAGTCAAGAAGGACAATAATTACTGTTCTAGCCGTGTTTATGAAGATAAGATAAGGGAAAGTGCTTCCCAGCACAGCTTCACAAGGATGAAGGTCAAGCAGTCTGTTGTCCTACTGACAGGAAACCTTCTATGTCATGCTTGATTTAGATTTTAGATTTAGAAGGTTTATTTGTAACATTTATACAAATAATTACCGGTTTATTGGGACTGGACAGATATACATGTAAAGAAGACTTAGTCAAGAACTAGGCTGTCCTAGCGGTCACCCAACCATTTAATGGCCAGACCCAACGGTACCAAGCTGACTGAAACGCACATCATGCTCTATGTGCATGGAATACGTGTTGGAGCCGGTCGGCGAGCGGACAGCACGCTGGACTTGTGATCCTGTGGTCCCGTTCGATCCCAGGCGCCGGCGAGAAACAATGGGCAGAGTTTCTTTCACCCTATGCCCCTGTTACCTAGCAGTAAAATAGGTACCTGGGTGTTAGTCAGCTGTCACGGGCTGCTTCCTGGGGGTGGAGGCCTGGTCGAGGACCGGGCCGCGGGGACACTAAAGCCCTGAAATCATCTCAAGATAACCACTGATTTGAACATTCACTGAGAGCAGTATCATGTATTCCTGCTGAATCACTCAGGAATTCAGGTAGAATATCTCTTGCGAGATCGTACAATGCATGGGAGGAGGAAAGGAAGGCTGGGATTTGCTCATTTGATGCATCACGCTATTGTGATTTGTGTGTAACTAACTATTTGTCAAATATAGATACTGTTCTTAAAAGATTCCCCCATTTTGTACCCGCAAGATAACATTACTTAAGGGTTGACAAACGTTAATCTTCTTGTTTGATAAGTTGTTCACTTGAGACAGTTAAGCAAGTCCCAGCTGTGTCTGAGTATATCTTGAGGTTATCTTGAGATGATTTCTGGGCTTAGCGTCCCCGCGGCCCGGTCCTCGACCAGGCCTCCGTTTTGTTACACCCAGGAAGCAGCCAGTAGCAATCCCAGGTACCTATTTATCCCAGGTAACTCCCAAGTACCTATTTACTATTAGGTGAACGGGACATCAGGGTGAAAGAAACGGTGTCCACTCACAGGATGAGTGACGCTGCCTAATAAACTCTCCCTTCGGGGCAAAATTAAAAAAAAAATACTTAATCGCCCAAGTGACACCATTCCTCTCGTCTCATCCACGCTCCCTTGGGTGCCAGTCTTCCTGGTCAAATTGTTTATCCAGCTGATCTTAACCTTAGGAACGTCGCAGTAGTTTTTCTCGTCCCGTTGTCATTTCCGGAGGCTTACTGCCCCGCCCAGTTAGGCTTATCTTTAAGACAAACATTTTGTACGAAACGCAACATTTTTGTGCTGTTCCTCTTCCATTGGGCTGTTGTCCATGCTCCTTGCCCCCAGCCTTTCGCAGTGACACCTGACACCAACACTCCCCCATGCTGACGCCTCGGTCCACACAGTACATCCACCAACACACACACACAGACTCGCGCGTTGAGAAGTGAGAGACGGGACCAAAGAGCCAGAGCTCTTGTACTCACTAGGTGAGTACACGCGCGCACATGTTGTCAAACGTAGTCAAACTCAAAACGAAACTAGAAAAGGTTCGAAGGTATGCCACCAGACTAGTCCCCTAGCTGACGGGTATGAGCTACGAGGAAAGATTACTGGAACTGAACCTCACGATATTAAAAGACAGAAAAGTTAGGGGAGACATGATCACCACCTACAAAATTCTCAGAGGGATTGACAGGGTAGATAAACTATTTAGCACGGGTGGTACACGGTCAAGGGGACACAGGTGGAAACTTAGAACCCAAATGAGCCACAGGGACGTTAGAAAGAACTTTTTCAGTGTCACAGTACTTAACAGATGGAATGCATTAGGCATTGATGTGGTGGAGGCTGACTTCATGCACAGTTTTAAATGTAGATATGACAGAGCCCAATAGGCTCAAGAATCTGTACATGAGAGGCGGGACCAAAGAACTGAAGCTTAACCCAGGCAAGCACAACTAGGTGAGTACACAGGGACGCGTCTCTCCCACATGAGGTAAAAGGCCACAACTTCCTGCTCCCAGCCAGACGACTTGGTGGTCTCACCCCCGCCACCCATCACAGTGAAGACAAACTCCGTCTGCCCCCCCCTCCCCCGCTCCTCACCTCTCACCATTATGCCTCCATCCCCTTCCTACGTCATTATCATCATTCTCTTCTCCGTTAATACCGCTTTGTTTCCCAGTAATTATATTTCCTGGTAGGTAGAGTGGAAAATTGCTGCCGTTTCCCTGTTGGACGTTTGAACTGTCAAGTTCCTACTTTTGTTTTTCTGTAGAGTGGCTGTTTTTGCTGCCGCGGGTCTCTGTGCAGATCCAGGAATTTTATATCTCTTTCCTTCATAATAATTCTCTAGGTCTTGTTTTTTCTTGATCTGTATTTCACGAGTTTAGCAAGATTTCTAGTCACATCCTCGTCTGCACTAACTGTCCTTCAGCTACCTGTTTAAGCTGTTTACTCGCTGGGTTTGGCCCACTGAGGCAGTGAGAAGAGACCCAGAACACGCCTGGAAACTGTTCCTTGACAGGTTAATGCTGGTAATATATAACTGTTAGCGTATGTGTTCGAGGACCTTGTAAAGTATGTTTTTAATTAACCTTATTAAGATTAGTGAAAAGCTTTATATTCTTGGAAAATGTTTAGATTGTTCAGCGTTTTCTTCACTGGAAATATGTTCGTGATTATTTATACATTATCTTTACAAGGTAAACATTACATTATTTCTAGTTGGTATAATGTTGTATCATATTCTGCCTGTCAGAAACAATAATATTTCTGCAGGTGAATGCCCTTCTCGTCAACCTATCCACATACAAAATGTGCAGTGAGAAACTAACAGATTTATCGTATTCTTGATCTTTGTTTGCATTTCGCTCCAGTATTGAATATTACATCTTTATGAAATCCACTTTAATGTAATTTTCTACACAAGGATTTAATAGTTTCTGTAAGCCAAGTTACAATTATAGCAAGTGTTTCAGACAACACCAGAATTGAGACAACCCGCACGCAATTGTATAGAAAATCTCCTAAACTTCTTTCTTTTTGGCGTTTTTCGTTCTTTCATGGCTGGAATTCTTGACACTTTCATCTTCAGGTGTATACCTTTCGTACACACTGACATTCGTGCACCTGTTGGTGGTGATGGTGGAGGTGTATACCTTCCGTACCGCCGCTCTTCCGCCCATGGCCTAGATTCTATACACAGCTCTCAATATGTATATATAATTAACAAATATTGATAACAAATATATAACTATCCCATATATCACAAACCATTGTATCTTGTATAGGTTTATGGCCTCTCCCTACTCGTGTGCCACCTCTGGCACGGGTGTTCAGTGCCTGAGCCCATGATGGGGCTCCAAGCTTGTCCACTGCCATTCACAGGATGGGTACGGTGGTGCATAATAAGTGAACTAGGCTGCCTGGCAGTGTGCCCGGTGTGGTCATGGTTATGGCCACGCTGGCGTTATCGACCTGGGTAGTAGAACCCTGACGAGAGACTCGATGACTTGGAGGTTGGCCGCTCAGGGCGAGGAGCCACCGAGCACTTAGTGTCCTCAATTATGGTGGATTACTTTGCATTTATTAAAGATTCTATGAGCTCGAAAGCGCTGTGCGAAAATCAATAAGATTTTGACAAATGTTATCTGTGGGCTTTTTTAAGAACGACCTCTTCACGTTTATAAGCTCGTAGGCTTTCTAATAAATACAGACAAGGCTGCCATGATTGAGGACAAATGTACAGGTTTCGTGAGTGGAGACTTAAGTGGTTGATGGACCGTGGCGGAACTGAGCCTGCCCGGGGACAGCCGGGAACAGCCCAGGGACAGCCCTGTGTAGCCTGGCTTGGGGTCGACTCTACTGGCCCAGCTGCAAGTCCACACCTGCATTTCTCCCGCTCTTTTTTGTTATCAGACTGACAATGATGGCGCGCCACACTTACGTCTCCTCCATTATAATTACCATGCAACTATTAGAAATCGTAAAAAAATAAAGTGAATAGAAATGCTTGCCTATAATTCCAGGTGCAGGTGCAGTAATTATGGTGAGGAACTGCAGTTGCGTGCAGCGTTTTCCTCAGGTAATGAGTAGTGACGCCGGATGGAAGTTTAAGGGTGTACGATTCCTGATTAGTTGGCGGGTATCGACACCACGCTTCTTTTCCTTGTGAGAGCAGTAGAAATCTGAGAGTTTAGGAGTTGTCATCACGTCCTGGCTTACTGGCAATGTTCCCGTTTGGGTGAGGGGGCGGTGGTAGCTTATGTGGTCACGACAAAACTGTAGTGAAGGAAAGAAGTCACATGTTAAACGTGTTTACTGACCAATGATCACCAGACTGCATGCGAGGTGAGTAACCCATATTGCGGCGTCCGTCATACCACTCGGAAAACTAAGTTTTCATCCGTAAATTCCCCAGGTTGTGGCTACCTTCTAGTCATCAAGGAAAGCAGGATAGGCAATCCTTAGCTGGATACTACGTGATATTGCGGAATTACTGCTATAGAGAGATGGCTTGCCGACATGAACTATATCAAGCAGGTATAAATCCCGACAGAGTCAGATCCTTGTTACATGAGCTGTGTTCAAAGTGACCTTAATCCAGGATAGTCCCAAAATGTGTTGATGTATAAACTAAAATTTTACAGTGTTTACAAGAAATCACTTTATATTTGAGCTTCTTTTGTATCTGTGCTTGTATAACAATGTACCTGAACGAGGTACCTGTATGAGGTACCTGTATGAGGTTCTGGGAGTTCTTCTACTCCACAAGCCCGGTCCGAGGCCTGGCTTGACTTATGATGACGTGGTCCAACAGGCTGTTGCTTGGAGCGGCCCGCAGACCCACAAATCCAACACAGCCCGGTTGGTCCGGCACTTCTCAGGCAGGGCGAGACGTGTGGGCAAGTCTCCTTACACCCATTGTCTCTGTTCACCGAGCAGTGATTAGGAACCCGAGTGTTAGTAGACTGTTGTGGGTAGCATCCTGGTGTAATGATCTGGTGCTCAGATCATTGGTTCTCCCTTCCCCCTTCTCCCCTCCTTCCTTCTCCCCTCCTTCCTTCTTCCCTTCTCCCTTTCTCCCCTCCCCTTACCCGTCATTCGTCTTCCCCTTCACCCCCCCCCCCTGTCGCCCATTTGTCAAGGTCCTTGACCTGAGGGGTGGTCGTGCAGCCGACCTCTGTGATACCTTGCGTCCCCACTCAATCCTCCCCACTCGGATTCCCCTCTCATTCCCTCTCCCCCCTCTCATTCCCTCTCTCTCCCCTCTCAACGGTCCCTTACCCATACCAGGCAAGTCAAATGTCCCTACCCTTTATCTTGCTGGAGACGGGCTTGAACATAAATTATCAGTTTTGGTAAACATTGCTGGGAGGTGCACTAGTTGCGGGTATCCAATACAGTGGTACCTTGTTCCCATCGCATAGCCGGGGAGTACTGATTCAATCTTCAGGAATTCATGTAGCCTTCCACGGCACCTCAGGGAAGATGATTGGCGGGAGATAAGGGCCAAGTCCTATAAAAAAAAAAAAATTATTGGCCCTAGAGAGCCAGACCTCAGGCCTAAGTGTAAAATGGTTGGCCATTGCCAAATAATGGGTGGAGCCCTGGGGCTGTATTAGATGGTGGGAGGTGTAATCCTTCCCAGCAATAAGCTGGTAAAACAAAATTTCATTTAGTGTGTCTTGGGAGTGTTTCGGGACTGGAGGGCAAGCCAGCCCGCATCCAAAGGGGCTGAGGGCCGCCATCAAAACATCTGGCCGTAGTGTTATTTAAGGTATTGTGCACTTGTTTCATGTCCTTAGTAGATATCCATCATGCCTCTAGGGAATAGAATAGGGTATATATATCCAAATTGTCTTAATTTACATGATTCATATAATAAATTGTATAACTTGTCTAGTGGTATTCACTTAACTTCCCTTGATATACTTCTCTACCTTGTCATTTTATGTGGTGAATTGGAAACCCCATGTTCTCCTCCATGTAGTAAATATTACAGTTGCCCTTGGATTGAAATAAGCAAAGTAAATTAAACAAACGAATTCCCAACATTGATTACTGGTTCCTTGCCTTCCTGGGGAATCGGTGATAGACACATTCAGGTATGGTTGGACGGAAGGTGGTGGCAGTGTTTATTAACGTATTGTNTTTTACCGATTAAGTTCGTGTCCCATGGAGGTCCAATTTGCGTCATTATTAGTCGAACTATTGACCTCGAACTAACAACTAGGACTATTGACTACGTCCCTACGTCCCAGAGAAGGTTTTATATTATTTAGATTTCTCATCTCCGTCATGGCCCAATTTGTGTCAGCCACTTATGGAGATGTCTCATCACAGGATGGCTCGCCTCCCATGTTCATGTCTATACAATCTCCTCAATCCTCATTATATGCTTTAAGATAATCTGGTACTCTAATAGCATTTCTCTTGCATAAGTTATCCGTTATTTTCATCATGATGTGGTCACTGTTCCCCCTGACTTAATCCCCATTTCGTGGCTTGGACACAAGGGGACATCCGATTTTACACATCTAAATTGTACCGGACTACCTATATATATATTTTTGTAATTTATCCTCTCCAAATTTTCCACGGTGTTATTGTTGCAGTACTTTACAGGGGCTGCACACAACTAATATTGGTGGGTAATGTAGAGCTCCGGGGTGGGAGGGAAGTGAAGAGCGTGCGTGCGTGCATGGGAGAGCGAGGGCTGTGTCCGTGTAGGCAGCAGAGAGCTCCAGATTTCACTGGTTTGTTGTTATTACTGTAGAGTATTGGTGTCTTGTAGGGGCCACGAAGCCTGACTATGTGTTTTATCACTACCTTTATTTATACGTTATTGTGTTTAGTGTTGAGGAACTCGTTCATTACTGCTACAGCTTGGGGGAGTGACCAGCTTGGGGAGTGGCGGGTGGCGGAGACTGGAAGGTCACCCTCTAGGTTACTGTTGTCGTCTCGCATGTCTTACTACACTCTCACCAGTACTGTCGTGTAGATAGTTCACATGTTGGCTCCAAGTTGCTTTAATATTATCAGTTGTGAATGAGCGGATGTACATTCATGGTTGAGTTGTTTCCGGAGCGGTAGGTGGAGGAGCCTCCCAGTGACGCTTGGTAACACTTGGAGGCGCCAGGTCTAAGCCACGCACTCCTCACTCCTTCATGTATACCTCCGCCAGTCTTGTGCTGGAGTGAGCTCGCTAATATTAGTACCATGTGAACATTTTTATTCAGTCTATATAGTTAGGTTTATTATAGCCGTTATCTTGAGATGATTTCGGGGCTTAGTGTCCCCGCGGCCCGGTCCTCGACCAGGCCTCCACCCCCCAGGAAGCAGCCCGTGACAGCTGACTAACTCCTAGGTACCTATTTACTGCTAGGAAACAGAGGCATCAGGGTGAAAGAAACTGCCCATTGTTTCTCGCCAGCGCTCGGGATCGAACCCGGGACCACAGGATCACGCGTCTAGTGTTCTGTCCGCTCAGCCACCGTCCGTACATGAACTGTCATTGTAGTCCTGGTGCTAGTATTATATGCGCCAGTGGAATACCAGCGATGGTCCTCGGTGAAGAGAGACCAATTTATCCAACAAATACATAACTGAGTTGCAGGCAGTCACAGCTTAATAGATCAGGTCGCCAGGGCACCTTAGTCATGCACTGGACTGTAAACACACAGGAAGAACCAGGAAGAGTCTTGGCTGCCAACCATTGGTAGAGGAAAGGTCACGTTTGCGGTCTTAAGAGTTACGAACACCAACCTTGTGTTCTCTTGAGTGCAGCAGTAATGTCTTAAGTAGTTAATTGTAATTATAATCCATACTTACAATGTTGGTACAGCTTGGTGTGGCGGTATAGTCCGGGTGTGGTTATGTTGGTGTACCTGCTTGGTATACCACACCACCAGTCATAGTCCGGTGTGGCTGGTGGTGGTGGTTGTTGTGGCGGTATAGTCCGGGTGTGGCTGGTGGTGTGGTTGTGTTGGGACCAGTTATCAAGGTATTGATCCAGTAAATTAGGTCGTGGCCGGGACCTGTTCCATTGGACTATTTTGGTTGAGGACCTCACTCTCCTCGCTGTATGCCAGGTTGTGGTTGAGAACCTTCACGAGTTGTGGTTGAGAGCCGTACCAACCGGGCTGTGGTGGGTATGTGAGCCTGCGGGCCACTCCAAGCAACAGCCTAGTGGACCAAACTCTCACAAGTCGAGCCTGGCCTAGGACCGGGCTTGGGGAGTAGAAGAAATCCCAGAACCCCATCAACCAGGTATCACGCTCCTCGCTGTATGCCAGGTTATGGTTGAGAACCTTCACGCTCCTCGCTGTATGTCAGGTTATGGTTGAGGACCTCACGCTCCTCGCTGTATGCTAGGTTGTGGTTGTAGCCGTGACTGGGAAACATTCCCTTGTTTATTCTTATATAGCGTCATAGCCAGGCAGTTCAGGCATTTCAGTATCGTTTGTTGACTAGAAACAATAACACCTATAGGGATTTTAAGTTGTGTGTAATTATGAGGAAGAAATGTGTGGCACGTGTACGTTCCACGGTGTAGTTTAAAAGTGTAGGGCTACAGGTGGGCCACAGGTGGGCCACAGGTGGGCTACAGGTGGGCCACAGGTGGGCTACAGGTGGGCCACAGGTGGGCCACAGGTGGGCTACAGGTGGGCTACAGGTGGGCCACAGGTGGGGCCACAGGTGAGGCTACAGGTGGGCTACAGGTGGGCTACAGGTGGGCTACAGATGGGGGCTACAGGTGGGCTACAGATGGGCTACAGGTGGGCCACAGGTGGGCCACAGGTGGGCTACAGGTGGGGCTACAGATGGGGCTACAGGTGGGCCACAGGTGGGCTACAGGTGGGGCCACAGGTGGGCTACAGGTGGGCTACAGATGGGCCACAGGTGGGCCACAGGTGGGCCACAGATGGGCCACAGGTGGGGCCACAAGTGGAGATATTCCAACAAGTCGCAACCCTATGTTATGTTGAATGATCTGGTTCTGGTATTTTCTGATTGTTGTGTCTTGTCAACAGTAGCTTACAGAGTGCAAATAATAATATAATTCAAAATATTATGAAATGTAGAGAAGGACGAGGGTGCCGTTCTCGCCCGGGTCCTTGGGAGTATCTGCACGTTGGTCTGCTTCCTGTTCTCATTGTTACACCAATTAGGGAATTGCTTCTTTCACCTCGCCGACCTGTATAACCACAACAGCCTTGTTTATCAACCTGCTGCTCTTGTTTTAGGTTCAGCTACTGAATCTACTCGGAACAAAAAGTTGCAAGTAGCACGGGCTATGGTGAGCCCGTAGTGGACTTACCTGGCACAGGAGCGGGGCTGTAAGTGGTGAAGTCAAGCAAGATGGTAGCTTCATTACACTCTCTTGGATGATAGGATGGGATGCTCTCGGACGCAGGTTCGAATCCACGTCACGGCCCTTGTGGATTTGTTTAATGGTAGCTTATAGTCTAGCCCAAAGGTGGAGTGGTTGAGTGACTTTCCCTGTGGTGCTGGAATAATAATAATAACAATAAATCCACAAGAGCCTTGATGAGGGTTCCAAGCTATGCACCGAGTGTTCCCAGACTCACTCTAGTCAACTGTATCACGGCATGGTAAAAGTAGAGTGCTACTTTACTGAATTGTTTGACCATATCGTGGTGCAGTTGCCTAGAGCGCGTCTGGGAACACTCAGTGCATAAGTTCGAACCCTCATCAAGGCTCCTGTGGATTTGTTCATTTGATATATCACGTTATTGTGATTTCTGAGTAATAATAATAATAATAATAATAATAATAATGACGATTGCATGTTGGGCTGCCGGGGGTGTGGGTGGACCTTGCACCACAAGCACAAGGTTCTTACTGGTATTCGCCCTGAATGGTAAATATACCATGGAATTTGATATATTTTGTTTTATTGTATTTATGCGGTGCCAGGATTGTTTATAATTACCTTCTTTAGGGCGCTGGAGATTATGATCACAGCCTGGGAGGCAAAGGAGTTACTTAACGTCTTAACTCGTTAAGAATGTTTGTGTATGTTGGAAAACCCGTTGATCAATCCCCCGTACATTTATTTTAATACTTTTGTATACAGTACAGACAACATTAATTGATTCCTTTTGCTTGTATATTTATTTCATAGTTGTGTTTATTGTGAAAGTGTTGACATGTACGTGCTAAGTGTTGACATGTACACATCCTGTTCTCACGTCACAATGCAACAGTGTACAAATACAGTACAGTATTGTGCATACTTGAAATTACGAGTAAGCAAGCTGATATTTGCACATAATGTAAGTACAGTTTAGTATACAGGCGTGCTGTAGAGTAGCTGGGTTGGTTGGTTGTTTTCTTCGTGTAAATAACTTCCCTTACAACATAAGTTCAGCGTCATACAAACTTGTTATTACAAGTTTATTGTCGTTTCTTCATCTTGTGGTGGTCATCACATCATGTCTGGTCATCATATCTTCAGCCACGTTATTGTGACTCATCGTCTGCACTGGTTATTACACGTATGGGCGCGAGGAGGGATGCTGTATGGCACCATACAACACTCTTTTGTAGAGTGACGCCCCTTGGTTCCCGGTAGACATTCTGCGGACTTCACCAGCTCATTCACTGACTTATTTACTTATTCAGCTCACTTTACTGACATTCTGCTCATTGAAAGTAGTGTGTTGAGTGATAAGACAGGTTGACGTCGTAATAGGAGTCTACGTTCCAGTGGTCATATCTCCGTTGACAGGTCCTAGGTGGTAGAAATTGTAGTTTTGACGAGCAAGGAAGGGTTCTGTATCCGCGTGTTGAAGGTTGAAGAACTATGGATATCTGGTGTTCTCGAATCGTGTTTATGGCACCTCTAATCCTCACTTGACTTACTCTACACTTACTGCAATATCTTCCCCTCTTTTTTTTTCCACTGCGGAGATTTTGTACCTGGCCGAGCGAGTATTTTCCTTGTATAAATTATGATATAATTCTCGTTTCCGTCCCAAAGAATGTAATCTCGATACCTTTAGGTGCTCCCAGGAAGTTAGAAGTTTCACTATTTGTGCGAACAATAAAAGATTGTTCAATATTATCAAGCTTGAATGTCTCAAAGTGAAAGCTAAACTTTTTAGTTTTGTTTCGGAACAATTCAGTAAATAGGTAAATACATTATGGCCGAAGTGAGAATTAGCGGTGCCTTTTAAACTCTTGTGTTCTAGCAGTTATATCAATGAACTTATTAGAAGAGGACTACTATATAGTGCATATGAACACGTTGCTACAACAACAAAAATGGACATGGCTTTGTGCCTGGAAAGTGGAAGTGTGCACAAAACAGTGTGTGTTCTGGACCAATATTATGCTCTTCCTGTTTCCCAAACTGAAGTAGTTGGAATTTATTAATGTTGATCATGTTTTGTCTTGCCCACTGGAAGGTTGTGTTGATATTCGACTTTAAGTTGGGAAACAGTAACATTGCCAGGATTTGTATTGCCTTTTTGCCTGAAATATTTTATCTGCCTTTTTACCTGAAATATTGCCTTTTTTACGGTGCTCAGACGAAATTTTATTTGATTTATTATAACTTGGTTATCTGTTAATTAGAAATATTATCTGCCACTACATTATCGGGTTCGGTGAATCAATGTCCCTGCGGCAGAGTCTGGGACCGGGCCTCGTGGTATGGTCAACCAGACTGTTAGACGCTGCTTGCAATATAAGACATGAATTAGAGCCGACTACGAATTATTCAGCATTCCCTCGGAAAGTGTTGTGAGCTCTGAAACAGGAACATAATGCATAGAGATACTGGAGCGAAAGATACGGAAGGAAATGCAGAATAGAACCAGTGAAGAGTAGAGGTGCCATAGGCACAATCAGAGAACACTGTCTGAACACCAGATGTCCAGAGCTGTTCAACACCCTCCAAGCAAGCATTAGCAATATTGTTGGAACAAAGGTGGATGTTTTCAAGATCCTATTAGATAAGTTCTTGCAAGAAGTACCGGACCAACAAGGCTGTAGTGGATATGTGGGCCTGCGGGCCGCTCCAAGCAACAGCCTGTTGGACCAAGTTATCACACGTCAAGCCTGGCCTCAGGCCGGGCTCGAAGAGTAGAACTCCCCCGAGCCTGCTCCAGGTAAGCTTCAAGTAAGCTTCAGCCGAGGACTGGCAGGGGAACATGACCCAAGTTTATGATACCCAAGCGGGTGTGACTAATCTGCCTCCAGCAGTCAAACGGTAGGGAGAGAAGATAGGGAGAGGGAGGATGAAGAGCGAAGAGAGAGAAGGAAGAAGGGGAAAAGAGGAAGGAGGAGAGAGGAAGAAGGGGGAGAGGGCCTATTTGGTAAGCTGAGGGTTACAGTTTTTTTTTATTTTTTTTTATTATTTTCTACCACAGACGTGGCCACACATTTACAATGCTAACCAGCATATATACATTTTCTTCTGTCCTCCATGGACAGGGTTAGAGATCAGTTAAACATATAGTTCAGGAGGGTTACAGTGGTCGGGGGGTTGGCAGACGCGGCCAGACCTCACCTGAGGCCAGGTGCTGGGCTCATCATGGAGCCCCGTCTGGTAATAACGTGAGTATTCACTCCTCCGGTAGCCCACAGACACTTCACGAGAAACAACGTGAAAAAATTGGCGGTTCCAGAATGGTTTATCCTTCTTGAAATATCTTGTGAGCCTGTGGTGTTTCCTCAGGCATAACAGACCAGTTGATCAGCAATAGGCACCCATTTACATTTCAGCTGGAGGGCCTAGACCTGGCGTATTACAAAGTGGCTTCAGCGTTTAGTGAACACCGCCGGGTTTCGGAGACCCTGGAAATGTTATTAAGGTGTGTACATTAACCCCACACCTGCAGCAGGTGTTGTGCTCTCCTGGCATGGCCGGCGGTGGTGGCGACGGTGTGCGACTAATTTATATGATAATCTCTTCCGCTCAGGTAACATTAATTACGTATGGGAAGTGTTAAATAATTATAGACTGCATCCGGGATACATTACGTAATGATCACCAGCGTCCAGCACCACACGGAGGGGAAACGGAACGATAACGAGCCGATAAAACAGTGAGAGGCAACGTGGGTGTTTGCTTTCTAACGCACTCTTCTTGATTATTAAAACCACAAGAGCTTACTGAGGCTGTCCAGATAACATTTCATGTCACCTGGACAGCAACTCAAGACTGAAGTTGGTAACCTGTCATTAACGAACTATACTAATAGCAACTATTGCCCGAATGTACAAAAAATAGACTGTTGCACAAAACAACGTTCACATTTTAAGATAAAAAATTTGGAGCAGGACGGGATCAATCCCGCCGACCTGTTCTAAAAATAATTTCTCATAGATACAGCATGTTATTGTGATTTAATTGTGGTTCATTGTGCAGAATTGTGCAGAATACCCCCGTTGAAAAGCAGAGGTGCAACAGGTACTCTGAGAGAGAACTCTTTCAACATCAGAGGCCCGAGACTGTTCAACACGCTTCCGCTACACATAAGGGGCATAACTGGCAAACCCCTCACAGTGTTCAAGAGAGAACTGGATAAGCACCTCCAAAGGATACCTGATCAACCAGGCTGTGACTCATACGTCAGGCTGCGAGCAGCCGCGTCTAACAGCCTGGTTGATCAGTCCAGCAACCAGGAGGCCTGGTCGACGACCGGGCCGCGGGGACGCTGAGCCCCGGAAGCACCTCAAGGTAACCTTCATGTCTTGCATTGTTGTATAGGGCGCCAGAAAGATGGCAACAACCAACAACAACATCAACTAATATAGCAAATATTAGGCGTAAGATGGCGCATGTTACGCCTAGCATTTCTAATTAAGCCTAGGACATGTTAGGTGAATTTGTATAATAACTTGTAATTTGTTGGCAGCCAATGACCTATAATATTTCAATATTACAAAAAGTGAGTCTTTTCGGTTCAACAATGCATGTTTGTAATGTCAACAAATAGTTGCTATAAGTACTATCATTATTGGAGACCTTTCATAAAGTGATAGCTTGTCCTAGGATTCTACGGGAAACACCTATTTGTATCAGTGTGCTTTATGAGGTTTTGTCTTAACGAACAAGACACTGTATCAAGTGTCAGTGGCTGTCAGAGTTAGGCTGTTAGGCTGGAATACCGTTACTTGTTGCAGGTAACGAGTCTCATCACTCAACAAGTCCACTTCAGGCCTGCAGTATCTCGCTTGTGGTGTGAGCGGCACACGTCTTGCGTCACCGGTTATTGTTCTAATGGTTGTGTATTCCCTCCCGACAACCAGCACCACTTTCAAGAACAATACAACCTCAAACAACCAGTTGTCAATAGTTATGTTAGAATAGGTGGTAACATACGAGCCCTCCGGAGGTCAGTTCTTGGACCTATTCTCCTCTGTACGTAAAGGATAGTTACAAATTACTGAGCCTGCGATGAGGTGTACTTTTTAGTGATGCGACAACTCTATGTATCAGGAGTTAAGACTATGCCAGCCTTAACATCACGTTAGCTGCTGTATTAAGCAAGTGATCTGGGAGATCATTTACATATATCAGGAACAGGATACGTCTATTTGATCCCCGTGGGACTCCACTGGTGATGCCTTGCTACTCTTACGACCTCGCTCCTCACAGTGACTCGCTGTCTTCTGTTGCTTAGGTACTCCCTTATGCAAAGGAGTACCGTCCCAATCACTCCTGCCTGCATCTCCAGCTTGTGCACTAGTCTCCAATGGGGTACTGGGACAGAGGCTTTCTGGCAATCCAAAAATATGCAGTCTGCCCACCCTTCTCTTTCTTGTCTGATTTTTGTTGCTTGGTCATAGAATTTAATTAATCCTGTGAGGCAAAATTTGCCATCCCTGAACCTACTGGAGAGTCAATGTGTGGAGAATCAATGGTGAGGTTGATATGATCAGCCAACCCTCAGTGTACATCCTTCCCTACCTCGTGCTCTATTATAGAATAGAGGGATGGCTGACAAGGATAAAGGGGTGATTTATTAAAACAGGAAAGAGACGGGTGGTTAATACGGCGGGAGAGAAGGCTGGTAAACAGGAAGGAGACGGCTGGTTGCGTCTGCGTAGCAGTGTGTTGGAAAGGAGGTGGAGGACCCTTGTTCCGGTAGTCTAAAGTAGTGTGTGATAAGAAATATTGCAATTTGTGCGTAGAGTGAATAGAGCGGGATGGAAGAAAAAGAGCGTAAAGGCCATCAGTGAAATAGAAGGAGGGAAGGAAAAGAGCGCAAAAGGCCATTAGTGAAATAGAAACACGAAATAATTTTTTTTCTCCTATGCAAAATCAAGAACAAAAACTACATCTAGTATCGGGCCCCTGCGAAAGGGAGATGGAACTTTCACAGATAACAACAAAGAAATGAGTGAAATACTGAGGAATCAGAACGACTCCGTTTTCAGCGAGCCACTAAACACACTGAAGATTGATTATCCAGATGAATTTTTCATGGATGTGATGCCAACATCAAATCATATATCAGATGTCACCCTATCCCCACTGGATTTTTAAGAACCCATAGACAGTATGTCTATGCACTCTGCACCAGGCCCTATATTCATCAAGAACTAAAAAAAACACTATCGCAGGCCGTTTACGTTCTTTGGAGACAGAGCCTAGATATGTCAAGCGTTATCCTTGACATACTAAGAACATCAGAGATAGCACCACTACATAAAGGAGGAAATAAGGCAGAGGCAAAAAATTGCAAACCGATAGCACTAACATCACACACCATAAAAATCTTTGAAAGAATGCTGAGAAGTAAGATCACAAAATACATGGACTCAGAGCATCTCCATAACCCCAAACAACATGGTTTCAGAACAGGGCGCTTTTGCCTGTCACAGTTGCTGGACCACTATGACATGGCATTAGATGCCATGGAAGACAAACAAAACGCTGATGTAATTTACACAGATTTCGCAAAAGCCTTCGACAAATGTAACCATCGTGTTATTGCACATAAAATGCGTTCAAAAGTAATTACCGGAAAAAATAGGCAGATAGATCTATAACTTCCTGAGTAACAGAACCCAATGTGTAATAGTTAATAAAATAAAATCCGGTCCATCAACCGTGAAGAGCTCAGTCCCCCAGGGTACTGTGCTTGCTTCAGTACTTTTTCTCATCCTCATATCGGACATAGACAAGGACACAAGCTATAGTACTGTATCATCCTTTGCCGATGACACTAGGGTTTTTATGAGAGTAGACAACATAGAGGACACGGCGAACCTCTGATCAGATGTAAATCAGATCTTTTTATGGGTTACATAAAATAATATGGTGTTTAATGAAGATAAGTTCCAGCTCGTGCGCTACGGAAAAAATTAAAATATAAAACACAAACCCTGTACAAAACGCAGTCAGCTCAGGGAGAAGCATCAGGGAGAAAGATGCTGCCCCTTTGTTTCTGCCTCCGATGGGGAATCGAACCCCTGGTTGATACCTGGTTGATGGGGTTCTGGGAGTTCTTCTACTTCCCAAGCCCGGCCCGAGGCCAGGCTTGACTTGTGAGAGTTTGGTCTACTAGGCTGTTGCTTGGAGCGACCCGCAGGCCCACATACGAGCCACAGCCCGATTGGTCCGGCATTCCTTGGAGGAATAAATCTAGTTTCCTCTTGAAGATGTCCACGGTTGTTCCGGCAATATTTCTTATGCTCGCTGGGAGGGTGTTGAACAAACGTGGACCTCTGATGTTTATACAGTGTTCTCTGATTGTGCCTATGGCACCTCTGCTCATCTCTCTCGTCTTCTTTCTAGTGAGTACATTCGGAGGGCTTTGAGACGATCCCAATAATTTAGGTGCTTTATCGCGTCTATGCGTGCCGTACATGTTCTCTGTATTCCCTCTATTTCAGCAATCTCTCCTGCTCTGAAGGGGGAAGCGAGTACTGAGCAGTGCTCAAGACGAGACAACACAAGTGACTTGAAGAGTACAACCATTGTGATGGGATCCCTGGACTTGAAAGTTCTCGTAATCCATCCTATCATTTTTCTGGCTGACGCAATATTTGCTTGGTTATGCTCCCGAAACGTTAGGTCGTCAGACATCATTATTCCCAAATCGTTGACATGCTGCTTTCCTACTATGGGCACATTTGATTGTGTTTTGTACCCTGTATTATGTTTAAGGCCCTCATTTTTACCGTACCTGAGTACCTGGAATTTATCACTGTTAAACATCATGTTATTTTCTGATGCCCAGTCGATTAGTTATTTTATGATGCCCGGGGCATCAATTCTGATGCCCCGGGCCATTCGGACTACAACCCCCCCCCCCCCCCCCCCACCCCGAGCGCTGTCCACTCAGCCGCAAGGCCCCCCCCAGGTTGTGTGCCCGTGTGTATGCGCGTGCATGTGTGCGTGCGTGCGTAAGCACACTGGGTATAAGCACTAAACAGGGTAGCCAACGTGTGGGGGTGACTCAGCCAGGGAGGCAGAAGCGGCTCCTCCCACCACGTTGCATCACTCCACCACCTCACACAGTTTGAATTCTAACGACCATAATGCCGTTTGAATTGAGTTTGTGCCAGTGTAAGCGTGGCGCGCCTTAGTCTTGGGGCTCCGGGCAACCTTTCCTGTTTATCATCAGTTATTGTGTGGTGGTGGTGGTACAGGTCTAGGCTGGAGTAGTTTATATTTGTATTCGTCATGACGTCCAGCCGCGGGAGATTATTGACCTCCACACCCCTTGACCTCACACCCAGCCTCCCTCATTCCTCACGACCTGCCTCACACCCAGCCTCCCTCATTCCTCGCACCTGCCTCACACCAGCCTCCCTCATTCCTCGCGACCTGCCTCACACCCAGCCTCCTCCCCACCATTCACACAGCTTCCCTCCCTCCCCCACCATTCACACAGCTTCCTCCTCCCCATTATCAGTAGCCTCTCTATACAAGTGACGGAGATAAAGATGTATCGTGGCCATTATCAGTAGCCTTCATAAAGTGACGGAGATAAAGATGTAGCTGGCGGGGGGAGATGGGGGGGAGGGGGGAGTGGGGTTGGGTTCTGGGGGACAGTCAGACATCAGTGATTCACTCATAATGAAGTGTTGCAGGTTCAAGACGGGTGTGAACGGTTGTTCTTTGTGTTGCAGGTATGTTCCGCCTGGTGACGGTGAGTGACTGCGGCAGTTAAGTAAGTCAAGAAGGACAATAATTACTGTTCTAGCCGTGTTTATGAAGATAAGATAAGGGGAAAGTGCTTCCACCAGCACAGCTTCACACTGATGAAGGTCAAGCAGTCTGTTGTCCTACTGACAGGAAACCTTCTATGTCATGCTTGATTTAGATTTTAGATTTAGAAGGTTTATTTGTAACATTTATACAAATAATTACCGGTTTATTGGGACTGGACAGATATACATGTAAAGAAGACTTAGTCAAGAACTAGGCTGTCCTAGCGGTCACCCAACCATTTAATGGCCAGACCCAACGGTACCAAGCTGACTGAAACGCACATCATGCTCTATGTGCATGGAATACGTGTTGGAGCCGGTCGGCCGAGCGGACAGCACGCTGGACTTGTGATCCTGTGGTCCCGGGCTCGATCCCAGGCGCCGGCGAGAAACAATGGGCAGAGTTTCTTTCACCCATGCCCCTTTTACCTAGTAGTAAAATAGGTACCTGGGTGTTAGTCAGCTGTCACGGGCTGCTTCCTGGGGGTGGAGGCCTGGTCGAGGACCGGGCCGCGGGGACACTAAAGCCCTGAAATCATCTCAAGATAACCACTGATTTGAACATTTACTGAGAGCAGTATCATGTATTCCTGCTGAATCACTCAGGAATTCAGGTAGAATATCTCTTGCGAGATCGTACAATGCATGGGAGGAGGAAAGGAAGGCTGGGATTTGCTCATTTGATGCATCACGCTATTGTGATTTGTGTGTAACTAACTATTTGTCAAATATAGATACTGTTCTTAAAAGATTCCCCCATTTTGTACCCGCAAGATAACATTACTTAAGGGTTGACAAACGTTAATCTTCTTGTTTGATAAGTTGTTCACTTGAGACAGTTAAGCAAGTCCCAGCTGTGTCTGAGTATATCTTGAGGTTATCTTGAGATGATTTCTGGGCTTAGCGTCCCCGCGGCCCGGTCCTCGACCTCCGTTTTGTTACACCCAGGAAGCAGCCAGTAGCAATCCCAGGTACCTATTTATCCCAGGTAACTCCCAAGTACCTATTTACTATTAGGTGAACGGGACATCAGGGTGAAAGAAACGGTGTGTCCACTCACAGGATGAGTGACGCTGCCTAATAAACTCTCCCTTCGGGGCAAAATTAAAAAAAAAATACTTAATCGCCCAGTGACACCATTCCTCTCGTCTCATCCACGCTCCCTTGGGTGCCAATCTTCCTGGTCAAATTGTTTATCCAGCTGATCTTAACCTTAGGAACGTCGCAGTAGTTTTTCTCGTCCCGTTGTCATTTCGGAGGCTTACTGCCCCGCCCAGTTAGGCTTATCTTTAAGACAAACATTTTGTACGAAACGCAACATTTTTGTGCTGTTCCTCTTCCATTGGGCTGTTGTCCATGCTCCTTGCCCCCAGCCTTTCGCAGTGACACCTGACACCAACACTCCCCCATGCTGACGCCTCGGTCCACACAGTACATCCACCAACACACACACACAGACTCGCGCGTTGAGAAGTGAGAGACGGGACCAAAGAGCCAGAGCTCTTGTACTCACTAGGTGAGTACACGCGCGCACATGTTGTCAAACGTAGTCAAACTCAAAACGAAACTAGAAAAGGTTCGAAGGTATGCCACCAGACTAGTCCCCTAGCTGACGGGTATGAGCTACGAGGAAAGATTACTGGAACTGAACCTCACGATATTAAAAGACAGAAAAGTTAGGGGAGACATGATCACCACCTACAAAATTCTCAGAGGGATTGACAGGGTAGATAAACTATTTAGCACGGGTGGTACACGGTCAAGGGGACACAGGTGGAAACTTAGAACCCAAATGAGCCACAGGGACGTTAGAAAGAACTTTTTCAGTGTCACAGTACTTAACAGATGGAATGCATTAGGCATTGATGTGGTGGAGGCTGACTTCATGCACAGTTTTAAATGTAGATATGACAGAGCCCAATAGGCTCAAGAATCTGTACATGAGAGGCGGGACCAAAGAACTGAAGCTTAACCCAGGCAAGCACAACTAGGTGAGTACACAGGGACGCGTCTCTCCCACATGAGGTAAAAGGCCACAACTTCCTGCTCCCAGCCAGACGACTTGGTGGTCTCACCCCCGCCACCCATCACAGTGAAGACAAACTCCGTCTGCCCCCCCCCCCCCCGCTCCTCACCTCTCACCATTATGCCTCCATCCCCTTCCTACGTCATTATCATCATTCTCTTCTCCGTTAATACCGCTTTGTTTCCCAGTAATTATATTTCCTGGTAGGTAGAGTGGAAAATTGCTGCCGTTTCCCTGTTGGACGTTTGAACTGTCAAGTTCCTACTTTTGTTTTTCTGTAGAGTGGCTGTTTTTGCTGCCGCGGGTCTCTGTGCAGATCCAGGAATTTTATATCTCTTTCCTTCATAATAATTCTCTAGGTCTTGTTTTTCTTGTCTGTTTCACGAGTTTAGCAAGATTTCTAGTCACATCCTCGTCTGCACTAACTGTCCTTCAGCTACCTGTTTAAGCTGTTTACTCGCTGGGTTTGGCCCACTGAGGCAGTGAGAAGAGACCAGAACACGCCTGGAAAAGTTCCTTGACAGGTTAATGCTGGTAATATAAACTGTTAGCGTATGTGTTCGAGGACCTTGTAAAGTATGTTTTTAATTAACCTTATTAAGATTAGTGAAAAGCTTTATATTCTTGGAAAATGTTTAGATTGTTCAGCGTTTTCTTCACTGGAAATATGTTCGTGATTATTTATACATTATCTTACAAGGTAAACATTACATTATTTCTAGTTGGTATAATGTTGTATCATATCTGCCTGTCAGAAACAATAATATTTCTGCAGGTGAATGCCCTTCTCGTCAACCTATCCACATACAAAATGTGCAGTGAGAAACTAACAGATTTATCGTATTCTTGATCTTTGTTTGCATTTCGCTCCAGTATTGAATATTACATCTTTATGAAATCCACTTTAATGTAATTTTCTACACAAGGATTTAATAGTTTCTGTAAGCCAAGTTACAATTATAGCAAGTGTTTCAGACAACACCAGAATCGAGACAACCCGCACGCAATTGTATAGAAAATCTCCTAAACTTCTTTCTTTTTGGCGTTTTTCGTTCTTTATGGCTGGAATTCTTGACACTTTCATTTCAGGTGTATACCTTTCGTACACACTGACATTCGTGCACCTGTTGGTGGTGATGGTGGAGGTGTATACCTTCCGTACCGCCGCTCTTCCGCCCATGGCCTAGATTCTATACACAGCTCTCAATATGTATATAATTAACAAATATTGATAACAAATATATAACTATCCCATATATCACAACCATTGTATCTGGTATAGGTTTATGGCCTCTCCCTACTCGTGTGCCACCTCTGGCACGGGTGTTCAGTGCCTGAGCCCATGATGGGGCTCCAAGCTTGTCCACTGCCATTCACAGGATGGGTACGGTGGTGCATAATAAGTGAACTAGGCTGCCTGGCAGTGTGCCCGGTGTGGTCATGGTTATGGCCACGCTGGCGTTATCGACCTGGGTAGTAGAACCCTGACGAGAGACTCGATGACTTGGAGGTGGCCGCTCAGGGCGAGGAGCCACCGAGCACTTAGTGTCCTCAATTATGGTGGATTACTTTGCATTTATTAAAGATTCTATGAGCTCGAAAGCGCTGTGCGAAAATCAATAAGATTTTGACAAATGTTATCTGTGGGCTTTTTTAAGAACGACCTCTTCACGTAAGCTCGTAGGCTTTCTAATAAATACAGACAAGGCTGCCATGATTGAGGACAAATGTACAGGTTTCGTGAGTGGAGATAAGTGGGTGATGGACCGTGGCGGAACTGAGCCTGCCCGGGGACAGCCCGGGAACAGCCCAGGGACAGCCCTGTGTAGCTGGCTTGGGTTCGACTCTACTGGCCCAGCTGCAAGTCCACACCTGCATTTCTCCCGCTCTTTTTTGTTATCAGATGACAATGATGCGCGCCACACTTACGTCTCCTCCATTATAATTACCATGCAACTATTAGAAATCATAAAAAAATAAAGTGAATAGAAATGCTTGACTGTAATTCCAGGTGCAGTAATTATGGTGAGGAACTGCAGCTGCGTGCAGCGTTTTCCTCAGGTAATGAGTAGTGACGCCGGATGGAAGTTTAGGGTGTACGATTCCTGATTAGTTGGCGGTATCGACACCACGCTTCTTTTCCTTGTGAGAGNATCCAATGACATAATCTGCAGCGGTGTTACCAAGTGTCATTGTCTTTACCAAAGAGTAAAATTGTTAACTTTGGAAAATAAAATTATAACTTACGCTACTTACTGTTAGCTTGACAAAGCACATATTAGTAAATTTAATCACCAAAGAGATCAGAAAGTAATTATGATAAATATAGGTCTAAAACTTAAGCTAGCAGTGTATGACTACTTTGTTCAATACTACTACTGAACTTTGTGTGTTGAGTCTACCACTGGTAAGAAAAAGAGCTAAAACCATTGAAGATTGCAATGACTTGAACGCAGAAGCTGCTAATATTGCCGGAACAAATGTGGACTTGGAAGAACAAATTAGATAAAGTTCTTGCAAATAGTACCGGACCAACCGGGCTGTAGTGGGTATGTGGATCTACGAGCTTGGCCGCGGGTCGGGCTCCAGGAGTAGAACTCCCGAGGTAAGATCACCTGGTAAGATCGAGGTAAGATGTCAGGATCCGAGGAATAGTTCAAGAATTCAACTAATAATATAAACCACATATTTGGTGAAAGATCACAACTGAAGAAAGAATAAAACAAACCTACATTTGCATCGCATCAACCTTGAGTGCCAATGTACATGGTAAATAGGCTTACAGGTCCCAGAAGAAAAAAGTCACTGTCAACATTGTGGAGAATGTCTGGCGGAGTACTTGAACATTGTCTTAAACGCTGCAGTTACATATAATAATGTCAGATTGTCCATGAGATTTAACATCACACAAGTAAAACACAACAGATATAACTTTACTGATACCAATATACGAATTATAAATACTTATCCATCGCCTGAGAAACGCTCATTGGGTCTTAAGTTCACTTTTCAAGAGCGGGTGGAGGATGTTCTGTTAACAAGATCTCGATGGGTGGGAATAGGAGGACAAGAAGTGATTTTATGCTTTTCTGTTACTTATTGCAATTAGTTCAGGCAGTTGCAGCCTCAGTGTGGCAAAAGATGTACGCTTCCTATTTGACTTAATTTTTAATAAATTGATCCCAATATCTGAACCGTAGTTCATTCAGAGAGGGCTGAAACCAGACGAATATATTTTTTATTGAGCCATTTTGTCGCTGGTGTTTAAAGGGTGTGGTGGGAACCCGGTGGTTGTTTGGGGGAGAGGGGGATAAACTGTTAACCTTTGTGGCTGCCTCTTGCGCCTGGCTGATGACGCGGTCCCTACAGCTCCAAGGCCGGCCTCTTGTTGGTGCGTGGCGATCACTGTTGGGCTCTACACCATGTCCTGCTGGCAAGGGATAGGTAAACCGAGGGAGAAGTATACCCCATTTCTCGGTGTATATACACTGGGTATACTAGTGCTTCAGTAAGCTAATCGCGGCCTTATTTTAAGTCTTTCATTAGGCCTTAAGACCAACCCCAAACAAATAACATGGGCTGGGCCAGGTCAGCGAGTCACTGGGGCCGTGGCAAAATTGTTGTTGATGTTGCGACGGTAGAAGCTTCCCAAGAAAAAAACTCGTGCCATATATATTTTTTGTTTCAGGTGAAACAAATTCTCGACTCAGCCTTTACTGTACTGACATTAAAGACACTTGTATAAATTAGTTGTATTTATGTATTATATCTATTTTTTTGTTAATATTTAACTTGTGCGAGAAGTATATTACATAGGTGTTGTTACTGTAATCTCCTCTCGTGTTCATCACTTTATGAACACGATTTTTTTTTAAATCTTATCATACCTGGAGTATTACTGGAGCGGGCACAGGGACCCACCTGAGCCAGGCTTGACTTGTAATAACATAGTCCGGTGGACTAACAATATAACTGGATATGTCAACCTCTTGGCTGACATATCCACCGTAACCTGGTTGGTCTCTTAACTGTGTTTGTATTGTCATTTGCTCAGATGACACTGCTCACTCATGGTCAGAAAAAATCAGAATGCCAGGCCATCGATGAATAATCAATTTAAATAACTATGTAATGGAATGTACTTGGCTAAGAATATAACGCTGCAAAAGGCCTAGGCTATCGGCGCATGTCAGCCAGATCAAGTTTGCCATCCACCATTTTCATTGATGTATCTTGTAAAGCAGTATATGAAGACGTTGAGTCACAATAACGTGGCTGAAGATATGAAGACTAAACCACCCACCAGAAGACGAGGAGACGACGACGTCTCGGTCCGTCCTGGACCATTATCAAGTCCATTGTGATGGGAGAGAGGTGGTTGTTGTTTTTAGGTTTAGCTACTCTGAACGAAATGCCCACGTAGTAGGGGCTATAGTGAGTCCGTAAGTGTTAGAACACGAAATAGAGTAGACACCAGCAGCATTTTAAGCAGAAGTATGAATCACATCACTACGAATAGTGTTAGTTTGTCAAAAGGCGAGCTTTATATCAAGAAAACGGTGTATTAGTGAGATACTTAAGTTCAGATATGAAGGGAAGGCATAGCACAGTGGTACTGGTGTTTGGAAACGGGTAACTAATCTAATAGATTAGGTAACACCTAACTAACAATCAAACTAACACTCTTCGTAGTAATCTGGTTCACACTGCTCCTCCTGCTTCTAATGCTCCTGGTGTCTACTCTATTTCTTGTTCGTCTTGTCCTCTCCAATACTTTGGGGAAACTGGCCGTACACTAAATGACAGACTTAAGGAACACAAAAGTGTTAAATCAGTAGACACAAACAATGCTCTTTTCTGTCATGTTAGGGGGACTAATCATTCTATTGATTGGTCTTCTAAAATAATTTTCCCTGCCTCTACTCAGACGTCGTCTTGTTAAATCAGCTCTGATACACAACACACCCAACATGACCCTTAGTCTTGGCTTTGTTACTGTTGACTCTTCCCTTTCACATTACATACTCACATGCTCTAACTTTTCTAACCCATCCCTAAGCCTACCCATCCCTTTTCTACAACTTTTTCTTTCTCCTCTTATTCTTACGTTCCTATTTTTTATATCCATTATTGCCACCTTACACCCCTTTATTACAAGGGGTGTAAGGTGGCAGTCAACTTACTGGCAATGGCAAACACAAATTTTGTTACACTTTATTACACTAAAATATTTTGTATTACTGTGTGTAGTTTTAGTCTATATTTTATACAACTATTAATGTGTGAGAAACCAAGCAATCTGTTCCTTAACAAGTAAATATGCAAAATCATCGGTCTTGAAACTTATTTACCCTTTTCTGTTTATTTTTCTTGAGTAAAAGAGATCGTCTGAATAAGCCGTTGTTTACAGAGTGCAGCTGATGGTTACCTGTGTGTGCAGTCAGCGTGTTAAGCGCTGCCTGTGTGTGCCGTCAGCGTGTTAAGCGCTGCCTGTGTGTGCAGTCAGCGTGTTAAGCACTACCTGTGTGTGCAGTCAGCGTGTTAAGCGCTGCCTGTGTGTGCAGTCAGCGTGTTAAGCACTACCTGTGTGTGCAGTCAGCGTGTTAAGCGCTGCCTGTGTGTGCAGTCAGCGTGTTAAGCGCTGCCTGTGTGTGCAGTCAGCGTGTTAAGCGCTGCCTGTGTGTGCAGTCAGCGTGTTAAGCGCTGCCTGTGTGTGCAGTCAGCGTGTTAAGCGCTGCCTGTGTGTGCAGTCAGCGTGTTAAGCGCTGCCTGTGTGTGCAGTCAGCGCACTTGTGATTGGATGATAAAATAAGTTATATAATTCTTATATTGTTTTAATGGCAGTGTTAGCCTATTTAAGTCAGTAAACTTTGTTTAATTAATAAATTCAGTTGTTTTGGTGTCATTTGAGTGAGCCGGTCGGAAGGGCTATCGACATGAACGAGGTATTTTTAAACTCTACTTGATAAAACAAATTATATATACGAGTCTTGCTTCATGTAAAAATATCTGCGTATGTGCGTGCGCTCAATTGTGTTCCTCTATCACATACGTAAGTAGAATGACTCAACAGCCTAATGCTGTCAGCTTTACATTCACATGAGCCTGTTGGAGCCAGCCCTCACAAGTCAAACATAGCCCCGGGCCGGGCTTGGGGGAGCAGAACTCCCAGAGCCCCATCCAGGTTCAATCTAGGTACTTCCCTTGAACTATCCATTCTTGTGAAGCGTCTGATATAACGGGTGCAGGGTTATGTGGTCTATAATGTTGTGACTTTTTGCTGCAACAGTATATGCACAGCCTTAAATATGATGCCCGGTGCATTTAATGCTCCTGCAGCACAAACCTGTTTTGTTTAGCGCACTCTTGAAAGAACTTCTCTTTTTGGCATCATCGGGTTACCAGGAGAAGGAAGTGTCCTGATGTTGACCAGACCACACACTAGAAGTTGAAGGGACGACGACGTTTCGGTCCGTCCTGGACCATTCTCAAGTCGCTTGTGACTTGAGAATGGTCCAGGACGGACCGAAACGTCGTCGTCCCTTCAACTTCTAGTGTGTGGTCTGGTCAACATACTTCAGCCACGTTATTGTGACTCATCGCCTGCAAGTGTCCTGATGGTCGGGAGGGATGGTAAGGGTGCGGCAGCTCTCTCTTAGTGACGGGGAGGAATGGCAGGTAATATCTACTTATCCGTCGTGATAGTGGGGAGAAAGGATGGCCCTAACCAAACCCTATGAAGGGGATAGGGCGAATGGCCGGTAGTACCTTTTAAATCCGTATGAAGAAGGATGTACCTTCTTAATGCTCGTGAAGGAGGATGGCAGACAGTACCTTCTTGATGCTCGTGAAGGAGGATGGCAGACAGTACCTTCTTGATGCTCGTGAAGGAGGATGGCAGACAGTACCTTCTTAATGCTCGTGAAGGAGGATGGCAGACAGTACCTTCTTAATGCTCGTGAAGGAGGATGGCAGACAGTACCTTCTTAATGCTCGTGAAGGAGGATGGCAGACAGTACCTTCTTAATGCTCGTGAAGGAGGATGGCAGACAGTACCTTCTTAATGCTCGTGAAGGAGGATGGCAGACATATTCCTTATGAAAGACAACGTAAGGCAGTACCCTCTTAGGCCTCGAAGGAGGGTGGCAGGTAGTCATTTATTAGGCAAACCTTTGAGAGGGTCATAGCAAGCGTTATCTGATTTATAGTTTTTAATTTATCTGAACTTGTTAATCGTCTGTGCTACATGATACCTGCTGGATGGGGTTGTGGGAGCTCTACTCCCCGGCTTGGGGCCAGGCTTGACTTGAGGTGGCCAGTCGGGTGTCTCGTTAAGTTACATGTAGCTGTGCAAGTCCTTGTGGTTGCTGCGACCAGGTTCAGGTGCGTGCCTCAACGCTTGAGGAATATCTCGTTTGTTTGTTTGGATTTGTCTTGAGAGCGCCCAGGTATCAGGTTACGGATATACCTGATCGTCGACTGCCTCATTTCTCGAGCTTCAGGAACAGTTTACAGTTTTTGTTCTACCTTACCGTTCAGATTTGTCATTTTGTTAACTACAAACTGTGTATAGCCTATTCTTTACAGTTTCGTGGCTGAGCATAAATTTGCAGTTTGATGGCGGTAGTGAGCTAACTGGCAGACTGTGAGGCACAGCCCCCAGGTGCCTGTAACCCGTCAGAGCGGGAGGCCTAGCCACTCCTTGTAAACCAGTACAAGTTATTACTTGTTTCTTAACATGAATTATTACTAGGGATTGTTAAATATTCTGGTTGTTCAATATTTTGCTGGTTAAAAGCGGTTTTGGTAATTGCTTACTTATCATATTTGTCGTGTTAATGAAATAATTACAGAAGTGTAGCAGTTACGAGGAAATCTTATATAAAGCTTAAGTAGACATTTTTATTTATACAAAATTAAGATTTCAATGAAAAATCCCTCTACTCCCATTTTCCAAGGTTTTAATATATACTTAACTACATAACTCCCGGCATTTTTATTACCATACCGTCTTAAAATGATACCATCCTCATATATATATCATTCATACCTTGGGCTGAAAGATCCTTCACTAAAAAGTCGGCTGTTCCCTTATTGTCTTACCTTAATGGGTTAAACCAAGCTGATATGGTTTAGCTGTAGGAACGAAATCAGCTGAAGTTAATCCGCCCAGGAATTAGCTTCAAGGCTCTGCCGCAGCCCTTACAGCTCATTTTTGACCCAGAGTTAATAAGACAGTTAAGAGCTCTCCATATCTGGCGTCGATCTGGAGATGACCTCGGGGTAGGGGATGAAGATCTATATCTACAGTATCTTTCCTCATTTCGACCTGGATTAATCTTCACTGTCCACGGAAGGAAGAAAATATCATGATGTTTAACACTATAAACATCAGATGACCACGGTTGTTCAACATCTTCCCAGCAAGTATAAGAAATATTGCCGGAACAACCGTGGACATCAAGAGAAAACTAGATAAATTTCTTCAAGAAGTGCCTGACCAACCGGGCTGTGGTGGATATGTGGGCCTGCGGGCCGCTCCAAGCAACAGCCTGGTGGACCAAGCTCTAACAAGTCAAGCGTGCCCTCGGCCGGGCTTGGGGAGTAGAACAACTCCCAGAACCCCCATCAAGAAGATATTCCGATCAATTAGATAACAGAAGTTAACTTTCCAGACCTCGGATAGGAACTATGCATTTCTGCTGTAGCTATGTTGATCAGATATTTTAATTTTGCCCGGGAGGGCTAGTTTATTGGACATTGTCGCTCAGTGTGAGTAAACATACCTCATGTTCCAGAGAAACGGTTTCGCTTCTTAATGTATTTGTGCCAGTCATCACTTTATTTTATTTTATGTTGTGTTGCGGCAGCTAAAGTGCACAAAAAATTTCAGTACCAACAGGCTTGTACCAATCAGCTGTAGTGAGACGTTTGATTAGGCCTCTGCTAATTGGTTACTATGCTGTACTTACCTGTAGTCGGTTTCGAGAGTTATGCTCTGCAAGCCCGGTTCTGCAAGGCTAGTTTGGTGATAAACGTGTTTCGTCGCGCTGTTGCCTGCAGCTCCACGCAGGCCCCCACATAACAACAACAACCTGGCCGGTCCAGTACTTCTGCAGGAATTTTTCCAATTGCCTCTTGAAAACATGTTCTTTTGTTCCGGCAATATTTCTTATATTTGGTAGGAGGAAGTTGTGCTACAGGAAGGACATACATTAACTTGAAAACATTCAAAGAAGGATGGTAACGTCCGAACATTGCCGTTGTTTTAGCTTCAGCTACTCGGAACAAAAAGTTGCAAGTTGCACGGGCTATGGTGAGCCCGTGATGGACTTACTTCGCACAGGAGCAGGGCTGTATCGATGAATGTCCGAGCGTCGTGAGCTCAGCATCATAAATCGTGCATACAACAGGAGATTAAGAACACTTAAGTTACACGTACTGAAAGCTACAACAGGGTCTCAGTTTTGTGATGGCCTCCAGAGTCTGGGACCGTTACACAATAAGAGTTAAGGGTTCACTGTGCTGTTTGCTATTCTGATTGAAGTGCCATCACACAAGTGCCCCAGAGCGCTCAGAAACACAACACATGTGGAACATTTCCTGAGGGTTAAAATTAGTATCTAATTTTTCTTGCAGCAAATCTCAATTTAAGATAAGTCATGCACGTTTTCCTCGTAATTTTTTTTTGGGGGGGGGAGGGGGATTGTGCTAAAGCTAGAGTAAGCAAGATATACATATATATATATATATATATATATATATATATATATATATATATATATATATATATATATATATATATATATATATATATGTCGTACCTAGTAGCCAGAACGCACTTCTCAGCCTACTATGCAAGGCCCGATTTGCCTAATAAGCCAAGTTTTCATGAATTATTTGTTTTTCGACTACCTAACCTACCTAACCTAACCTAACTTTTTCGGCTACCTAACTTAACCTAACCTATAAAGATAGGTTAGGTTAGGTTAGGTAGGGTTGGTTAGGTTCGGTCATATAACTACGTTAATTTTAACTCCAATAAAAAAAAATTAACCTCATACATAATGAATGGGTAGCTTTATCATTTCATAAGAAAAAATTAGAGAAAATATATTAATTCAGGAAAACTTGGCTTATTAGGCAAACCGGGCCTTGCATGTAGGCCAAAAAGTGAGTTCTGGCTACTAGGTACGACATATATATATATATATATTAAATGATAGGCAAGGGGCTGGAGGTAGTAGAGGCAAGTTGCATACTTTGGTTTAAAACAAGCTCTGACAGGTATGTCCGAGCTCGAAGGTGGAAGGGAACAGTACATACGTGAGCTAGAGCTCAACCCCCGCAACCAGGTGAAGACATGTGAGCTAGAATTCAATTTCCTGAAGTATACATAGGTAAGATCACGTATACATACAAAACACTTCATCAATATCACACTGCATTTTCCTTAAAGTTCAGTTTCCTCGGCCCTGAATTGTGAGTGAAGGATGGAAGCCAACTGGACTTCACCGCAATGTCTGGGAGAAAGTTGGTCAAGCACTCAGCCAGGGACGCCTACCTGCGCCACTCCATATAGCTCTGGACACATGTCATCAGTATCTCTCTCTCTCTCCAGACTTACTTACCCAGCTGCACAAGAGAGACGATCAGCTACATCAAAACAATATTGATTTATTTTGGCCTGCCAGTGTGGATGAGATATTAGGCTTGCTTGTTATTATCTCGTGTGATTTTGTTTCCTGTAACTCCTCCCCCCCCCTCCCTTCCTTCCAATATTTTTTTTTCAACATCAGGAATCATGTGGGGCTATATAACCAGAGTCTGCAGCTTAAACACCCACATATCCCAGACACCCGAGGTATATATTAAAAGTACTGTAGTATGATACCAGTTTTTAAAAATAACGAAAGTTAACATCTTATTATCTTGAAATATCTTGAAAGTTATCTTGAAATCTCAAGATAACCTCAAGATATATCACCAATATATAGTTAACATATGTTTTTACTGATCTGTTGAGGAATCTGATGTTTAAATGTTCCTCCTCATACTGCCTCAGTTTAAAGAGCAGATGATGTCCATGTTCGCTCAGTGTTAACAAAGCCTTACAATGCCTCAGTAAACACACTATTTGATTACAAAGTTAAGCAGTGATGGCATGCAGTCGTGTAGAATGTCTAACAGACTCGCTAGTTAATAAAAACAAGATGTTTATTCAGTCTTGTCTACGAAAAAGGCTGCAGAACTTTCTAATATTAGTTAAACAATGGAACTGAAGTTATGTATTTATGCAAGGATAGAACAGAATGGAAAACATCACTTTCCTTAACCTAAGAATTTTCAGTAATTTATTTAAATTTCGACAGTTCAACTTCGAAGGGAAAATAATCGGCTGTTGTGTAGTTAAAGTATTACATGTGAGGTTATCGGCACCTACAGATATCTTTAGAATCGAACTAAAGAATTGTAATAAAATACCTATAATGAAGTAGGTCTTAAGACTTTGCAGATGTGCTGTGCAGCCACGAACACCCTGAATGATGTGGGTTCCCAGCTTTATTGGCAACAGGTCTATCGATCTTTATTTTAACAGACTGACGTATTATTGGATGGAATTAATGCTTAGATAGCCGTCTCCGGCGGCAACAATCATCAATCATTTTAGCCTCTTTAATGATGAGAATTTAGTAACCCTAGTTTAAAGTTTAGTTGTAACATTACTGTTTTAATTTATACGTAAAACCTGAAGTACTCGTAAAGTTTGTAAGGCGTGTATACAAAACTTGTATTCCAGTTGAGCCGCCGGAGTGATTTAATCCAATGTATTTATATCATTTACCTAACACACTTGAACAGTCTCAGTGACAATATTATCTAATTATATAAGCTAGCCAGAGGCTACGTTAATTATTTCCTAAAGCATAATTATAATTAACACGTGGGTGTAACGGCTGCTCTAGGCAAGAGTTCTTTAGTTGTAGAAGAGTAATTATTTCTACTTTAGCCGTGTTGTGATGAGTAATGAGGTTGTGAAGAGTATGCATGCGTGGGTAGGAGAGTGTTCTCACGCATGCACGCGAGACCCGGAGCCCAATTACTGCTCAAGTTGAAATAACAAACGGTAAAGTTATTTTCCTCTTGAGATGTGTACCATGAGAGTCGATAAACGTATGGTAAACTAATGAATAGAAACTCGTGGGTAAACTAATGAAAATACAATTTTGGAGATCGGGGAGCTTAAATGGTGAGGTGGAAACCGGTAGTAACATCCAGGGACAAAGCATATTGGTAGAGACCTTGGGACAATGGGTGCCAGCGGCGAAGCTGAAACGAATTGCAGTCATGTAGAAAGTGCGTAGCAATTAAAGGCATAATGAAGAGCTTATTGATTTTAGAGCTATGCAATTACTTTACCCATTTTCGTTTTCCTTAATATATCTTAAATTATCCCAAGTTTGCTAATGCAATGTCTATGTAGCCTATGATAAACCATAGTGAGATGGGGTCTTAGTTTGACCTCTGTATATTTTAAGGTAGCCGCATAAATGTCATGTATCTATCTTGAGGTTATCTTTAGTTATCTTGAGATGATTTCGGGGTTTAGCGTCCCCCGCGGCCCGGTCCTCGACCAGGCCTCCTTTTTGTTACACACTTTAGGAAGCAGCCCGTAGCAGCTGTCTAACTCCCAGGTACCTATTTACTGTTAGGTAACAGGGACATCAAGGTGAAAGAAACATTTTGCCCATTTGTCTCCGTTTCCACCGGGGATCGAACCAGGGACCGACTACGAATGGGTGGACTACGAATCCAAAGCGCTGTCCACCCAGCTGTCAGGCGCCCTAAATCCCTAAAAAATTATAAAAACCAAAATACACAAATAAAATCTCAGTAACGTGATATATCTATGAGGAAATGTTTAAAGCAGGCCGGCAGGACTGAACTAGCACCCACAGAATTGGTTCGGGCGGACTCCAGATTGTGTAACTTTTAAGCAGATCATGGTTCGTGATTTCTGTGGTGATCCAGGATGTTGGTTTGAGTCCATCTTTCTGTTTTAAAGACTTTCTCAATAGCTAAAATATTTATTGTACTATTTGCAGAAACTGGAAAAGGAGGAATCGAATTGTACGCAAGGGTTGAGAAAGTCAGGTAGGCTATGGGGGATGATTGCAAGGGTTAGGATATTATACAATTAGGGCATGAGAAGGCGCGGCCCCTCGGGGCTGTCGTGGTGCTTAGTGGCTCTCCAGGCTACCCAGCAGGCAACACGCGTCCTTCCTCACCTGCTCTTAAGGGCTCTGATGGTGGTTCTCTTGGTAGTGTTACTGCTGATGGGTTTATGCCTGCTTCTAATAATGATACGCTTCCATCACGTTAATTTTGATAGAAAAAATTGTAATCGCTGCTGCTAGTTGTGCTATTATGGGGTTGGGGTGGCCGGTGCTGCCCTCCCTCCCTTCATAACCCTGACCAATCACGGCGTGACTGGTTCTGTGGGTGATGGCAGGCCAGAATGTCATCACCCACGTCTCGTAGAGTGCATGTGCCACTCGCTGCGTTAATATTTATTGCCTTTATGTCTGACGTACTGAAACAAAAACTTATCTAACCACATGAATATGGCATTTGTCATATTAAAAAAAATTATTGGAATGTAATGGATAAAGATAAATGAATCAACCAAAGGTAGTAGTGTCGATGATAGTTTTATAGTAAAATGCTGTGCGACGGATATTATTTATTGTCGAGGAAAGAGTTTGTATATCACACTCGGAACCATTAATATATGTATAAGGGAATGAGGCCAGCTAGCAACCTATCCCTTCATCTTCCCAGCAGTCCGTCTAGTCAGCCACTAGCCATTAACGTTTCCCCAGCCACCCACCTACCATGCAGTGTGGTAATATGAGGTGGGGAAGGCGTGGGCGTCACAGTACACGCCACTATGCTTGGCGGGAACAGTCAACACGTAACGGTATGTACAGAGCCCAGGCATTTCCGCTTCCCCCATGTGCCCATGGTGGCCCACGAGCTGCAGCACCTCCGCCACTCAGCCCTGCAGCCTCCACTCCCAGGAAGATGGCGCGGGGATACGAGCAAGTATTTCACAAAGTTTCTAGCGCTTATTCTGTCGTTACTACATTCTTATTAGACGACCTTCAGTCGATTTGGCAACATTGCTTGCATACACCCACCCCGCTTTCGATGATTTTTTTTTGTATTTAACATGTGTTTATCTTCAAACATCAGTTGTAACTTAATAAACATTTAATTCCAGATTCCTTTAAATTGCATTGACTTTTACATTTATACGATAACTCACAGCGCTTGGTGTTAGATTGAACTTTTATGTTTGCGCCAGGTGGTAGCGCGGGGTGGTTGTTGGGAGCCAGGGAGGCGGCGGCGGCCTCCAGCATGGTGGTGGTGCTGCGGTAACTTCCTCCCTCAGGCAGTCTGGTGTACAGTCACTCCACACCCAGGCGCTGCGGCAGTCACTCCACACTCCAACTGGCACTCGCCTTTTTCACCTTAGAAGCACGTCGCAACACCTGGAGACTTGTACACCAGAAACCCACCACGTGGTCTACGTATTCATGACCCTGATGGTCTTGTAAAGCTTTTATAAGAACATAATAGTTAGCTATGGTTTCACCCCCGTTTTTATGGTCCCGAAGACGAGTTTATTGGGCAGCGCCACTCAGTCTGTGAGTGAACATCCACCAGTGACAGTATTGGGCAGCGTCACTCATCCTTGAGTGAACATCCCACCATAGTGGCAGTATTGGGCAGCGTCACTCATCCTTGAGTGAACATCCCACCATAGTGGCAGTATTGGGCAGCGTTACTCATCCTTGAGTGAACATCCCACCATAGTGGCATGTTATGCGCCCCTTTAATACGAAGAAACCCTACTTGGCTGTCCGCCGTGGTCCTGTCATCCAGACGGGGCTGGGACTCTCATGACTGTCTAGTTGAACACTGTCAAACAAGAAGTTATTTTTTCAGCCTTCAGGCTCACATTATCTTCCCGGGAAAAGTGTTTTTAATAACCGGATTTTAATTGTGAAACCTTTACTTAGTTTGATATAATTAAACACTAATTGTTCAACTTTCTTAAAGAATGAGAACGTTAATAAATGGTTTTATATTCAGATCTCGCACGACTTGATAATGATCCGGGACCGAATGAAATGTCTTCGTTCCTCCATTTACTGATGTGTGGTTTGGTCACCATGATTTCATATTGCTGGTATACGTAGCTGTTATTCCTTCGACCCGGCTCAACTCTGAGGCACTAAATAGTTATTTGAAAGCCTATCTCCCTCTTCATATCTCTCTCTCACAACCCACGCGTCTCCCCCCAAGCCTACTGTCACTCCCCGAACTTATATCACTTGAACAACACTCACCTCCACCACCTTACCTTGAGGCTACCTTGAGGTGATTTCGGGACCCCGCGGCCCTGTTGTCGACCAGGCCTTCCTTCAGGCCTACTACTACTTCCACCACCATTGCCAACACTAACACTATTATCTCGACAACCACTATCTCCCTCATTATTGCTGGTACCACCGCCATTATCGACACCATCAGTACTACCACCACTATTAACTCCACCACCTTCATTACTGCAGCTACCACCACCAGTACCTCTATTGCAACCCCTATTGTCCTTCCACCACCACCACTGTTACATCAGGATCACCATCAACCTACAGCCGCCACCACCATCACCGAGCTTACATCAGCCTGAGGTCATTACACCAGCCTGTATTACCTGTATTGTCTGTATTACCCCATTTTTCATCACATTGGTCTGTTCGTATCGTGAGAGAATTGTCCTGGCGATACCTCACTTATCACCTATCAGAACATATATAGTTTTTAAGACATTTGTCTTGCATTCAAGTTCCGCATTAAAAGTTAGTTTGTAGTTGAAAATATAATGGAAGGTTAAGGTGTGGGTTTTAAATGTGGCAGGCTAGGATATTGTATGGTTGTGGTTGAAACCATACTGGTTGTGGTTGAAACCATACTGGTTGTGGTTGAACGTCACTTGGAACGTTTGTCAATGTTTATTATGATTAAACATAGCACGTTTTACTAGGGTTAGCTGTTGTGAAAACAGCACAAATACTAATATTTTCAACATTTTACACGAAGCATATAATGTGAAATATGTCTCGGCAATGTTTCGTCGTTTACATTTTGCTGAACATTTCTTTGTCCGACATTTAATTATTCCTCACCGAGTACTGTAACATTTGCCAGCAACAATGAATGTCACTTTTATTAGTTTGTTCTGCCTAAGAAATAACAGATCTCTAATGTATTGTTTCATTGCTTTTATAGTGTTAGACATTTATATGAGATGAAATAACTGTATGCAGATGCAGTTGGTTGTGACAGTTGTGTGGTACGTTTGGGTGAGAATATTGCCAGGTTGTCTTGAGACAGCTTCACTAATGGTTCCAAAGGTGCAGCGGTCACTAGACGTGCAAGTCACTCCCGGCTGGTGGGTCATGGAGCACTTAGTTGTGGCAAGGTCGTGAGTGTAATGTAAGAGTGGAAAACCTGCACCATTGGGGTGTTCTTGAAGGGTTCGTTATGCGGCGAGACAACAAGGAACGTATATTGTTTATATCGAGGCTGTCAATAGTCTGTCTTTCAAGAGGAAACTTGAACAATTTCTGCAGGACTTACTGGATCAGTTTGACTGTGATGTCTATGCAGTCCTGTGGGCTACGAAATCAGACATGTTCACAGACCAGGCAGTCACCGGGAAGTCAAAACCAAGCTGGGCTGTGGCAGTAGACACACTCATGAAAATGTTCACAGGTAGACCCGTTAATAACGTACAACTGCGTTGGTGAGCAAAGAGAGGTATGCTCACCTTCATATACTCCGGGGAGAACCTCAGCATTAAGCTATACCCGGCGGCCGTTACCTGTAACTATACCTCATTGAGTAGGTTACAGCCACATAACAATACTGCAGTAGTTTGCCTAACCTCCAGAAGTATAACGTTTAAGGAATCTAGTTGTCGAGCGCCAGTACAGTTTGTGAAGGGATGAACTATCAATTGCAAAGTAACAGAGCCCTACTTTGGGCTCTATATTAGGAGCATATAATCTCTTCCCACAACCAGACCATCACCAGAGAAGTCTTAACAACAACACAGATAGATACAGTGATAGCAGACGGCTTGACATCTGCGAGCACTAACATCAAAATTGTCAACACCAGCAATCAACAGCCAATTAATGCACAACTATATTCTACCCACTTCAAGACTCCGTACCAGTATAGAAGCATCAAGAGGAAGTATAGGCCAATAGGCCCTTTGCAATTACTCCATTCTTCCCTTTCACTTATCCAATTTATAACCCATTGAACCGTGTTCGTCTGTGTTGGTCAAAAGTTTGTTCACCTCATC
>WNGS01165523.1:27817289-27849031 GCA_020271785.1 Procambarus virginalis | reverse complement strand
TTAACAGTTTTTCTTTTTTATACCTGCATTTGGGTTGAGGTGATATGCTACAATGTTTGGGGTGAGGTGAGAACAAACACAGACACGAAACAAGGTTATGCTAAAGGGGACAATAGATCTGTAACTGCAGAAGGCTTTTGCCTTCTGCAGTTACTATTGGCCCGTATTTCTTGATGTTCTATATTGGAGCGGAGTCTTGAAGTGGGTAGAATATAGTTGTGCTTTAATTGGCTGTTGATTGCTGGGTGTTGACTTCTTGATTGTAGTGCCTCGCAAGATGTCAAGCCGCCTGTTGTCGCTGTATCTATCATGATTTCTGTGTTGTTTGTTAAGATTTCTCTGGTGATGGTTTGGTTGTGGGAAGAATTATATGTTCCTTGATAGAGCCCTGTTGCTTATGCATCGTTAATCGCCTGGAAAGAGATGTTGTTGTCTTGCCTATATATTGAGTTCTTTGGGCTTACAGTCCCCAAGTGGGCATTTGAAGGCATAGACGACATTGGTCTCTTTCAAAGCGTTCTGCTTTGTGTCTGGAGAGTTTCTCATGAGTAGGTTGGCAGTTTTCTTGGTTTTATAGTAAATCGTCAATTGTATCTTCTGATTTTTGTCTGTAGGGATAACGTTCTATTAACAATATCTTTCAGGACCCTTTCCTCCGTTTTATGAGCTGTGGAGAAGAAGTTCCTGTAAAATAGTCTAATAGGGGTATAGGTGTTGTGTTAGTTGTATCTTCAGAGGTTGCATGGCGTTTCACTTTCCTTCTTATGATGTCTTCAATGAAACCATTGGAGAAACCATTACTTTTTCGGTCATATTTAATAACATATGTCTACAGGAAAGACTGCTACCAAAATATACTATATATTATATATATATATACTATATATATATATATATATATATATATATATATATTATATATATATTATATATATCGATATATATATATATATATATATTATATATAATATATATATATATGTGTGTGTGTGTATGTGCAGAAATAATATTAATAAAACAATTAACATCGTGTAGTGTACTCTATATATCAAAATATATTACTTTGAAACCCATATCATTCACTAAAAAAAATTGGGCTACTCTTATTACAAATTCGCTACTTTTAGACCGTCAGCTCGCTACTTTCAGCAATTTAGATCTGGCAACCCTGAGCGTGGCGGCAGAACCCACATGCACAGACGGTACCAGTCTGGCGTGGGCCGTCCTGTTAGACGGGAGGGTGATGCAGCCCGTCTCTGCTGCTTTCAGTTGAAAGGGAAATTTGCTACATCTGGAGTGCTATTGCCTTTAAGTGTTACGTGGAAGTGTTCGTTGTTACAGTGTAGTCGAAGTGTTATACAACTTGTTGAGTGTTGGTGCTACTTAAGAGTAAGGAGTGGATATGTGAGGCAGTGGCGTCAGTTGGCCTGGCTGGGTCCCTTCACTGGTGTGGTGCCGGCTTGATCACTCACCAACACGTATGATCACTGTACTCCCTGCTACACTCCTCACACACTGCTTCCTATACATCTGTAACATCTTCACCGCTCTTCAGCAAGGCAAGTCCACAATACTGCTGTTTCCAGCATGCGCTTAGACTCCTACATCTGGCTTTGTTCTGTTTCAAGGGTGGAAGTTCCTCTTTAGTCTACACAAGTCAAGAACACCGTGGCGGATCAAAAGTTGTGTATTGCGAGGAATAATATGATATTCATTTGACTTTATTGTCCAATGTTTTACAAAATCAGTACCGTATATGACAATTGCAGGAGATAAATCACCCTATAGCCCTAAACGGGGTCTCGGAAGTACAGTCGGGTTCCTTGCACAATCGAGAATTCCGGGTTCGAATCCCGGGCATTAGGTGAAAGGCACATTTCCTTTCACCTAATCCACCTGTTCACCTAGCAGTGAGTAAGTACTCAGGAGTTATTCAGCTTGTTGTGGAGTTGCATCCTGGGCGGGGTCAGTAATTCGACTTTGAGGGGGGGGGAGGGATGTTGATAAAAGCCTAACGTGTATAAATACACCCTGGCTTCCTGTCCCCCGACATAATGAATTATAATTATAAACAACCCTCCAAAGGTAGTGTCTGCAGATTAGCGATGTTCGATTTTGATTCAATGTTGATTTTGATAACTTACACCTCACAAGTGGAGTTGTTCATTGATAACGCATTATTTTCTTTGAAAAGTAAAAATCACAAACGCAAAACATAAGTCCTCCTTTGTCTTCACCGTCGGAGAAAAACTCTCGGCTTAAATAGGCAAATGAAGTTACTACTAGGCTAGTCCGACAAATCCTTAAGTTTTCAACTAAGCATATACATGCTGGGAAACGCGGCTAGTAAACTATACAACACTTGTACTAGCGCTCATGTCGTACATTTAAACAAAAACCCAGAATATAAAGAATTATTGAAACCATTGGCACCTTGTGCACGTCTTAAATACACAGTGCACAGTGGAGCAAGATGTCGGAGGGTACACAGTTCGTGTTTACATTTGCACAGATTCAAATTGGCGGGGTCCATTGCAGCGCGTTTTCTTACAAAACAAAAAATAACGAGCAAGATATTCAACGGCTTGCCGACCTCAACGGGAATCGAACATTAACTAATAGAACACTAGCCTAATACCACCAGCGAATACCTTGTTATTTTTACTTGTAAATAGTAGAGAGATATAAGTCGCATCGTACACAAGACCGTTTGCCAAAGGATTTTGAAACTTACCTAACCTTACCCAGCATAACTGAACCTAACACAGCTTAACCTAAGCAAATACCTCCTAACTTAATGATACATATTGTTTCAGCAATAAAAAAATAGGCTTTGCCGAACCGACTTGTGCAGGAGTTGACTGTACCCGTACAGTCAACTTAATTTGTCTTTGCAACATAAATAGAAAATCTTTTCCGGTTTGTCCAAATTCAATAGTACCGATTTCTGCCTTCAAATTGCATTGTACATCCATATATGTACTATGGTCATCATCGTTACTATAAGTACAGTAGTACTACCAAAGCAGGAGGCTGGGCTGTATACAACATGTTTACTGCATTATATACAATATATATTCCGCATTGTTTACATTATGTACTCCACGTTATAAAGGCATACATTATATACAGTACTCAACAATTGTATAAATATTATACTCTGCATATTATGTTTAATATATGCTTAACATATTTTATATTCTCATTAGATTCGTATGTATACTCAGGACAATATTCAATATGTACACATGCATGTACTCTTGACATTGTGAAATATGCACTCGAAACACTGAAAAATTCTCTCAAGACTGTACAATATGTACTGTATTTAGTTTTATCAATATGTACTCAGTACGTATTCGGTACACTTATATCAATTCGGTATTATATGTAATGTCTAATACTTAGCCTAACTCAAGAGTGTACATTCCACTGTGTACATTTTATACCTCGTGTACACTCCTGTGTACGTTATAACGTGTACTGTAATCGGTAGATTATATAGCTACAATGTATATCTTGCTTCAGTATTTTGAAGAATTTGATGAGATCATCCCTCACGTGGCAGGTTTGTAGTGTTGTTCGTCCTGAGAGACTCAACCTTTCCTGGTATGAAGGTTAGCTTAGTTGTGGAATGATTTTTGTCGCTCTACCTTGAACTTTTTCGAAAGTAGTATGTCCTTGTTTAAGGTGGTAGCTCTGTGCATAGATACAGTAGTCCAGACATTTCTTACTTTATTCCTTAAAACCTGTGGTAGCCTAAACCTTTATAATGTCTTTCATGGAGTACAGTATCTAAGACTGCAAAATTGAATATAAATAATGTCAAAATATATTTCGCTGTCGACTGCTTCAAAAGAACAAATACGTTACAAATAAGCGGGCATTACTCAAGTCATGCGGCGAGTTCTTCGTCAATTTCCTTTTTAAGATGTTTACGAATAGTATTTGTAATTATCTATTCAAGTAATTTACCCCACAATGGACGGTAGCAAGATGCAAATTGTATCACAAATGCATTTGAAGGGATGTTATCTTCATCTTTAACAGTCTCGTATGTTGCATCCCGTGCTTATGCGACAACGTTTTGGTGTCTGTATTTCAGAGGGACGAAAGGAGACCATGTTGTATATTTGACAGTTATTTAATTAGTAGGCAGATTAGTTATGATATCTTAGTTTTCGTTAGTGTCTTTATTTATTTGCTATTGCGTGCTTGAAACAAGTCCTGAGGAGTGTGAAGGCAGACAAAAAGGAGTGTCTTAACCTTGAGTCCCAAGGAATGTTTGTGCTTGCTTCGTCAATACTGATGCTCATCCTCGGGTTTTTTTTTAATCATTGACTAGTACGTTCTCGACTCATAATACGGAAATCCCAGGCGGGACAGAAATATTTGGGCACGTTTCCTATCGCCTAATACCTCTGATCATCTAGCAGTAAATAGGTACCCCAGAAGTTAGACAGCTTGTTGTTCGGTTGCATGCTGGGCGAGGGTCAGTAGTTCCATCTTGTGGTTGTGGGGGGGAGGGGAGGCTCGATAAAAGCCTAACGTATATATTTACAGACTGTTTGTCCCCGAAAAAATTAATTAATTTATTATTATTGATATCTGCCTTTCTTCATCCTTTCGTTTGTAATTTAAAGTTAAGAGGTTATAATTTTTAAATGTATTAGTTCAGTGCAGACAGTAAGTCACAAGAACGGGGCTGAAAATTAAACACCCAACTCACACATCTTAGAATAAAAGAAGTGACGACATTTCTGTCTGTCCTGGACCATTGTCAAAGTATGCTTTAGGGCACCACCAATTGTAAGATTGAATAGATTTATGGGGCGCCTGACAGCTGAGTGGATAGCGCTTCGGATTCGTAGTCCTGAGGTTCCGGGTTCGATCCCCGGTGGAGACGGAGACAAATAGGCAAAATGTTTCTTTCACTCGGATACTCCTGTTACCTAGCAGTAAATAGGTACCTGGGAGTTAGACAGCTGCTACGGGTTGCTACCTGGGGGTGTGTAACAAAAGGAGGCCTGGTCGAGGACCGGGCCGCGGGGACGCTAAGCCCCGAAATCATCTCAAGATAACCTCAAGAAGTTCAAGTACGTTTATTGAGACAATAAAATACATCTCAAAGGGATAGAGTAGTTTTGGCTATTTTTACTCCCTACCTACCTTATTAACAAGCTCAGGGGTATTATTCTATGAGTTCCAAGTTTATCTGTACAGATAATTTTACGGAAGTGTTCTAATTCGGAACCAGTATTGCAGTTGAACTGTGAATTAATTGTGACAGTTGGTGTAGGCATATAATCGTTCTTTATTTGGTTTTAAATCAGAGTCTATCTACATGCCATCTCACCAAAGTGATGTTCTTAACGTATCTCTAATCTATAATATATTACAACGTTCAATATATAAACGTTACTATAAAAATATATATTAGCTCTGTTTAGAATTAGAAAGATATGGTTGAAGTACCTTTTGCTCAATATGTAACAGAATTATCTTCGTAGCCTTTGCTCCTGGCTGTTAACATGGGTTTATATCCTTAACTCACACCTCATTTAACCAAAGAAGGTCAGATGTATCTGTAAAAGAATTGTTAAAGAATCCTCGTCTCATATTTCAGAGTCCTGTTTTGATACACTAATATTTTAGAAGAAGGATGGACCTTTGTATATAAACTCAAAATAACATTTGTACAGAATTTTAGCATGCTTCATATGAAACATTTAATTTTAATGTTATATAGGCCTTTGTAGTGCTGGTCAGACGGAAATTAGTTATAAGACATTCAGAATCCAATGAACATAATCTGCAGCGGTGTTACCAAGTGTCATTGTCTTTACCAAAGAGTAAAATTGTTAACTTTGGAAAATAAAATTATAACTTACGCTACTTACTGTTAGCTTGACAAAGCACATATTAGTAAATTTAATCACCAAAGAGATCAGAAAGTAATTATGATAAATATAGGTCTAAAACTTAAGCTAGCAGTGTATGACTACTTTGTTCAATACTACTACTGAACTTTGTGTGTTGAGTCTACCACTGGTAAGAAAAAGAGCTAAAACCATTGAAGATTGCAATGACTTGAACGCAGAAGCTGCTAATATTGCCGGAACAAATGTGGACTTGGAAGAACAAATTAGATAAAGTTCTTGCAAATAGTACCGGACCAACCGGGCTGTAGTGGGTATGTGGATCTACGAGCTTGGCCGCGGGTCGGGCTCCAGGAGTAGAACTCCCGAGGTAAGATCACCTGGTAAGATCGAGGTAAGATGTCAGGATCCGAGGAATAGTTCAAGAATTCAACTAATAATATAAACCACATATTTGGTGAAAGATCACAACTGAAGAAAGAATAAAACAAACCTACATTTGCATCGCATCAACCTTGAGTGCCAATGTACATGGTAAATAGGCTTACAGGTCCCAGAAGAAAAAAGTCACTGTCAACATTGTGGAGAATGTCTGGCGGAGTACTTGAACATTGTCTTAAACGCTGCAGTTACATATAATAATGTCAGATTGTCCATGAGATTTAACATCACACAAGTAAAACACAACAGATATAACTTTACTGATACCAATATACGAATTATAAATACTTATCCATCGCCTGAGAAACGCTCATTGGGTCTTAAGTTCACTTTTCAAGAGCGGGTGGAGGATGTTCTGTTAACAAGATCTCGATGGGTGGGAATAGGAGGACAAGAAGTGATTTTATGCTTTTCTGTTACTTATTGCAATTAGTTCAGGCAGTTGCAGCCTCAGTGTGGCCAAAAGATGTACGCTTCCTATTTGACTTAATTTTTAATAAATTGATCCCAATATCTGAACCGTAGTTCATTCAGAGAGGGCTGAAACCAGACGAATATATTTTTTATTGAGCCATTTTGTCGCTGGTGTTTAAAGGGTGTGGTGGGAACCCGGTGGTTGTTTGGGGGAGAGGGGGATAAACTGTTAACCTTTGTGGCTGCCTCTTGCGCCTGGCTGATGACGCGGTCCCTACAGCTCCAAGGCCGGCCTCTTGTTGGTGCGTGGCGATCACTGTTGGGCTCTACACCATGTCCTGCTGGCAAGGGATAGGTAAACCGAGGGAGAAGTATACCCCATTTCTCGGTGTATATACACTGGGTATACTAGTGCTTCAGTAAGCTAATCGCGGCCTTATTTTAAGTCTTTCATTAGGCCTTAAGACCAACCCCAAACAAATAACATGGGCTGGGCCAGGTCAGCGAGTCACTGGGGCCGTGGCAAAATTGTTGTTGATGTTGCGACGGTAGAAGCTTCCCAAGAAAAAAACTCGTGCCATATATATTTTTTGTTTCAGGTGAAACAAATTCTCGACTCAGCCTTTACTGTACTGACATTAAAGACACTTGTATAAATTAGTTGTATTTATGTATTATATCTATTTTTTTGTTAATATTTAACTTGTGCGAGAAGTATATTACATAGGTGTTGTTACTGTAATCTCCTCTCGTGTTCATCACTTTATGAACACGATTTTTTTTTTAAATCTTATCATACCTGGAGTATTACTGGAGCGGGCACAGGGACCCACCTGAGCCAGGCTTGACTTGTAATAACATAGTCCGGTGGACTAACAATATAACTGGATATGTCAACCTCTTGGCTGACATATCCACCGTAACCTGGTTGGTCTCTTAACTGTGTTTGTATTGTCATTTGCTCAGATGACACTGCTCACTCATGGTCAGAAAAAATCAGAATGCCAGGCCATCGATGAATAATCAATTTAAATAACTATGTAATGGAATGTACTTGGCTAAGAATATAACGCTGCAAAAGGCCTAGGCTATCGGCGCATGTCAGCCAGATCAAGTTTGCCATCCACCATTTTCATTGATGTATCTTGTAAAGCAGTATATGAAGACGTTGAGTCACAATAACGTGGCTGAAGATATGAAGACTAAACCACTTACCAGAAGACGAGGAGACGACGACGTCTCGGTCCGTCCTGGACCATTATCAAGTCCTTTGTGATGGGAGAGAGGTGGTTGTTGTTTTTAGGTTTAGCTACTCTGAACGAAATGCCCACGTAGTAGGGGCTATAGTGAGTCCGTAAGTGTTAGAACACGAAATAGAGTAGACACCAGCAGCATTTTAAGCAGAAGTATGAACCACATCACTACGAATAGTGTTAGTTTGTCAAAAGGCGAGCTTTATATCAAGAAAACGGTGTATTAGTGAGATACTTAAGTTCAGATATGAAGGGAAGGCATAGCACAGTGGTACTGGTGTTTGGAAACGGGTAACTAATCTAATAGATTAGGTAACACCTAACTAACAATCAAACTAACACTCTTCGTAGTAATCTGGTTCACACTGCTCCTCCTGCTTCTAATGCTCCTGGTGTCTACTCTATTTCTTGTTCGTCTTGTCCTCTCCAATACTTTGGGGAAACTGGCCGTACACTAAATGACAGACTTAAGGAAGACAAAAGTGTTAAATCAGTAGACACAAACAATGCTCTTTTCTGTCATGTTAGGGGGACTAATCATTCTATTGATTGGTCTTCTAAAATAATTTTCCCTGCCTCTACTCAGACGTCGTCTTGTTAAATCAGCTCTGATACACAACACACCCAACATGACCCTTAGTCTTGGCTTTGTTACTGTTGACTCTTCCCTTTCACATTACATACTCACATGCTCTAACCTTTCTAACCCATCCCTAAGCCTACCCATCCCTTTTCTCTAACTTTTTCTTTCTCCTCTTATTCTTACGTTCCTATTTTTATATCCATTATTGCCACCTTATACACCCCTTTATTACAAGGGGTGTAAGGTGGCCGTCAACTTACTGGCAATGGCAAACACTTATTTTGTTACACTTTATTACACTAAAATATTTTGTATTACTGTGTGTAGTTTTAGTCTATATTTTATACAACTATTAACGTGTGAGAAACCAAGCAATCTGTTCCTTAACAAGTAAATATGCAAAATCATCGGTCTTGAAACTTATTTACCCTTTTCTGTTTATTTTTCTTGAGTAAAAGAGATCGTCTGAATAAGCCGTTGTTTACAGAGTGCAGCTGATGGTTACCTGTGTGTGCAGTCAGCGTGTTAAGCGCTGCCTGTGTGTGCCGTCAGCGTGTTAAGCGCTGCCTGTGTGTGCAGTCAGCGTGTTAAGCACTACCTGTGTGTGCAGTCAGCGTGTTAAGCGCTGCCTGTGTGTGCAGTCAGCGTGTTAAGCACTACCTGTGTGTGCAGTCAGCGTGTTAAGCGCTGCCTGTGTGTGCAGTCAGCGCACTTGTGATTGGATGATAAAATAAGTTTTATATAATTCTTATATTGTTTTAGTGGCAGTGTTAGCCTATTTAAGTCAGTAAACTTTGTTTAATTAATAAATTCAGTTGTTTTGGTGTCATTTGAGTGAGCCGGTCGGAAGGGCTATCGACATGAACGAGGTATTTTTAAACTCTACTTGATGAAACAAATTATATATACGAGTCTTGCTTCATGTAAAAATATCTGCGTATGTGCGTGCGCTCAATTGTGTTCCTCTATCACATACGTAAGTAGAATGACTCAACAGCCTAATGCTGTCAGCTTTACATTCACATGAGCCTGTTGGAGCCAGCCCTCACAAGTCAAACATAGCCCCGGGCCGGGCTTGGGGGAGCAGAACTCCCAGAGCCCCATCCAGGTTCAATCTAGGTACTTCCCTTGAACTATCCATTCTTGTGAAGCGTCTGATATAACGGGTGCAGGGTTATGTGGTCTATATGTTGTGACTTTTTGCTGCAACAGTATATGTACAGCCTTAAATATGATGCCCGGTGCATTTAATGCTCCTGCAGCACAAACCTGTTTTGTTTAGCGGACTCTTGAAAGAACTTCTCTTTTTGGCATCATCGGGTTACCAGGAGAAGGAAGTGTCCTGATGGTCGGGAGGGATGGTAAGGGTGCGGCAGCTCTCTCTTAGTGACGGGGAGGAATGGCAGGTAATATCTACTTATCCGTCGTGATAGTGGGGAGAAAGGATGGCCCTAACCAAACCCTATGAAGGGGATAGGGCGAATGGCCGGTAGTACCTTTTAAATCCGTATGAAGGAGGATGTACCTTCTTAATGCTCATGAAGGAGGATGGCAGACAGTACCTTCTTAATGCTCGTGAAGGAGGATGGCAGGCAGTACCTTCTTAATGCTCGTGAAGGAGGATGGCAGACAGTACCTTCTTAATGCTCGTGAAGGAGGATGGCAGACATATTCCTTATGAAAGACAACGTAAGGCAGTACCTCTTAGGCCTCGAAGGAGGGTGGCAGGTAGTCATTTATTAGGCAAACCTTTGAGAGGGGTCATAGCAAGCGTTATCTGATTTATAGTTTTTAATTTATCTGAACTTGTTAATCGTCTGTGCTACATGATACCTGCTGGATGGGGTTGTGGGAGCTCTACTCCCCGGCCCGGGGCCAGGCTTGACTTGAGGTGGCCAGTCGGGTGTCTCGTTAAGTTACATGTAGCTGTGCAAGTCCTTGTGGTTGCTGCGACCAGGTTCAGGTGCGTGCCTCAACGCTTGAGGAATATCTCGTTTGTTTGTTTGATTTGTCTTGAGAGCGCCCAGGTATCAGATTACGGATATACCTGATCGTCGACTGCCTCATTTCTCGAGCTTCAGGACAGTTTACAGTTTTTGTTCTACCTTACCGTTCAGATTTGTCATTTTGTTAAATACAGACTGTGTATAGCCTATTCTTTACAGTTTCGTGGCTGAGCATAAATTTGCAGTTTGATGGCGGTAGTGAGCTAACTGGCAGACTGTGAGGACAGTCCCCAGGTGCCTGTAACCCGTCAGAGGGGAGGCCTAGCCACTCTTGTAAACAGTACAAGTTATTACTTGTTTCTTAACATGAATTATTACTAGGGATTGTTAAATATTCGGGTGTTCAATATTTTGCTGGTTTAAAAGCGGTTTTGGTAATTACTTATCATATTGGTCGTGTTAATGATAATTACAGAAGTGTAGCAGTTACGAGGAATTTTATATAAGCTTAAGTAGACATTTTTATTTTATACCAAAATTAAGATTCAATGAAAAATCCCTCTACTCCCATTTCCAAGGTTTTAATATATACTTAACTACATAACTCCCGGCATTTGTATTACTATACCGTCTTAAAATGATACCATCCTCAATATATATCATTCATACCTTGGGCTGAAGATCCTTCACTAAAAAGTCGGCTGTGCCCTTATTGTCCTACCTTAAATGGGTTTAAACCAGCTGATATGGTTTAGCTGTAGGAACGAAATCAGCTGAAGTTAATCCGCCCAGGAATTAGCTTCAAGGCTCTGCCGCAGCCCTTACAGCTCATTTTTGACCCAGAGTAATAAAAGACAGTTAAGAGCTCTCCATATCTGGCGTCGATCTGGAGAGATGACTTCGGGTAGGGATGAAGATCTATATCTACAGTATCTTTCCTCATTTCGACCTGGATTAATCTTCACTGTCCACGGAAGGAAGAAAATATCATGATGTTTAACACTATAAACATCAGATGACCACGGTTGTTCAACATCTTCCCAGCAAGTATAAGAAATATTGCCGGAACAACCGTGGACATCAAGAGAAAACTAGATAAATTCTTCAAGAAGTGCCGGACCAACCGGGCTGTGGTGATATGTGGGCCTGCGGGCCGCTCCAAGCAACAGGCTGGTGGACCAAGCTCTAAAAAGTCAAGCGTGCCCTCGGGCCGGGCTTGGGGAGTAGAACAACTCCCAGAACCCCCATCAAGAAGATATTCCGATCAAATTAGATAACAGAAGTTAACTTTCCAGNTTTACTATGCTGGAATTATAACAGCCAGCTGGCCAGTGTACCCGTCTGGCATTGTGGACAGATGGCTGGTGTTCCCGTCTGGCACTGTGTGACAGGTGGCTGGTGTTCCCGTCTGGCACTGTGTGGACAGGTGGTCTGGTGTACCCTTCTGGCACTGTGACAGATGGCTGGTGTTCCCGTCTGGCACTGTGTGACAGGTGGCTGGTGTTCCCGTCTGACACTGTGTGACAGGTGGCTGGTGTTCCCGTCTGGCACTGTGTGACAGGAGGCTGGTGTACCCTTCTGGCACTGTGACAGATGGCTGGTGTTCCCGTCTGGCACTGTGTGACAGGTGGCTGGTGTTCCCGTCTGGCACTGTGTGACAGGTGGCTGGTGTTCCCGTCTGGCACTGTGTGACAGGTGGCTGGTGTTCCCGTCTGGCACTGTGTGACAGGTGGCTGGTGTTCCCGTCTGGCACTGTGTGACAGGTGGCTGGTGTTCCCGTCTGGCACTGTGTGACAGGTGGCTGGTGTTCCCGTCTGGCACTGTGTGACAGGTGGCTGGTGTACCCTTCTGGCACTGTGTGACAGGTGGTGGTGTTCCCGTCTGGCACTGTGTGACAGGTGGCTGGTGTACCCGTTTGTGTACCGATTTTAGGTATTTAATTTCTTCCCAATTTCAAATATTTTCGCTATTTCTTCATCAAAAGATTCCGGGCATCAAACTCTCATGGCTCTGAGAAACATTCCAGAAAATACTGCCCGCTTAACCTGGACATGATGTTTGGAGTAAAAATGAACATAGCAGACACATTGGTAGGTTTCCTATACATATTGAATTCGAAACTCATAGCGATTCTATGAATCATGATGTCTAAAAAAAGCCAAAACATCATTCTCGTCATTATCAATTTGAATTTAATGGACGGAACCAGCGAATTAAGCTGAATGAGAAAATCAGTTTGGTCATGGTTAACCGGTTACAGGCACAAAATATCAACATACCTAAAAACACAACAATTCGAGGGTAAAATCCTAGTAAGTTATTCGTTTCAAAACACTCCATGTACAAATGCTCAAACCCGGGGATAGGGGATTACCCATCGCCATGACAAATGTGTGTTTATAAAATGAATCATTAAAATTGAAATAGTTATCTTTAATGCACAATTTTATGAGTTCAACAATCGTGTTTGTAGGTAAAGTTAAATTATATTTAGGGAATAGATCCCATAAGAACGCCAACAGGTCATCAACAGGAACTCTAGTGAACAGAGCTGTCACATCAAAACTCACAAGTTTTAAAATAAAAATTTAGTTTCAAACCAGACAACTTGTTAACCAAGTCCAAGTTGTTGTTATGTATGAGTTGAAAATGGAACCTACTACGGGGACAAGACTTTGGACAAGCCATTAGGAAGTCTATATAACACAGATCTAACAGAACTAATAATAAGTCCTGCAGGATTACTGGGTTTATGCGTTTTAATAAGACCATATAGAATGGTAGGGAAGGGGAACGACTTAAAAAACTTAAATTCACAATTGAAAATAAAGAGAAAGGTGTCTGCCTTTTTTATACTCATGATTCTGGAATCGGTAGGCGTTTCGAATTCAATGTGTATTGAATTTGAGTTATTTTTTTAAACTCCCTACTCACGTTGCTCCATTCGGAGCAGTGGGTAAGGGCTCTACGAATATAAGTGTTGAGAACACTGGCTTTGTATCTTTGGGGCACTCATTCCTACCGTTTAGGCATATTCCTATGTTTGTAGGCTTAGTATATATGCTGGTGCTTAGATTCAATTCTAGTTCCTGAACTATGGGGTTCGGGAGCTGAACCCCATAGTTCGTTTAACTAAGCAAGTGACAATCTTTGAAGCTAGTTATACAATTGTTAATGTTATATATACATGTACATGTATAGATAATCATTTACATAAATACATATACGCACATCGATAATCTTTTGTCACAAGTGATTCAACAAAAGGCTCACAAGTCACTATACAAGGCACTTTACATCTATGGTGAGTCACACAGTTACTAGTCTTGCTCCAGACCCACCCAACTGGGCGCAGCTTTACAGTCATGTGCTCCACACCCACCCAACTGGGCGGCAGCTTTACAGTCATGGCTCCACACCACCCAACTGGGCGGCAGCTTGTCATGCATGCATTACCTACAGTAAGCAAATTTTGGATACTTCGCTAAGATTCCTGGCAGTATATCATCATGAATGAAGTACTTACACATTTCTTGGACACCACTGATGGTGTTATCTCTGAATTATGCGATTTTTCGCATTCCATAATATGATGACGTAAAGTATGCGAATAGTTATGCTGACAGAGTTTACATTTAGTCAAATTCACATCAGCAGATGTTACAAACTCCCAGAGGTACTTGTAGCCGAGCTTAAGCCTAGCAGTGGTAACATCTAGAAGTCTGCTAACCTTATTGGATGACCCATAGACGTGCAGTCCTTCCTGCATAATAGAATGATGATAGATGGAGCAACTGGTGTGAATTTCACTTTGCCTCAAGTCTACGAGATTTTGTTGATGTTCCCGGAAAGTTACTGCCCGCAGACTGCTCAAAGGCAGTCCAAAATGGTAATCACTAACCTCTTTATGAGCAAAAGTCTTGGCCAACTCATCAGTTCTATCATGCATTCGGAGACCAATATGGGAAGGAATCCACAGGAGACAAACTCTGACGCAATCATTGATTATTTCATTATATCTGTGTCTAGCTTTAGAGATAAGCACGCTGGTCAGAATTGCACTTCACCTTTGTAAACGCACATTAATGACACTATGTAAAAAGACACCTCGAACACTGTTTATGTAAGATAGACGTAAATCAATGCATTTACGTTTATAGGATAGATTAGTATTTTAAAAGCACTGCAATCAACCACAGATTCTACAATAAATCACTGAACTATACGTTTAACAGATCTCTAACCCTGTCCATGGAGGACAGAAGGAAATGTATATATGCTGGTTAGAATTGTAACTGTGTGGCCACGTCTGTGGTAGAAAATAATAATTAAAAAACTCGCAAGTGGGGGTTTATCACATTAGCACAGGACCCATTAGCAGTGATACCTGGTTACCTGGTTGATGGGGTTCTGGGAGTTCTTCTACTCCCCAAGCCCGGCCGGGGCCAGACTTGACTTGTGAGAGTTTGGTCCACCAGGCTGTTGCTTGAAGCGGCCCGCAGGCCCATACCCACCACAGCCCGGTTGGTCCGGCACTCCTTGAAGGAAACAATCTAGCTTCCTCTTGAAGATGTCCACGGTTGTTCCTGTAATATTTCTGATGCTCGCTGGTAGGACGTTGAACAACCGTGGACCTCTGATGTTCATACAGTGTTCTCTGATTGTGCCTATGGCACCTCTGCTCTTCACTGGTTCTATTCTGCATTTTCTTCATCGTTCACTCCAGTACGTTGTTATTTTACTGTGCAGATTTGGGACCTGTCCCTCCAGTATTTTCCATGTGTAATTATTTGGTATCTCTCTCGTCTCCTTTCTAGTGAGTACATTTGGAGAGCTTGAGACGATCCCAATAATTTAGGTGCTTTATCTCGTCTATGCGTGCCGTATATGTTCTCTGTATTCCCTCAATTTCAGCAATCTCTCCTGCTCTGAAGGGGGAAGTGAGTACTGAGCAGTACTCAAGACGGACAACACAAGTGATTGAAGAGTACACCATTGTGATGGATCTCTGGACTTGAAAGTTCTCGTAATCCATCCTATCATTTTTCTGGCTGACGCAATACTTGCTTGGTTATGCTCCCTAAACGTTAGGTCGTCGGACATCATTATTCCCAAATCCTTGACATGCTGTTTTCCTACTATGGGCAGATTCGGTTGTGTTTTGTACCCTGTATTATGTTTAAGGTCCTCATTTTTGCCGTATCTGAGTACCTGGAATTTATCACCGTTAAACATCATGTTATTTTCTGCTGCCCAATCGAAAAAAAATTTAATATCTGTTTATAGTTTATCAATATCTTCAGCAGAGGTAATTTTCATGCTGATTTTTGTATCATCTGCAAAGGATGACACGAAGCTGTGACTTGTGTTTTTGTCTATGTCTGATATGAGAATAAGGAACAGCAGTGGTGCAAGGACTGTACCACAGGACTAGCAGTGAGGGAGAGATACCACCGCGGTGCGAGTCCACTGAGAGACCTATCAGTCCGGTGGTTCGAAGCTCATGTGGGGGGGGGGCGAGGTGTATATTTACATTTGGTTAAAACTGGCTTGTCTATCTTTGATAGTCAAATAATAAGCCCTAGGCTAAGGCCGTAGAGACGCCCGTCGTTGTTTGGTTAGTGTAAGCCATGCGTGGAAGGCTGTTGTCTGTCTGCACCTGGCCGCCCCCCCCCCTCCCGCACCAAGGTTATTTTGAAATGATTTCGGTCAAGTTAAACAGATGTAGTTTCTCGTGGATGGTAGTAAAGGAAGCAGGAGACTGCACGTTCTTGGTAATGTGTGAAGCAGATAAATTTGAAGGTTATTAGCATCTGTAGTGAGAGGTGGGGAGCGTGTGGCCTGGGAGCGTGGCCAGGGTTGCCAGATTGGGCTACAAGTAGCGAATTGGGCTACTTTTGAAAGCTCCGCGCTCCCAAATTTTTAATTTCGCTACTTGCTACTTTTTGGGCTAATTTAAAAGCAAGATGTGCTAATTTGGGCTATTAATGTTAAGAATGTACGATTGCGAGTTACATATATACATATATATATTGCATATATACATATTATACATATTAATTACATATTACATCACTCATTTACTACCTACAGTTTGCAAACTGGGGATATTTGGCTAAAATTTCTGATAGCAGATCATTTTGAATGAAATATTTACACATCGCTGGAACATTGGTTATAGAATTGTCTCTAAATTCACGTATCTTTTCGCACTCCATCACATAGTGACGGAGGGTGTGCGAATAATTTTGTTGACACAGTTTACATTTGGTCAGGTCTACATCGGCAGATAATGAGAATTCCCAGAGATACTTGTAACCTAGTCTAAGCCGAGCAGTAGTAACATCTAGAAGTCTGCTGATTTTATTGGATGATCCATAGATGTGTGGCTCCTCTTGCATGATAGTATGATGATAGATGGAATTACTGGTGTCAATTTCATTTTACCTCAGATCTACAAGATCTTGTTGAAGTTCTCGGTGTACTGCTGCTCTCAGATTGCTCATTGACAATCCAAGGTTACACTCAACGGCTCCTTTAAAGGCTTTATAACAGTAAACGAAAAAAAGTTATAGTTTGTATGTACAAGAGATGAAACAGAGAACCATGAGCTAGAACGACGTGCTGAGTCCATAAAGAGGCCGAGCTTCCGGAAATACCTTCCTGTGATTGGCTGTTGCGGGGAATACCAACACTCTTTTATGAATATAATTTAAACTAAGAAATAGGTCCTTGTGCACAACAACAAGGTTGTTGTGAAAAAGAACAACAATTTCTGTTTTGCCCCTGACAGAAATCTCCATCTAACTGAATAATTTACTCGAGTAAAAGGGCAGAGCAGCGTATCATTATTTGTGTCAAGGCAACCCCCAATAATAACGTCTCAAGTTAGGTAGCCAGCCCATTTTTATATAACATCCGTTACATCCTGCAGTATTTAATTATCACTATATTAATACTTTTAAATACTTAACATTTCACTTTTCAGGTAGATTAAAGTTGAAGCAGAATGCCATAAGCAAGGATGGTGTGCTGAATAAAGATGATTTATTAAGTGGATGGAGCCTTTAGCTGATCCCTTCCTGTGATTGGCTGTTGTGTGAATGTCAACAAAGAATATCTACCAATGATATGCCATTTATTATGCACCCCATACCTCTTGTGGGCGGAGCTTGGAACCTCCTACCCGAGCGCAACAACCCACCTTATGGGTTGCTGTTTGGCTATTTATAGTGCGTTGGAAAAAAACGAGATGGCGTTAGTTGTATTTTGTGGGGTAATTTGTTATAAGTGTAATTTGATGTCAACAGATGGCGTAAGCTGTATCTTATGGCCACTGTTGACCAGCCAGTTGTTAGTGTTCTCTTCTGCCGACAGATGGCATCAGCTGTATCATTATTACTTCCGAATTCCCTTTAAACACTGATCCACAAATCCCTTGGCTTATGATAAGGTTTTATACCATTTATGATAAGTATTAGAAAACTGGAGTTCCGCAATTACTTTTATTTATCAACTGTTCAGGATATCATCATATAATGTCTGGTTAGGACGTACTGCTCTCGACTGATGAAGATTAAGCCACCCAAGAGGTGGCATGGGCATGAATAGCCCGTAAATACTGCTCTCGTAATATTATTCAGGGGGGTGGGGGAACTATCGAGTGAAAGCGCCAAGCCATTACGACTATATAGCACTCGGAAGGGGTCAGGATACGGATTTGAGATGGAACGGAGGAAAGGAATGGTGCCCAACCTCTTGGGCGGTCGGGGATTCAACGCGGACTTGTAGGAAACGAGACCATCGCTCTACTGTCCAGCCCAAGTGGTTAAGCATAATATTATTAAACAACAATTTATGCATATAATAACAGCATTTCACACTAAAAATACTTGGATATATATTGAAATTTGGTAGTGAATTCCAATCTAGGAATCTCCTATAACTAAACTGTACTTTTTAATCATTTTTATGTACTTACTACTCATTATTAAATTATTAAGTACTTACTATAATAATTAAATAAAATATTTTATTTAATATTTAAATTAAATGATAAAATAATAAATCATTGTGTAGGGGGACAGGCAGCCAGTGTATATATACATGTTAGGCTTATACCAAGGTCCCACAAAGGTGCCAAATTAAAGACTGGGAGCTGCCCGGGAGGGTCCAAGGGCTGCTGGCGGCCCTGGCCAGGCTGAACTTCCGCGCCTTTATAATCACCATTGTTTAATAATCTTCACATGGAGAAACAACTGTAAATATAGGAATAGTTTATTACAACATACACGGTAAAGAAACCAGCTAGGACACTAAGGAAATAAAGCTGCCGAAAAAAACATTAAAGTCCACTTCAAGTTCAAGTATGTTTATTGAGACAATAAAAAATACATCTAAAAGGGATAGAGTAGCTTAGGCTATTTCTACCCCCCCCTCCCTCTACTTCAAGTCCCTCAAGGGGCGCACAAATTCAGTGAGTACAAATACACAAATCACAATACAAGAATCCCATTTAACATAGAAGGTTAAAATAGGAAGCACAGCATATAAGTGTTACAAGTGAGTTACAAGTTACAAGGGAACAAGTGAGAAGGCGGTGGAGGCCAAAATCGGAATTGCACACTGATTTTAATGCAGATATGTCGTGATTATCATAATATAAAGATGTTAAGGCACGGAAACCTTTTTATTCGTTAAATTGTATAAGGCAATTAAAAGAACCTAACTCACAGCCCCTCTGTTCAAGTCCCTCAACATGCTAAACATATACTCACTCTACACATTCTCGTGTGCTATCTACATGTACAAAACCCTTGTTCCTAAATGTTAATCTTGATCTGAAACTTTTCCTTCATAGGTGTAATAAAACCCATAAGTACCACACCAGAAATAAATATCTATTTCATATCCCCAGAGTCAGGCTAAATCTGTGTAAACACTCCATGCAAATTAAAGTGATATATGGCTGAGAAGTGCGTTCTGGCTACTAGGTACGACATATATATATATATATATATATATATATATATATATATATATATATATATATATATATATGAATAAAAACTCACACCCCAGAAGTGACTCGAACCCATACTCCCAGGAGCAACGCAACTGGTATGTACAAGACGCCTTAAACCACTTGACCATCACGACCGGACAAAATGAGGTGATAGCCTAAGCTATTTGAACCACCTCACCGCCGGCACTCGGATGGTTATCTTGGCATAGCATTTTACCAAATCACCTCATTCTTTGGGGCNACCCCCTATAATGAAAATATTAACAAATTTCGCTATCGCACGAATTTTCTTATAGTAATTTAAGTGTTAGGTGAATGAGAGCAATAATGACTGTAGAATGTCAGTTGGGAGCGGTGTTGTGGCCGCGGGCGACCGCTGCGGTAGGCTGCCGAATTAAATCTATATCTGGAATTCCACCTCTATTACAGTTTCAAATGACTCTAATATAAATATATATTATGTTAACTTTTCAGATATAAATGTACATTTATATTTACAATCGATTTTGTTCAATATGAGATATATATTTAGTAGATTCATATATATATATCTATATATATATATATATATATATATATATATATATATATATATATATATAATATAGGCCTATGTATATGAGATGTGCTTTACTCGTGGTACAGTAGATGTATATGGAAAATATCATAAAATTGATAAACTAGTATTGATGCCTATAAATTACACATGACAGATGATGCTTCATATACCACGATAAATAAAACATTTTCTAAAACAATTAATATGCAGGTGTATGCAATGGTGGAATGCGATGACGTCAAATTATTGTACCTACATCTAAGAAACACTGTGATGCAATGCTTGGTGCAGAAAATCTTCCAAAGCTGCTAAGAATAGTGTTATCAAACATAAGCACATACGACAAACGTTAACTGTAAGATAGTATAGGGAAGAGGGAAGAGTGTGAGTAAGAAGGATTACAGTGACCCTGGCACGCCGGCCCACACATACACACTACTTACTGCATCGATAAAGGTCAGGTACTTGAATCTTCCGCCCATCGCCCAAAATACAGATTCGTATTCTGAACCTCTAGGTGGTTTAACGTCATAGTACAGTCCACACACGTAGCCTAAGAAAACGCCTGAATGAAATAGATTTAGCCAAAGCTCCATGACTGCTGACTTTCTCACTGCACAAGTGTCTGCGTCAGAGAAAATGAGGGTTGGAGGTGGGACTGTGTTAGTCTGCCTCGGCCACCACGCTCGCTCAACCCATGGTAATGGCTCCAGTGTTTTGGAGATGGTGACAAGTATGTGTAGCTGTTCACCACGCATACTGGTGGATACCTGCTGACCCCGTGGTTTGGTCATTAAGCAGGATCTCAATTTCATATTATTAAATAAAAAATAATACTTATAATTGCCGTTACGGTCCACTGTGTATACGTACATACTTACTACTATATAACATATATTTCAAGTAGAACATTAGAACATACACAATAGCTGTGTAATAATACCTTTAGAAATTTCATGAAAATTTAATGAATCTGAATTATAAAAGGACAATATTACACATTATTTAAAATAATGCATCCTTATTAAATTTATATTTATATAGCGCAACTTATAACCTAATATTATTTCTCCATTACATTTAGTGTGAAAATGTATAATGAACAGTAATAGCAGAAATAATCATAATTTTATGAATTATTTATTAATCTAAATTCACATACACTAACCTAGAACATTTTATTGTACGTCTGGCAGTGATAAGCTTGACAGCTATAAGGTTGATAATTATTGTATCGCAAAGAAACTGATTAACATATCTTTATTATTATTTTGAACGTTAACAGTTTATGTTTAATCTTCTTAATTGTAATATATAAACAGACAGACAATCATTAGCCTAAATATAATAATCTAGATAGGAAACAAAAATATATTGTTACGGAAAGGTATGGCAATGTTAGAAAACTATTCTGCTTGGGAATCTTATAAGTTGGTCAATTCAATTTCTTTCTTTATTAGCGATGTGTAAATATTTCATTCAAAATGATCTGCTACCAGAAATTTTAGCCAAATATCCCCAGTTTGCTAACTGTAGGTAGTAACTGAGTGATTGTAACCTATCCACCGCTGCCTGATGGTTCAGGCAGCGGATGGTTCAGGCAGCGGATGGTTCAGGTAGCGGATGGGAGTGGATGGGAGGCGGTGTGCAGGACAAACATAAATTTTGACACTAGCTTTCCACATATGTCAGTTGCTTAATTTAGAACCTGTACTTGAGGTCGATCTCGAACCCATTGTTGATGTGACGACTTATATTGAATTTTGTAACTAGCTCATCAAGATTGTAACTTGCTTAGCTAAATGAATTGTGGGGTTCAGTCCCTGAGCCCATTATGTGCCTCTGTAACCCTTTCCACTACCGCCCACAAGATGGGTATGGGGTGCATAATAAATGAACTAAACTAACTTTCTTTATTATGCACTCCATACCCATCCCGTGGGCGGTGGTGTAAAGGATTACAGAGGTACATAATCGGTTCAGGAACTGAACCCTCTAGTTCGTTTAGCTAAGCAAATAACAATCTTTTGACGATAGTTACACAATTATTAATGTTATATATATACATGTACACATACTCATGCATACATGTACATATACATACGTATACATATATACATACACATACATATTTAATCACCCATACAAATACACACATGAATAATCTTTTGTGTCACAAGTGATTCAACAAGAGGCTCACAACAGTCACTATACAAGGCACTTTACATCTATGGTGAGTCACACAGTTACTAGTCTTGCTACACACCCACCCAATTGGGCGGCAGCTTTACAGTCATGCGCATGCATTACTTACAGTAAGCAAATTTTGGATACTTCGCAAGGATCTCGGGCAGCACATCATTATGAATGAAGTACTTACACATTTCTTGGACACTATTGATGGTGTTATCTCTAAATTCCGCGATTTTTTTCACATTCCATTATATAATGACGCAAAGTATGCGAATAGTTCTGCTGACAGAGTTTACATTTAGTCAAATCCACATCAGGAGATGTTACAAACTCCCAGAGGTACTTGTAGCCGAGCTTAAGCTTAGCAGTGGTGACATCTAGAAGTCTGCTAACCTTATTGGATGACCCATAGACGTGCGGTACCTCCTGCATAATACTGCATAACATAATAATGCAGACTTCTAGATGTTACTATTGCTCGGCTTAGACTCGGTTACAAGTATCTCTGGGAATTCTCATTATCTGCTGATGCAGTGTTGCCAGATTGGGCTACAAATAGCGAATTGGGCTACTTTTAAGAGCCCCGCGCTCCCAATTTTTTATTTCGCTACTTGCTACTTTTTGGGCTAATTTAAAAGCAAGATGTGCTAATTTGGGCTATTAATCTTAAGAATGCACGATTGCGAGTTACATGAAAGTAACTAAGCTATAAATAATTGTAATTAATAATAATTGTAAATATTAATTAATACTAAATAATATTATTTAATAAATTAGTCCCAATTCAATGCAGAGTTTTCTTCCAAGCACAGAAACTTGTAAATATAAATACAAGATAATAGATAGATCGATAAATAAATAGACAACTTTCAAATATTGCACCAAGTAATGGCGAGAGGAAAAAACTAGACAGTATACATTACATTTGAAATTAATAACGGATGAATGGTAATATATTGGTGTATGTTTGTATGTATATCAGACACAGTCCATTTAATGCCAGAATTTAGCCATTTTGTGTAAAAACTTTTATATCTCATATTATTAATTATAACAGTAATCGAAAAAAGTCATAGTTTGTAAATACAAAAGATGAAACATAGAGACATGAGACATGAGCTAGAGCGATGTGCTGAGTCTATAAGGAGGCCGAGCTTCCAGAAATACCGTCCTGTGATTGGCTGTTGCGGAGAATACCAACACTTTTTATGAATATAATTTAAATTAAGAAATAGGTCCTTGTGCACAACAACAAGGTTGTTGTGAAAAAGAACAACAATTTCTGTTTTGCCACTGACAGAAATCTCCATCTAACTGAATAATTTACTTGAATAAGAGGGCAGAGCAGCGTATCATTATTTGTGTCAAGGCAACCCCCAATAATAACGTCACAAGTTAGGTAGCCAGCCTATTTTTATATAACATCTGTTATATCCTGCAATATTTAATTATCACTTTATTAACACTTCACTTTTTTTGGATAAATTAAAGTTAAAGCAGAATTCCATAATTAAGCAGGACTGGTGGACTGAATGAACTAAGATGATTTACTAAGTGGACGGCACCTATAGCTGATCCCTTCCTGTGATTGGCTGTTGTGTGAATGTCAACAAAGAGTTTCTACCAATGATATATCATCGATTATGCACCCTATACCATCTTGTGGGCAGAGCTTGGAGCCTCTTACCCGAGCACAACAACCCAGCTTATGGGTTGCTGTTTGGCTATTTATAGTGCGTTGGAAAAGCAACAGATGGCGTTAGTTGTATTTTGTGGGGTAATTTGTTATAAGTGCAATTTGATGTCAACAGATGGCGTAAGCTGTATCTTATGGCCACTGTTGACCAGCCAGTTGATAGTGTTCTTTTCTGCCGACAGATGGCATCAGCTGTATTATTATTATTTTAATAATACTATTACATTAATAATAATGTATTATTATTACTTTAAACACTGATCTATACGTCTGGTAGCTTATAAAAAGGTTTTATACCATGCTGGTATTAGGTAACTAGAATTCTGCAATTACCTTTTATTTATCTACTGTTGAGGATATGTAAGACAAATGTAAGGTTGTGAGGCTAAGTAACGAAGATAGTTACAAGATACGAGCCAGATGGTGTTGAGATTGCAAAAGGGATTATGATAAGAACTTAAGCCAAAAAATCAATGCATAAATATTCGCAAATATGAGGCTGGGATTTATTTCTCGAAAAGTTAGCAATAAGATACGCTTTCTAGTTCTTTATTTTTTAAATTAAGACCAGGGATTCTGTCTAACGAAGCTGCAAGCTAAAACACCGTTATCCTATAATGTTCATCTGTAGCTTGACCCTAAATACTCTTTTATTAAACGAATTTATTGTTAGAGTTCATTAGGAATCAACTTTGTTGAAGGCAGAGTTTCCAACAAATACCATCGTGTGATTGGTTGTTGCGGGGAATGCCAACGCTTATATGAATAAAATGCAAAATAAGAAATACGTCCTTTTGCTCAACAACCTTGGTGTTGTTGTACAAAAGAACAACAATTTCTGTTTTATACAAGACAGAAATTTCCATCTAACTGAATAATGTACACCAAAAAGAAGGCGGAGGCATTGTATTGTCGATATTATTTGTGTGAGGCAACTCGCACTGATGACGTCACAAGTCAGGTAGCCAGCCCATGTTTCTGTAACACTCGTTACATCCTGCAGTATTTAATTATCACTATATTAATACTTTTAAATACTTAACATTTCACTTTTTAAGTAGATTAAAGTTGAAGCAGAATGTCATAAACAAGGATGGTGTGCTGATTAAAGATGATTTATTAAGTGGATGGAGCCTTTAGCTGATCCTTTCCTGTGATTGGCTGTTGTGTGAATGTCAACAAAGAATATCTACCAATGATATGCCATTTATTATGCACCCCATACCTCTTGTGGGCGGAGCTTGGAACCTCCTACCCGAGCGCAACAACCCACCTTATGGGTTGCTGTTTGGCTATTTATAGTGCGTTGGAAAAAAAAAGAGATGGCGTTAGTTGTCTTTTGTGGGGTAATTTGTTATAAGTGTAATTTGATGTCAACAGATGGCGTAAGCTGTATCTTATGGCCACTGTTGACCAGCCAGTTGTTAGTGTTCTCTTCTGCCGACAGATGGCATCAGCTGTATCATTATTACTTCCGAATTCCCTTTAAACACTGATCTACAAATCCCTTGGCTTATGATAAGGTTTTATACCATTTATGATAAGTATCAGATAACTGGAGTTCCGCAATTACTTTTATTTATCAACTGTTCAGGATATCGACATATAACGTCTGGTTAGGACGTACTGCTCTCGATTGATGAAGATTAAGCCACCCAAGAGGTGGCACGGGCATGAATAGCCCGTAAATACTGCTCTCGTAATATTATTCAGGGGGGTGGGGGAACTATCAAGTGAAAGCGCCAAGCCATTACGACTATATAGCACTCGAAAAGGATCAGGATACGGATAATGCCGAAAAAAACATTAAAGTCCACTTCAAGTTCAAGTATGTTTATTGAGACAATAAAAAAAGACATCTCAAAGGGATAGAGCAGCTATGGCTATTTCTACCCCCTCTACTTTAAGTCCCTCAAGGGCGCACAAAGTCAATGAGTACAAATACACGTATATATATATATATATATATATATATATATATATATATATATATATATATATATATATATATATATATATATATTATATATCGTATCGTATATATATATATATATATGTGTATATATATATATATATATATATATATATATATATATATATATATATATATATATATATTATGTGTGTGTGTGTGTATGTGCAGAAATAATATTAATAAAACAATTAACATCGTGTAGTGTACTCTATATATCAAAATATATTACTTTGAAACCCATATCATTCACTAAAAAAAAACTGGGCTACTCTTATTACAAATTCGCTACTTTTAGACCGTCAGCTCGCTACTTTAAGCAATTTAGATCTGGCAACCCTGTGCCGATGTAGACCTGACCAAATGTAAACTGTCAACAAAATTATTCGCACACCCTCCGTCACTATGTGATGGAGTGCGAAAAGATACGTGAATTCAGAGACAATTCTATAACCAATGTACCAGAGATGTGTAAATATTTCATTCAAAATGATATGCTACCAGAAATCTTAGCCAAATGTTCCCAGTTTGCTAACCGTAGGTAGTAACTGAGTGATTGACACTAGCTCTCCACATATGTTAGTTGTTTAATTTAGAAACTGTACTTGTGGTCGATCTCGAACCCATTTATGATATGACGACGTATATGGAATTTTGTAACTAGCTCATCAAGAATGTAACTTGCTTAGCTAAATGAATTGTGGGGTTCAGTCCCTGAGCCCATTATGTGCCTCTGTAACCCTTTCCACTACCGCCCACAAGATGGGTATGGGGTGCATAATAAATGAACTAAACTAACTCCTGCCTGCCATGTACCCAACACGTCCCATGTACGCCTGCTGACGCCTACCTGTCATGTACCCAACACGTCCCATGTACGCCTGCCTGCCATGTACCTAACACGTACCCAACAGCCGATGCTTCTTCATCCAGAAGGTTATTAACCCGAGGAACCGCCCACCCGCCGAAGCCGTAAATGCCAAAACTTTGTTAACTTTTAAAGAACAACTGGAAAAGATCACCAAGGCAAATGGGGTGACTTTCAACAAGCCGCCGACTTCCTGTCGTCGTCGAGGCTACTAGTGGTTAGTTGCTCTCGGGTAAATTCAGGTACTGCACCCTGGGACGGTGAGAGCAAGTGCAGTGGCATAAACGGCAGCTCAGCACCCTGTGCCTTGTATAGTTGTCTTAGAAATTTAATAACAAGAACACAACTTACATTACAGAAATAAAACATTCTTTACCCATAGCATTTTGAAGCATCATCAAATACGATCAGTAATATATAGGTTTAGTAATGTTCGTTTGTAATTATTATTTGGCAACGAGAAATGTGTAACTTTGTATGTATGAGAAATGTAGTATACATAACCAAATATATGTATACCATCACTCTACGTCGGAAGTGAGATGATATCTTTTTACTGGAAAATAATATCAGTAATAATAATCATAGCAATAGTAATAGATTGTTTTTAGCAAAAATATTAATCGGGAATTGTATTAATTTGACATTTTATATTTGAAGTATTGCATATTATGCTCATATCTGCCATCTGCTGCCAGCTGCCCTCCCCCCAGGCCCCCAGCATCATGTGAGGCAGGATTTTTTTTTTTGCGGAGGAAGGGGAGGAAGAGGGGGGAAGGGGTACGAGGGAGGAGAAAGACAGCCGTCTGGCTCCTACCTCAAAGCTGAGCTGTGTGGCGGTGTTGGTCTCACGTGTCACCGGGTATCGAACGGGACTGCTCCCACGTCGTCGCCTCCAGCCCATCCATCCTCCCCTCTCATGTGGAGTGCCACACATGTTCCACTGTGTGTATTATACACCGTGGTATGGCCTTAACTTCTCTCACTTTCCCCACACAGTATTTCACCGTAATCTGCAATTTCTTGATCATATAGTAAATAACTTATCCTAATATTGTTTGACGGTAGTTTTATGCAGGACTTGATGGAGGAGGCCTTGCGTGGAGGCCTTCCTGCAGGAGGCTTGACCTTCTTGCAGGAGGCTTGACCTTCCTGCAGGAGGCGGTGTCTGCGGCCTGCCTGCTGGCCTCCCCGAGCTACCAAGCTAGCACTGCAGTATTCTTCCACCACACAAAACATTTTGCAGTTGAGCTGCCAACATTTCAGTGCCACAAGTTAAAGTAGGAAAATTAACCTGGTTTAATGTCTTCCTTAACTACAACACGAGAAGTTAAATGAAACCGAAACGCTATACGTGTTAGTGGCTTTACAAGAATGTAAAAACATCAATGTGATGTACTCCCACATACCCAGCGTACCTTCTTGTATATAAATAAATAAATAAAGTTAAGAGTAGCAAACTCAAGAGGTTGGCTAATGTTTCCAGTAGCTGAGCTGAAAGTCAAGTGGTAGGTGTTGTGAGTTGAAGGTAGGGGGGGGGGTGAGTGAAGTAGTGAGTGTTGTGAGTCAATTGGGTTGTGACTCACAAGCTGGGTTGTGAGTTAAGTGGTGAGGGGGAATAGTGTAGTGGCTCAGCTTGCCATCAATAAAGTTGTGAGTGGTGACAGGCTGTGTGGCTGAGGGAACTGTGTATAGTCTGGTCTTAACTACCAGACTCTGATCACAATGTTACTCTGTATCACACAAGCCCCATTTATGAGAGAGAGATACTTAGGCCACACCCCAGTCTTGATGAAGTACAGTTGGGTTAGTACTCGATTCACAGTCGTAAATTTCGGGTTCGAATCCTAGGCGAAAGATAAATGGTTCACCTAATGCCACTGTTTACCTAGCATTAAATAGGTACCCAGGAGTTGATCAGCTTGTAGGGTTGGATCCTGGGGTGGGTGAGTAGCTCCACCTTGGAGGAGGGGGGGGGGAACTCACACAAGCCCCAAGTGTGTATCAATATTCCTGTCTTTGACAACGGTAATAATAATTATTATTATTAATTATTATTAGTAGTAAATCCATTATGCGTGCTAGTGGCTTTACAAGAATGTAAGAACTCTTGTATATATAATCAGTTGGACATCCATAGGCTTGTTAAGTGTTTCGATAATCGTCGTAAAATCGTTAAATAAATATAACTTTAATATTCTTAGTTTGGTTATTTTATTATTAGGTTATTTATTTTAAAAACATAGTAATGGAGACTGACACCACAGGGAGCAAGGGAGATTATTATGACAAACAATTACACCTTGTTATGACTAAACAAATTCAACTGGGAAAGTGAGAGGAGGAGGAATATTTTCAGATCACAAATTGTTAGTTTATGTTACATAACACTAAACTTGGTACATCCCAACAGGTGGAATTCACCCTCAAGGTAATTAGTGTGGTAGTGAAGTGGATCACGGAATAGGTAATTTGCATAGTTACAGAACACAAGAATTCTCCGCCAGTACATAATAGACAGCAAATTCCCTAGTAATTCTATGTAGGGCCTTTCTGAAAATAACAGTAAAGGTCGAAGATGGCTCAATCAATGCCAGTGACCTGCTTGACAGCTTAATAATGCCAGTGACTTGCTTGACAGCCTAGTAATGCCAGTGACCTGGTGAACAACCTAGTAATGCCAGTGACCTGCTTGACAGCCTAGTAATAGTAATGCCAGTGACCTGCTTAGTATTGACTGCTACACTAACACTTCATTGCATGTATGTGATAACCTGAATATGACACCTTGTATAACCTGGATTCCCCTAATCTACCTGCTCTCATTGATACAATAATGTTCTTAAACTTTCTTCAAAATTAAACAAAAATGTTCTAATGTTCTTCAAAACCTTAATTTTATATCTAAATAGCGCAGTTGTTTCCTGTACTTAAGAGGAGACGAGTCTACGTCTTGAACACAGCGAGCTTTGACCGTAGCTGCGGACGATGGTGTATTCACCTAGTTGTACTCACCTAGTTGTGCTTGCGGGGGGGTTGAGCTCTGGCTCTTTCGTCCCGCCTCTCAACTGTCAATCAACTAGTATACAGATTCCTGAGCCTACTGGGCTCTATCATATCAACATTTGAAACTGTGTAGTCAGCCTCCACCACATCACTTCCTAGTGCATTCGATCTGTTAACTCTGACACTGAAAAAGTTCTTTCTAATGTCTCTGAGGCTCATTTGGGTACTCAGTTTCCACCTGTGTCCCTTTGTGCGCGTACCACCCGTGTTAAACTATTTATCTTTATATACCCTGTCGATTCCTCTTAGAATTTTGTAGGTAGTGATCATGTCTCCCCGAGTTTTCCTATCTTCCAGCGACGTTAAGCTCATTTCATGCAGCCTTTCCTCGTAACTCATGCCTCTTAGTTATGTGACCAGCTGCTGTCTCATTGTCAATGTGATTTCCCAGCTGCTGGAACTTGCTACAGATGAACAAGTAGTGGGTGACGGCTGTTTCTATTTACTTGTCCACAATATTAGCATTTTACTTCTGACCTGTCATCTTAAAAATAACGTCGCTTTTGGCCGTTTGTCCGTATGGCCGAATTTGGACGTAATTTGAAAATGAAAAACGCATGAAAATAAATTTGGATTTTTTTTTCAACAACAGTAAGTTAAGGGTCCTCTGATAGGTTAGGTGGGCAGGAAATTCTCATAAAGTTTCAAAACGTTATGAAAAACGTTAATTGAAAGTCATCTATTCTAACCTTACAGAGTCGGCCGGATGACTCAAACAGAAAACGGAACAGAACGTCACTTTAGTGAGTCGATTTCATTTCAAATTACGTCCAAATTTGGCCATAGCGGCGCATACGGGCCAAAAGTGACGTTATTTTTAAGAGGACGGTTTGCATATACAGCACTTGATGGGTGAACATAGTATTAACCTTCCTTAAATGAGCTACGCTTGTGTGAAGTGTTTTAGTGTGTGTGGGTGAGGGGGGGCATGTGTGTCATACTGGGCAGGTGTGTCATACTCCACATGTGGTAGGTGTGTCATACTCCACATGTGGCAGGTGTTTCATACTCCACATGTGGCAGGTGTGTCATACTCCACATGTGGCAGGTGTGCCATACTCCACAGTGGCAGGTGTGTCATACTCCACATGTGGCAGGTGTGCCATACTCCACGTGTTGCAGGTGTGTCATACTCCACATGTGGCAGGTGTTTCATACTCCACGTGTTGCAGGTGTGTCATACTCCACATGTGGCAGGTGTGTCATTATAATTGTGTTCACAGCTAAGCTAATTACTTCATCATGCGCTTGTTAAGCACAGGTCCAATTTTTTGTTATAAACCTAATCATCTTTGTTGCTACGTATACATTAAGATGATAGAGTGAGTGGGCCCCCTTCGAAAGTTCAGGAGGCTTTCAGCTGCTTACCTCCTGGAGGGACCCGGCTTATGGCATCGGTCGGCTATGATGTCGGCTTCTTTTTCAGTTTGGGCATGCTCTATCCCTTCTGTGGGTGCACTTCTGTGGTTCCCAGAGTTTTCACTGGTCGAGTACAGACTATTCCATTCCCTCTTCGGACTTGGCGTGGGCTACTTGTCATGTACCCACATGCATGCTGAAGTGGCAGGAAGGTTTCTCACGGATGTTGCTGGCATTTCCTTGAGGGACTCTGAAATTTACTCAATGAGTACCTCTTGTATCCACTGTGCTGCACTTGTGATGTTGGTGCGTGCCTGGCATGGCTCCTAGTTCCCTCACTCTCTTTGGGTCTGCTTTGGTGGCTGGTGCCTTCAGACTCGCGGATATTATGTGCCTCTGTCTTCCGTCTCTGGAGACTGCTTTTCTTTAGTCTTCTGAAGCTGTACTTCAGATTGGGCTTCAGAGGAGTTCTGGGAGTGCAGGGTGGG
>WNGS01165523.1:27741243-27817264 GCA_020271785.1 Procambarus virginalis | reverse complement strand
ATAGAATGAGTCATGTAAGAGGTGGCTAGGATAAGGCTGGGGGAGGTGGCTAGGATAAGGCTGGGGGAGGTGGCTAGGATAAGGCTGGGGAAGGTGGCTAGGATAAGGCTGGGGAGGTGCTGGGGGCTGAGTAGGGCCCGGCCAGCAGGCCCGCTGCGCCGGGAGATGCAGCGGCGGCCCCGCCCCCGTCTGGCAGTGAGCGGTGGTGGCGCGCTGCTGGTGGAGTGCCGAGCAGCCAGCCTCGGCCTCACAGCTGGTGTATGGGGCGGCGGTGGTAGTGTGTGGTTGGTGGTGGTGGTGGTTGGAGGGGGTGGTGGTGATCCCCGCTTCCTGCAGCAGCGCCTCGACCCCGTGTCACCGGCGAGACACGTCAGGTAATCTTGTTTTGTGTTTATAATATTTATTGTTGTCATACTCTACCTGTGGTGTTTACTATGCTGGAATTATAACACGCCGCTGGCCAGTGTACCCGTCTGGCATTGTGTGACAGATGGTGTGTTCCCGTCTGGCACTGTGTGACAGGTGGCTGGTGGTTCCCGTCTGGCACTGTGTGACAGGTGGCTGGTGTACCCTTCTGGCACTGTGACAGATGGCTGGTGTTCCCGTCTGGCACTGTGTGACAGGTGGCTGGTGTTCCCGTCTGCACTGTGTGACAGGTGGTGGTGTCCGTTGGCACTGTGTGACAGGAGGCTGGTGTACCCTTCTGGCACTGTGACAGTGGCTGGTGTTCCGTCTGGCACTGTGTGACAGGTGGCTGGTGTTCCCGTCTGGCACTGTGTGACAGGTGGCTGGTGTCCCGTCTGGCACTTGTGTGACAGGTGGCTGGTGCTTCCCGTCTGGCACTGTTGTGACAGGTACGGTGCTGGTGTTCCCGTCTGGCACTGTGTGACAGGGTGCGGTGTTCCCCGTTGTCTCTCAGCTGAGGTCTTGGTCTCAGCTGCTTCTGAATCACTGCCATGCTGATGTTGTTTGTGCTGATCCTCCAGGAGGCAGTTTTCTTTTTTTTCACCTCTCGTCTCGCGTGTAGACAGGCTGTGCTCACTTATCGTTTGCTTTGGCTTATGACCTGGCTCTTCTACTTTTTTTGCCTTTTTGTCCTCTATTGTCCGGGAGGATTGTGTTGCTCAGTTTTTGTAGATGGCTTCTGCTCACTGCCTGCCTATTTCGAACTTGTTGGTTCTCTTGGGGGTTACTTCCGGCCTCCAAGAATGGTTGTGCCAGGGCTTGAGCCTCATTTGGTCAAGGTAGGACTCTGTTGCCAATTTGAATCAGTGAATTCCCCATTGCCTTCTTCCTCTGGTCGGTGCACTGTTTGCTAGATACGAAGATCAGCATCTCTGGGTTTTCATCAGCCCCTTTGCAGGTCGTCCCGTTGTTAGGGCGATGAGGGGAATGCTCACTCTTTTGCCACCACCTGGTCCCACGCCTTGTGGGCTTTTTGGGTCATTCTTATGGCCTTCTGTGGCCCTTCCTCCTTTAACGGGGTTGGGTCGGGCCTCCTCCCCATCCATCCACTGGGTCATCTCGGAGTGGGTTCACCCCCTCCTTTCAGATGACCTCATTGTCCCAGGCCTGGCTCGTTCTTGATCCGGGTGCTTGAATGCTTCCCTGAACCTCGGGGATGAGTATTGGCACGTTCCTATCCATCTGGGTTCGGGGCTTGGTTCGGTTTTGTTGTTAAGAGGGCAACCTGCTTACCACTTCCATTGTCTCCCTTTTGGGTCGATTTAGAACATCGCATTTTTATGCACTTAACTCGGGTCATGGTGGCCCGTCTTAGTATGGTAGGTCTTCAGGTCTTAGCCTACCTCGACAACTGGTTGTTGGGTCAGTCGGTTCGGCCTTGGCTGGGCCTTGTTTGGGATTTTTGGACTGTGTCCCTTTCTCTCTCGCGAGGCCTTGCTCCAGGTGCAGTCCCGCCGTTGACTGTTTTTGTGGTGGAGGTGGACCCGGGTCACTTGGTGGTTGTTCGTACAGCTGTGTGGGAGTCTGAGCTTTGTTCTTCTGGTTTATCCACTGGGCTGGGTTTGGCTTCGGTGGCTGTTCTGGTATCTTCAGGGTAGCATCTTTAACCATTATCGTGATTTCTGGGTTCGACCCTCAGTATCCCAGAGCTGGTTGCTTCTTTACCTACTTTCTCCTTGGATTTTCAGAGTTCGGTGCCATGGCGCCTTCTTCCTCCCTCACTTCATGTGTTCACAAATGCCTCATCAGTTGGCTGATGCTTTGTGACCAGTGTTCACTAGTCTGGCAGGGGCGTTGGTGGCTATTCTTGCGTCGGGTTCCCCTGCATGGTGCGGGAGTTGCAGCTGTGGTTGGCATTGCAGGGGATTCAGCTCCTCAGTCTAGTGATCCAGCTCCATTCAGACTGCTCCAATGTGATTCCTTGTCTTAACCAGGAGGGGGGTCTTCAGTCCATGACTCTTCGGAGCTGCTCGCTTCAGGTGGCTCTCATGCTGAGTGCTTGAAGTTTAGCTCTCCATGCCATTCACATTCTGGACATGTCTTACGTTCCGGCGGCTGGCCTGTCGTACCTCATTCCTCTTACACGGAGTGGACGGTCGTTGCAGTTTCCCTTTCTTTGTCTTTGCTGGGCGGCCAGAGGTGGACCTCTTCACGTCAGTGTGGTCTCGGCGTCTCCCATTGATCGTGGCACCGTTCCCCAACTGTGAGGTTCTCACAGTGGTTACTTTTCGGCAGGACTAGTCGCTGTGGGGGTTCCAATACCTCTTTTTCCCGGTCCGGCTGTTACTCTGGATTCTGGCTCGGTTAAGTCCTGTCCTGGTCAAGATTTCAGTAGGCTGGGTTTACAATAAGGTGGCAGTCATTCCTGGCCCTGATAGTCACTAGTGCAGCCATTTAGTGGCAGCTAAAGTAGTTTTTATGTAGCAATTTGGTTATTCCATAGGTTTCATAGTGAATCTTGACAATTTTTGAGTTGTCAAGAATAGTTTGAACAATTTTGAGTAATCTAAGGATTTATGTGGGTGATAGCAAAAAGTTATCCTGGGACAGAGGTATACTATCCTGTGAGTTCCTTGCCTCATTTATCATGGGGAAGGTTTGACCATTTGTAAACATCTTTCTGTTCTTGAAACTAGAGTCACTAAGAGCCAAGCAGGTTGTTAGTGTCTAGGACATATCCAGTGCATTAGGTTATGGAGGCAACTGAGGTGCCACTCTGAAAGAGGCACCTCATTTCGAAGGTGAAATGAGGCAAATTTTTTTCTTTCTAAAGAACAATTTAATTTTTAAAAATTCAATTGCTGTAACTTGTAGGGCTATCAAATAAGTGACACATACAGATTCTCTGCCAAGGTAAACATAAAGATTTTGAATTTCTTCATTTATTAGGACATTAGTCTATACTTTTTGCTATAAGAAGCATAATTATTGTACTTAAAAAGAGAACGATACATACCATGAAAGGTAGATGAAATAAGCAGCAAGTATTGGTACATAAAGTCTCCATCCCTTCTGGTAAAAGTGGTATACTATGTACAGCTCCAGGATGGTTCCAACCACTGGCAAAGTATGCATTATGTGGTTTAACCAAGATGGAAACCATGCATCAAGTGAAGCTGGGAAGATCAGCTCACGGTCAAATGCATACAAAGCCCAGAAGATGAATGACACAAACTGTCAAAGAGAATGATAATAAAATGATTCAGTATCCACTCGATTTGAGCGACCTATATATGGGGCTGTAACCAGGTTGTTAAATCCGAAGGTGTGCTAAATCTGGAAGTTTTAAAATGTCGGTAACTGTTTAGTCATATTTGGGGGAGCAACAGGATGGATGATGAGTGGGCTGGCTGGATGGTTAACTGGCTGGCAGGTGGACTTGTTTGGGTTTGGGAAGGTGGGTGAGTTCGGGCGGGCTTGGGTGGGTACGAGTCGGTTTTTGGGCAGGTGGCAGGTTTGGGTGGGGACAAGTGGATTTTTGGCGGGGGGGTGGGCAGGTTTGAATGGATTTGGCCGTCTGGGCGATCTTGGGTTGGTTTGAGCAGGGAGGCAGGCTTAGATGGGTTCGGGCGGGAGGGCAGGCTTAGATGGGTTCGGGTGGGTGGGCATTCCTGGGTGATTTCAGGCGAGTAGGCAGGCTTGGATGGGTTCGAGCAGGCTTGGGTGAGTTTGGGGGGTAGGCAGGCAGGCTTAGGTGGGTTCAGGCAGTTGGATGGTCTTTTTTTGGGGCGGTCTTGGTGGGTTCAGGCAGGTGGGTGGGAGTTCTTGGGTGGGTTTTGTTCTTGGGTGGGTGGGCATTCTTGGGTGGGTTCTGGTTGGGTGGGTGGGTTTGGGTGAGTGGGCGGGCTTGGGTGGCAGGCAGACTATCATAGACTGGCTGTGGTCGCACCACATACCCACAGCTCCCCAAACCGGATACAACCTACCTCATCCTCACCATCACCATGCAATACCCTTCCAGATATATCCGCCACCCTCTCCAGACATGTGTAGACGGTCAGTACGGTATTAATACGGTTCAGATTCTCGACTACCTTCCTACCAGATGGTGGCCTCGGAGGTAGACTGCCCTGACTCACTAACAGCACTGACTGACTGACTGCACTGCCTGACTGGCTGACTGACTGACTACCCTGACAGAGTCCACTGATGGACTGCACTGACTGATATGACTGACTTGACTGACTGGACTGACCCAACCTCACTGACTGACTGACTGCACTGGCTGTCTGACTGACTGCATTGACCTGAATGACTCACTCACTCACTCACTGACAAACCCAATCTCACTCACTCACTCACTCACTGCCCACCCTGACTGACTGACTTGCACAGCAAGCGTACAGGCATATTGGAGACTGGGAGGACTAGTATCATCAACCCAAACTGAGCTGTATGCCATACAACAGGCATTCGCATATGTGACTGCACAAAACACTCAAAATGCAATCATACACACAGACTCAAAAGCTGCACTTCAAATATTAGGACAAAACAGTGGAAAGATAACATGGAAATAATTATCACCATTTTGTATTTTAGAGCAGTTGCTAAAGGCAAAGGACTCAACATAACACTAAACTGGATCCCATCCCATGTTGGAATCCCATTAAATGAGAAAGTTGATGAAATTGCTAAATTGGCAACTCGTCACCCAGTGATACATAAAACAATTCAACCCAGCCTAAAGAACATAAAAAAACATCATCACCAAAAACTCTCACACCTCAACAAAGCCTATCTACACCAAAGAATAGCTGAAGGTTCGCCCTCTGCAATATGGTATCTTCAGGCAACCAAATTAGAAAGGTTAAATATCCCAAAAGGAATCCACAGGGAAATAGTAGTTAGGTTATATAGACTATGTCTAGGTTACAGATGCTAATGGGAGATTGGTGAACCTCGACAGAGAGAGTGCATCTTCTGCCAAACTGTCACAGAAAAGCCATTACTTCACTATCTTCTGTAATGTGAAGAAACAAACAACCTTAGAAGAGCTTTAAGAGTCCTTGATTCTTGCAGTAACCACCCTGAAGTCATCAACACAGCCACTCTCCTGGTCGAAAAAGGTGTCCAGCAGCTGGACACCCTCAAAAAGACTGTCAAGCAGTATCCTCCCCCACGATAGCAGCTTGACAGTTAAATGCAACCTCAGAATACTGAAAAGAATTAACCTGTACTGAACAAAAAATTGTACCACTTACGGCTATTCATGCCCGTGCCACCTCTTGGGTGGCTTAATCTTGATCAATCAAGCAATCAACTAACTGACTGACTGACTGACAGACGGACGGACCGACCTTGCCCACCTGTGAGAAGACACTGGTGGGCTACTCATCGGTTCTGTATCACGTGTATCCGACCTTTGTGTTAGGTCCTTATTGTGTCTAGCTTCATCAATATCATGACCCTTATATTCTTCAAACAATAAGGTCTGAATTTCATCGACGGAGAGTGATCTTTCAACACCACATCCGACAGAGGTTTGGGAACCAGAGGCACGTGCACCACCCATGGTTGCTCACTCAGAACTGACCCAGCCAGCAGCCCTAGGGGCATTCTGGAAATTTTTTCCACGATGGCTGCCTCTCGCTGGAGATCCCAGGAGTTCATTTCATACCCAACCTCAGTGGTAAGTCAGTGGTAAGGCTTAAGTCAGTGGTAAGGCTCAATATATGAAAACCCATGTAAGGATGACCACAGAGAGAAACAAGAGTACAGAATGTCTCTTCCTCAACAGTTATGAAAATGTGTGCAGTATGGGAAGAATTGCAAACCTTTGCTGAAACGACTCACCCAAATCAAGCTGCAGTAGGTCGTTGCCTTAACCTATTCAATGACACTGTGATGCATCATTACAGACAAATGTTAAAATGAAGGGAAAAACAAATGTATCTTGACAAATTTGTAGTGAGACAAACAAGCACTGAACCACAACCAGGTCCTAGTGGTATTCAGGCAAAACGTAGAAGAGAGAGTACCACCAGAGAAAACATCACTGCCTGATGTGATAATGGAAGGGGACTCCCCTTCCAAACAGTAACAACTCTCCTCCTCCCCCCCCTCATCACCATCTTCCATACGCCATCAAGAGCCCTCCATAAAGGTAAGAGAAACTTTGGTTCTGTATTGTAGTTAGAAAAAACATTGTATTCAGTATAAAATGTATTTGTATGTTAATATTTTGGAAGGTGGGGAATGGATTAATTCAATTCCCTTTATTTCTTATGGGAAAAATCGCTTCGACTTACGATCCGTCTCTGGGAACGGATTAGCATCGTAAGTCGAGACCCCATTGTACTACATTCAAAATAGTAACAGGAATCGATAAAATTGATAGCGAAGAATTCCCGAGACCTGGAACTTCAAAAACAAGAGGTCATAGTTTTAAACTAAGCAAAGCTACCGAAGAAATATAAGAAAATGCACTTTCACACACAGAGTGGTAGATGGCTGGAACAAGTTAGGTGAGATGGTGGTGGAGACCAAAACTGTTAATAGTTTCAAAGGGTTATATAACAGAGTGCTGGGGACAAAAGACAGGACACCATGAGCGTAGCTCTCATTCTGTAACTACACTACATGTAACTACTCTACTACCTCTTCCACCACCTTTTCCACCACATCTACTGCACCAACTCTTCCACCACACCTACTCCACTACCTCTTCCACCACCACCTTCACATACATAAAATAAGCAATTAAAATATTAAATTTAATTTCTCTATTTTCTTGTAAGTACAGTATATAATAGAAACATTCATATGCGAATATAAATAAAGTACTATGCTTTATTCAGTAACAATTTACAAAATATTGTAGTTTATTTTATACAAAATTTACATACTGAACTATGTGTCAAGAATTTTTATATTGTCTCTATTGTAAAATCTTTCTCTTGATTGGCTACGATCAAAACATATTAGTTCTAGTTAAAACATTAAGTGAAAATCAGAATAGTAACTTTTGGTACAATGAAATACATAATATGATATCTTACCACACCCATGGGGAACACCAAACACGTAAATAGCCAGTCACGTAACTTCTGCAGGGAACTCTGTCGGCTTAGGATCACTGTATTTGACCCAATGATGTCGTTTAGCACACACAGTCCAAAGAACCCACATTGTAAGAGCTGAAATTGTTTATAATTAGAATGTAAGTACTTGTGTGTATAACTACTTGATGTTATTCCCTTTAGTTTTCATTACAATATAAATATGTCAGGGAACTAGCACATTAATTATACCATATGCTTGTAATGAATATGCAACTAATATTAATGCTACATCCTCCCTCTCTCTCCCCCCCCCCTCCCCTCTCTCTCTCTCTCTCTCCTATTGCCTTAATAAAATGTAATAAGTTATTACAAAAACGCGTTCAAGCATCGCATCAGACTAGAAATAAAAATGAATTTGGAGAACTGATTTTTCAATTACCATCAACAGTATAAAAGAAAGACAAGAAATATTGAGAAAATTTGTGTTAGAATTATTAATCTTACCTTTCGGTTCATATTTAAAACATGTGTTTACAAGAAAGACTACTACAAAATATACTAATATACTTATTATAATATATAATATAATACTTATAATATATATAATAATATATATATATATATATATATATAATATATATATATTACATATATAATATATATATTATATATATATATATATATTATATATATATAATATAATATATATATACACATACATACATATTACATTCATACACATCCTGTATACACACACTGTTGCCTTAACTTTATGTTTAACTAATTACTGTACAAGAAATTAATAACCAAGCCATGCATGAGCACATTATTCTGCAATACTTCTACAGTGCTTGCAACTTAATATGTACCTTGTGTTATCTATGGGCATTAGAATAAGCCATATGTGACTTTTTTTAAGATTTGTTACAATTTACAGTACTGTAATATTCCCCCACTTCACCTGAAGTGAAAAAGTGCACAATAATCATTGGGTTAAAGCAATTGCATCTTCCATATTTCCATCTAGAATATTTGTTCACTAAAGTCTTAACCATTTCTGACTAAAAGCCAACTTTTCAGCACATTTGATTTCCAAACAATGCCAATCTGTTCATCTCTTGGTTAACAACTCATCTGATATATTTTTACATTCATCTTTCAGGCCAACTGATAATTGGTCTCGCTAAATCTTTAAAAATTAAAATTAAAATTTTACTTCAGGTATATATTCTGAAGTATTGTTTACTGCATTTATCTTCCTTTTGCATTTTCTATTTTCACATTTTCACCTTTCATTTATGATTGATTGTAGAGAAATCTAAAATTACAGTACTCATTTACCAGCTACAGTATTAAATAAATGTTATTAATTAATTTTTGTCTAGAACAGGAACCTATGTACAGCACTGTATATCTATTCAGTATACTTTAGGCTTGTATCGAAGTCCTCCACGGTCGAACTACTGAGCCTCCCAGGATGCAATCCCCCAACATTTGCCTAACTCTCAGGTGCCTATTTACTGCTAGGTAAACAGAAGCATTGTATGAAAGGAAATGTGCCAAACCATTTCTGTCCCATTGAGGAATCAAACCCAGGATCCCTGATAGTGAGTCTATAATGAAGCAAACTGTACTACAAGACCCTGACAGGGCAAATCAATATTAACACAGATACACTATGTCAGTTACTGTTGATTGTCACAATATTTTAAATTAAACATTATGAAGACAATTGCAACCAAAACCTTTTTAATTTGAACTTTTTAAGTGCCTACATATATGAGTACAAGATCAGTGTAATAAAACATTAAAGGCCTAAGACTAGGTGCTGGAAACAAATACCATCATTATTCAGCTCTACTGTAAGACAAAGAACAAAATCTAAATAAGCAGGCAAATGTAGGTTGAAAAATAATAATTAAATAAACAGAAATACTCTGGACCCAAGTAAGTTGCTGACAGATGAAAAGATAATGAATGTTATTGTTGCTAATTAAAGATAATTACAAATATACAATTTTAGTATCAGTATTACTACCTATATATTATCTACTGCATTACCATTAGTAAACAGTTCAAATTCTGAAATGTACTTTAATTTTATGTTATTATCATACTATTAGTAATGATAGTAATATTATACACATTACATATACTTTTGCCATCATGCAGTACCTGTACTTTTTTACAATCACTCCTTATTCCTATTTATTTAGTTATTATGCTTTCACAAGTTTGTTTTAACATTGCTGCTGTCCGCATAATGTACCAATATCACCACAATCATACAGTATTGTTATTAACTATTGCATGTTAAATAACACTGTTCTTGTAATTTGACCTATAGTTTGCTTACCAACTCCTTACAGTACAGTATATAAATATAGTTACTAAAATGATCTCATTACTGTACTACTTAAAGTTGTTTACTTGATTACGTTTTGAGTTCACTACTTTATTGCCTCAATAATATCACTCACTACTACTACCCCCATGATTTTAATACAGTATATGCCGGCGTATAAGTCAACCCCAAAAATTTAGAGGTGTAATTCAGATTTAGGCCTATATTCGGCAGATAAGACGAACCCTCAAAATAAGGCGGCACCACTTCCCCTGCCCCACTGTATGGAAGGAATAAACTACAGTATATCATAAATATACTGTAGCTTAACGAATATTTACTGTTTAAGGCAGGTGGTGTCAGTGGTTTTCAGGAGAGGCAGGTGGTGTTAGTGGTTGTCAAAGGAGGCAAATAGTGTCAGTGGTTGTCAGGGAAGTCAGGTGGTCAGTGCTTGTTAGGTGGTGTCAGTGGTTGTCACTGGAGGCAGGTAATCGCATATCTCCTGTGCCAGGTGAGTATGACGGGCTCCATGCTGCTTGGAACTTTTTGTTCTGAGTAGCTGAATCTAAAAAACAAACAAGAACCTAGGCAGCAGTAGGATGTACCGTATTAATCCTGTCCAGAAGTGGCTGGAGGGGGGTATTCCTGGGAGGGTTTGGTGTGGGAATGGGGGAGCTGAGGGATGGATCTATATGCCAGCCATATAGCTGGTCTAATGATGCATGCCACCTTGCCAGTCACCAATCTATCTATCCACCCAAACACACCCAAAAACCACCCACCCTGCCTGCCAACCCACCCCACTTGCCTACCCTCAACCCACCTGCCCACCCTCAACTCACCTGCCCATCAATCTACCCACCCACCAGTCACCAATCCATCTATCCAAACCCAACCACCCAACCCAGTGGCCCACCCACCCCACCTGCCCACCCATCCACATGCCCATCCACACACCCACCCACATGCCCATCCACACACCCACTCACATGCCCATCCACACACCCACTCACATGCCCATCCACCAGTCAGTTACCAATCCATCTATCCACCCACCCACGAGCCCATCCACACACCCAAACCCACCCACCTGCCCAACCACCCATCCCCCGCCCAACCAAAACCCACCCACCCAACCAGCCATATGATGGAAATAAGTATTACACATATGATGCAAATAAGTATTACATGTATGATGCAAATAAGGATATACCATAGTTGGTCTAAGTGAATGAAATGGAATTTACCATGACCCTCAAAAAATACCCTTCGTTCATTAGATACTAGTAAATCCTGTTACTCTTGAGTTACTAGGTTAATGCAGTTATCGACATGTGATTATCATCTGTGGGTGTGCATTAGTGGTTTATGCCTTTGTTTCAATCATTAATCTCGCTGCCAATTAGGCCATATGTTATCACCCAGAGCCCAACACCATTGAATATTATGTTCATATCCTTTTCACTACTCTATACTGGTTGTTATGGAGTATACCAGGCAAACAAATCATCATTTGAAATACAGTACTATCATGTGTTATGGGAAGAGCTATGTTTTCTTCTACTGTAATGTAGTAACTTTAGTTATGCCGGAGAGTGGAGATGCTGGTTGTCTGTGATGCTCTTCCTCCCTCACTTCCCTTCCCAAGAGAACCATGTGTGAACTACCAACCGGGTGGCAGATGGCCAGTTTCCATCACGTGTAATACAATAAATCATTTATGATACAAGTATTTTTATAAGTTTTAATTATCCTAATATTATCAAACAAAATCTGTAACCAAAAATGTATATAATGATGTACATCCAGAATTTAAGAAAAAATTCTGGCTAACGGTGATGAACCTTGTATGCTTATTGGTGGAGCCTTTCCCTCTCCAATAACCGAGTCCCCTCCCCAACCCCCTAGAGTCCTAACACATACTGCTGGAGGTCACATATACCAACTCTTCATAATTCATAAGTAAAAATGTATGCTTAACTAATAAACAGGAAGCAATAAAGCATGTTAGTGATTAATAATGTATAGTTATACTACCTCTCTCCTTTTCTAGCTACCTCTCCCCCTCCCTCTCCCACCCTCCCCCCCCTAAATGGTGCTGTATTTCCTCCCTCATCTCGTGATTGGCTGCGTGCCCACCCACTCGCCTGCCCACTCACCCTCCTTCCCTACCTGGCAGCCTACCTGCCTCCCTCCCTCCTTCACCAGAAATTTTTATAATTTCACAAGTGAAATTATCAAAAAATTGTGATGGACTGCAAGAGTTATGAGAAGTGGTGTACAACAAATGTTAGGCCAGGTGTTTCAAAGGTGTAAACAAGCACTTGTTTATCTCTCAGTGGTAAAGGTTCACATTGTATGTTCAGCAGACAAGTCGACCCCTGGTTTTGGAGATATTTTTTAGGCTTCAAATGTTGACTTATATGCCAGAATATACAGTAATCATATTATTGTGATAGATGGCAATTTTTACCATATTTTAGCACACATAGAGCATATGCAAATCCACTGCCTAAGTAAGTGGGCCTAGCCAGAGGCTTAGGGCCTAGCAGGAATATCCTTGCTCCCTGAAACTTCTCTGAAAGGGCCAGGTTCTGGCACTGGTCCCTGGTAGGTCTGAACTCCATAGCTAATGTCCCGGTCTAATATAACATACATTAGCCCGATAAGCTCCAGGGAGCCGTAGGGGCTCCCCACAGAAAAGCACAAAAACAATTAAATTCTTCAAAAAAAAATTCAAGCGCTGTCGTCACTAGGTAGGAGACACCGATAAACTGAAGCACGTCATGCACTCAGTCGGCCCATAAACGTACCAACAAACTCAAGCACTGAGGCAAACCTCGAGTACCAAGTCAAATTTGTCAAAGAAATTGAGCTTGAGAACCAAAAAATTTAAAAACGGGCATTCGAAAAACAAGGTTCCACTGTATTTGCCACAGGTGTCTCTCGTTTTAAATACCTTTAACCACTTAACTGCGCCAACCGAGAAAACTCTCCGATTTTTCGGTACCAATTCTAAATGTGTACGAGGTTGGTTGTGTACGAAATGGACTCTTAGGACCTCCAGTGAGAGGCAGCCATCTTGGAAAAAATTCCCAGAATGCCCTAGGGCTGCTGGCTGGGTTAGCACTGAATGAGCAACAATGGGTGGCGCACGCGCCTCTGGCTCCCAAACACCTGTCCGATGCGGCGTTGAAAGATAACGCTCTGTCGGTGAAATTCAAACCTTAATTGTTTGAAGAACATAAGGGTCATAATATTGGTGAAGCTAGACAGAATAAGGACCTAACACAAAGGTCGGATGCAAGTGATACAGCACCTATGAGGACGATACAGCAAGAGTATCTAGTTGTAGCTCCGAGTGTCACTCTTGCAATCCTATGCTATCTACAATTTATTTAGATGATACATTGATGAATCATTTTCTGCATTCAGTGATGATGCATCTGATACAAATAGCATAGATGAACAGTGTTAGCGGCTTCCATGGTGGTGTTTTCTATAGATATTTTCAAGAATACCTGAATCTCTTCCTAACTGCAGGACACTCTTTGAGGCTAGCTGAATCTCTTTCTGACTGACGGACACTCATGAGGCAAGCTGAATCTCTTCCTGTGTGGGACCATACAAAGCGATCCTTACAAGACTACCTTACAAATTGATCTTTTCCTATAATCTTTTCAATACTACCTTATGCTTTACAAGCTTGGCTTCATACAACCTACAAGTACTAAAGCCAAGGGTGTTCGTGAGGGCATTATTTGCAAGCACACAATGAAGAAACAGGAAGCGAAAATTTATCTGTACCTGGTGCACTGAGAGCGAAGTTGCGCTGTGTACCATGGACTACTTTGTTGATTATTACTCACTTCCGAAGTACTGAGCGTGTAATACAGTGTGATACTGTGTAAAGAGTGTGTGAAACTGTACATATTGTAATTTTAGTGAATTTTTAGCAGGTAATATTGCGACAATAAACATTTATTGTGGACACATTACTGACACATGTATCACAGTTCCAGGGAACATTATGAACGTTCTACTGTATACATATTGTAAAGGACACAAATATGCATCATATACAATAAAAAAAACAAATAAAACTGCATTGGAAATACATAAAACAAACAATTGAAAATATATTTGTGGCAACACCCGGTGCTTGAATGGCCCGCGCGACCGTGTCTGGGCGATTCACCCACGGGCGACCAGGCCCTGATGACGTCACAGCGCACCTTGTCCACGTCCCCACAGCCAAAGTAAGTGGAATTTGGTATTTATTTTTACGTAGACATGTTCAGGGAAGGGAATTTATCATTTTACGAAAAGAGAATTTTGGGGAACACTTTATTTCATGCGCACCGGAGGAATTTCACAATAAACTCGGCACAGCACGGTGGTTAAGCATCTCAGTTTTTGGTGATAGTAAAGAGCAGTAGCACCACCTCTCTGGATTGGCCGACAGTTGTAACTTTCCAAGAAGTTTGGTATGTTAAAGAGTTGTATTGTTTCCTGTTTCAACCATGTTTCAGTAATATAATAAAGGTGAATTTGTTTGTATTAGGGCACTAACATTATCAAAGTATTTGCTTAGAGATCTTACATTCAAGTTAATTACTGATACATTGTGATAATGTGTTAATATATTGTTTACATTATATGCTGTATAGTACCTGAAATTTTGATCATTAAAGTGATGGTTGCCATAGATACTTGATAAGAGGTTTAGTTCTGGGTCTCTACTAGGTTGCATAAGTAGGCTGTTTGATGGTAAAATGGCAAAGATACAATTAATGATGCAATGTAAAGAGAACAAAATGAAATTAACAAAACTAATTTCAGTAGAATAATGAAATTTGGAGCAATTACAATAAAAATCTAGATATAAAAATAACTATAGCATGAAATGCAAATTAAATTGAAACAAGTAAAAATGAAATAAGAATCAATGTAATTAGACAAGTAGAATACAGATGACAAATAAAAATAAGGATTCAATAAAGATTGACTATGTTTAGAACACGATAAACTTAGTAAAATTACTAAAATTACACTAGAATAAATGAGGTAGATTACTTTCAGGTACACTCAGGTACACTGATAACAATAGTTTATAAAACAGGCACAGGCATAGCCAGAGTACAATGGAGCAAGTGAGTATGGGGGTTAGGTAACAATGAAAGCTAGGTTACCTAGCCTGCACTAGGTACAGTAACATGGGGGTTAATTAAGATGAGGCACTGATAGAGTTAGTCAGGTCTGATAAACCACAGTGGGATGGAATTTATTGAAGTTATCCTCATTTGATATCACAAAAGTTTTTCCTGTAGGAGTTTTCCTCACATTTATTATGCCATCTTTAACATAGCACTGATGGATCACTCCTTGGTTTTGTTTACAATTTGCAGCAGACGGTAGAGGAGTTCCTGCCTTTTCCTGGTTAGGCACTCGTTGATGTACACCCCCTTGTTAGAAGATACTGCTGCCTGGACAGGATCAGATTTTAGGGAATACGTAGCTAGTTTGAGGCGTTCTTTGATTTTGACTACTCTGTAAGCAGCAATTATGTTTGTTTTGTTGATTTCATAATGCATTTGGTCCTTTATGATAGCATGTAGAATCTCAATACACTTCTCACCTTTGCTTTCCACAGGGATAGCTGAAGATGACATAATAACAGAGTCCAGTAACTTTTGCTGGTCTTGTTCGTCCTGGGAGATAGATTGTTGGGTGGTTACAGTACTGATGCATGCATTCATTTTATCTAGTGCTTCCTCTTGTTTTTTGATGGAATCGTTGGTTTTCAAACGCGTATTTTCCTCATGGAGATGGTTTATTTCATACTGAAGTTTTTGGCTTGCTTGACAGGTTTAACATCCTCGCAGAGAAGGGTTATTTGTTGTTGCTGTTGTTGCAGGTTCACGCGGTTAGTTTGTTCCTCTCATTGAAGGCCCTGAATGATCGTAATTTGAACCTCGAAGACTAGACACAGCTTCTTGAACCACTGATTCTCATGCCAGTTAGAGAATTCTGGTGAGGGACCAGCAGCATGGTTTAAGTGCATGAAGTGGGATGTTAGCGAGGAATTTGCAGATGTTTGTGAGGACACATTTCCCCTGGCTCAGTGATGAAGTAGAGAGGAGAGCAGCGCTGCCTCTGACCCCAGAGGGCAAGAAACTATGGCTGTTGGTGGTGTTCTGGATGGGTGCCTTGCTTGGAGATTTGGGGTTCTTTTTCCTATGCAAACTTGCTTTTGGGAATTATGGTTGGTTGTGTATGGGTATGAAGAATATATTGTTGCAGAAACTTGCGTCTGGCAGCACGGAGGCGGGCAGCAGGCACTGGTACTGTACTCCCAGCAGGAAAAGTTTGTTTTGAATTTTGTTTGCGATGAAATGAGTTGATTGATTTGGTAACTCTCAATGTGTTATGACATGCCTGGACTCCATGTATTTAGCTGCCTGTATGTGGTGTTCTATATTATCTGGGGGTAGTTGTGGGCCATAATACAGCTTAGAATGGAGAGCACAAGCGAGCACGGGTCGACGCATTCACTACACCATCATCTGTTCTATATATTCACAAGAGTATATTATTTTGTTTAATTTTGACAACAATGCTGTTCTGGGGAAAGGATCATACAAACAATTACCCAGTGGAAGAGTTAATACAATACTGAAAACATTAGCACTTATCTGAAATTTAAGCTATTTTAATCAGTCATTGTACAGAACATAAAATGCTGACAATATTAAACAGAATCTCAGAGTAGACTATTGAAGGTAACAATTTCTTTTCAAAGCTTTATTGAATGACAAAGCACTTCAGGCCAAATATCATCTTCTAAAGTGCCAACTCTTATATTGGTGTAATTGTAAATGTAAAAATGATATGCATATAAATTTCAAAGGCTTGTACAGGCATACCTCAGTTTAAGAGTTTAATTGGTTCCTGGAGACGCCTCGTATTCCGAAAACTCGCATTCCAAAGCTAATTTCCCCATAAGAAATAATGGGAAATGAATTAATCCGTTCCTGACTACCCCAAAAACCCCATATCAAACTAAATTTTTATACCTAATTCATCTAAATAAACCTACAAAACTATGTTCAAGTTATTACTTACCTTGCTGTTGAATGCTGTAGGCGTATGGAAGATGGTGAGGAGGGGGGAGGAGGAGAGGAGTTACTGTTTGGAAGGGGGAGTCCCCTTCCATTATCACATCAGGCAGTGAGGACTTCACTGGTATGCACACTCTGGCACATTTTGCCTGCATACCACTAGGACTTGCTTGTCTAACTAAGAATTTGTCTAATGACACTTGTTTTTCCCTACATTTTAACACTTGTCTGTAGTAAGACATCACATTATCATTTAAAAGGTCAATGCAACGGCCTGCTACAGCTTTATCTGGGTGAGTTTTTTCAACAAAACTTTGCAGTTCTTCCCATACTTCACACATTTTCTTAATCAAGAAGGGACATCCTCTACTGCCTCTACTCACAGCTATTTTCTTAGGTTGAACCTTTCCAATGGCTTTCTTGAGACCCATGGCAAGATATATAATGACAACTTTTATGCTCAAATGGCTAAAAAAATGACAAAAAACTGTAAATCCTTGTGAAGAATTCAGGTGGGATAGTCACTGGGCACGAGACACTGGTAAACTGAGGCGCGATCGCCATGCCACCACGCGCTAGTCGGCCTGTACACGTATCAACAAACTCGCGTTCCGAGGTAACCCTCGCCTTCCGAGACATATTTTTCGAGGAAATCCTGCTCGTATTCCGAAAAACTCGCATACAGGGACGCTCGTGTTCCGAGGTACCACTGTATTCTAATTGCATAGAGACATTCTATGATGCACGTGCTCTTATATAACATACGCACATAAATTTCATATAACATGTGAGTACTGTACCTGGGTCATGCATCAGAAAGCTATACAGTATGTTGTACAACATTTAAAGGCATTATAAAATAATTAATAACTTAAAATATAATGTACTAACAACTGTTCAAAATCTGTCTGAAAGATATAACACTATGTGCACAACTAATGTAATAAGGGTCCATGTAACAAATCTGCAAACAATGCTAATAATCAAGAGAAAATCAATGGACAGCAAAGATTCCCAAACAAATATACACAGAAAACTTTACAGAATACCTGTCACATATTCATATACAAGTTTTATAATTAACAAGGAATTTACAAAATAATATACCATAATATATCACAAAGCATCCACAAACACTAACTGAAGTACAGTACAGGAATTAACATCCTAGATACAGGACTACTGAGAAACATGACATCCTTACCAAGTTAAGATGTGTCAAATATTTGTATCTTCCACCAATGTTATTTCTATAGCGTTCACTTTTGGTGCCTGCAGGAGGTTCATTATGATATTCATCATAATACAGCCCATACATAAAAAAGATGAATATAACTGCGTGGCTTAACTTGACACCTGTATTCATCTTTGTTACTGCAACTAGTTATATGGTTTTATCACTGTAAAGTAAAATGAGTATTACAATATTGTTATAATATAAATTCAGTGCCACATGAAATACAAATACAGTATCTATTGGGCAAGTTACCCCCTAACTGCTCACAGTGTGACCTTTATATGATTAGTATACAGGTCACACCAAAACATAAAAAGATAACCGTTATCAAGAAATGAGATAAATGCTATTTCGAGGAGGGCCCCCCTTGATAGCTCCACAAGCAACCCACGTGGCTAGCTGACATACTTAACCACTGTGTGCAAATAAGCAGTGATTGAGTGATACAGTCTCTGTTCCTGTTGTTCAGTGGCCATGGTGGCTTCCTCTATGGCACTGTCCCTAGCCTCGTGGCCTTCAGGGTACAGTACTTGCCTTTCAGCTGGCCTAGACTCAGTTTCCTGCATTTTCCCTCCAGTTCAACTGCTGCTTTTATTGATTTACTGGCTGCTAGTTTTTTCTGGTGGTTCAGCCATGGTTCCTGCTTTTCTGGCCCATTTCCAAGCACGGGTCCACTGGACCCATGCTTCTGCAGTTTTTATTGCAGCATCAGTGTGGGGGTCTTGGCATTTGTTTTGCAGTTCCTCATTTCTCTTCAGGCCATGGTTTTTTGTGAGGCGATTTTTTATTTGCTGGTTTCCTCCTTTGCCGGATCTGTTGAGATGTCTGGCTTCTGGTGGATCCATTGTTCCAATTGTTAACTTGAAAGTTAAGTCTCAGAGTTTGATGTTTCCAACACTTCCTCGCCTCATTGCAGCCAAAGTAAATGATTAGATTTTTTCCCAACCATCAGAAATAAATGTTTTACAACATAAAAAGGAATAAGATTTTTCTAGAGGCAGCCCTGGTGACTCCCTGAAGCTATCTTGAAGAGATTGCTACATTTATCAGTGTTCTTCAAACCCCTTTCACGTACTCCAATATAAGACTCCTGAAGTGCAAGCCCTTGCACTTCAGGAGTCCATACGTCCGGCAGAGCCAACGAAACGAGTCGCCGATGACTGGCCAATCCGCAAACAGAGGAATGAACCGAGACAGGCTGTCTGCCACAAAGTAGTACACACCCCGGACATGAACCTCACGGTTAGCCAAACCCCGAGAATCCAGCAAACGAGCCACTCAAAGGGACCAACCCCAAAGGTCAAACACCTAAGAGAAACCCTGTGGTTCCGGCAAAGAACCGCCAGAGAACAGTCCGAATGGAGCTGAATGGTAGAGCACCGAGTGACCTGAACTCTCCGAAGCACAAACCAGACAGCCACGAACTCCCGATCCGTGCTGTGAGCCCGACAGACGGACAGACCCCACCATCCCCGGCCGACCTGGTGAGAACGGGTCACAAAGCCCCAGCCGAGAGATGACCCGTCCGTGAACACATCGAGCGAAGGCTCGGGGAGGTGCCAAGGCACAGAACCCTGAAAACCCCAAAGAGGAAGCTTGTGATGCAGCACCAACACAAGATCCCCGGAGGAACGAACCCAATGATTGCAAGAGAGGCAGAAGGGGCATCTCCGAAGGAACCAAGCAGACGCCTACGCCAAACCCGACCCCGCAGGCAGACCAGCACGTTGAAGTTCAGACTCCCACACAACTGCTCGAGCAACTGCCGAGCAGCATGGGACTCCCCTCATGAACAGCCCAAGGCGGGACCACAGCCGCAGCAACACTTCTGGAGGGAAAGACAAGGAGCGGCCCAAGAGCCCTAAACAAGACCCAGCCAGGTCCGAACCCGGGACGGAAACAGATGGAACGGCCTCCAGATCACCAGGAAACCAAACCCGGCAATCTGGAAAGAACCACACCCCTGGGAAGCAGACAAGCGGACCGACTGGGAGCCCACACCAGCCAGTCGTTGAGCTAGGCCAGACATCGAATCCCAAGCAGACTCAGACAGTGCACCAAGACCCGGTAGAGATGCGTAAATACACCCAGTGCCAATTACAAAATAGGGAAGGCAACAAAAGCGAGATACGATACTGATACGAGAGATGACTAAGCTCTGGGATGATTTTTGTTGCCCGGTTTTGCATCTTCTCCAGAGCAGCTTTGTCTTTCTGGAGAAGAGGTCTCCATGCCTGGATGCAATAATCCAGGTGGAGAGTGCACCAGAGACTTATACAACTGAACAACTAGAGTACTTTTTTTCCTTGATGGTAAAGGTAAGCTTGATTATTCCCAAGCTTTGGTTCACTTTTTTTTACTACCACTCCCACTTGTTGCGTAATTTTAGTGAATGATGGATTCTGACTCCAAGGTCCTTTTCTTCGTATATCTGTTGTAAGGTAGTGCTGGCAATTTGGTAGTTGTGTCCATGGATTGTTGTGCCCCACATGTAAGTAAGGTTTTGCATTTATCGAAACTTAAAAATCATTTGGCAGTCATCTGACTATTTGTGGAGTTCATGTAGAATTTCATGTTACAATTTCTCTTTGTAAGGTCTCAATACCACTTTCACTTCCAACTTTACCATAGATCTTAGTGTCATATGCAAATTTGATGATGTGGTTTGCAATATTCTCATCTATGTTATTGATGTATATGACAAAAAGAGTTGGCCCCAAAATGGACTCCTATGGCACCCCATTTAGCACATTTCCCCGTTTAGATTCATTCCCATTTAGCATGACCCTTTGTTTTCTATGTTTTAACCATTGTTTTATCCATACCAGTATTCTCCCATTTATTCCATGTGCCTGTAATTTCCTTGCCAGTCTTTCATGTGGTACCTTGACAAAAGCTTTAGCAAAGTCCATGTAAGCTACATCTACTGGAAGTCCTTTGTCTGAAGAGCTAGTTACGATTTACAGACATGTGAGCAGGTTAATAAGGCAGGATCTATTTTTAAGAAACCCATGTTGCTTTGTTTTTACAAGATTGTTCTCTGTGAGATATTGTATGATTCCTTCCCTTAGGATTCTCTCCATGAGCTTGCAGATATGTGATGTCCTTGTGATGGTGATTATACCTTTAAATAATGCTCAAATTATGCTACAATGTACCTGTTGATAACCCTTAAATTTGACTTTAATGTACCTAATCTTGTAAAAAAAAAATTATACAATGTATATTTTATACCTTCTGGCAAAGTAATTGTTATACTTACAATGTATTTTTTATACTTGCAATGTTTTTTTTATACTTTCTTACAATGTACCTATTGATAACCCTCAATTTTACTTTAATGTACCTACTAATCTTTGTCAAATTTTCATACAATGTACAGTACCTGAAAAAAAAAATTATTTTGCTAGAAATTACCTACTTAAAATTATATATTAGAATTAAGTACCTGCCCGTACGCTATGTGTGCTAGCGGCTTTAGAAGAATGTAAAAACATCAATGCTATGTACTCTCAAAAACTCAATGTACCTTCTTGTATATAAATAAATAAATAAAACCTGTAAACATATCTTCAATTTTGCTAGAAATTACCTACTTTAACTTATCTGTTAGATTAAGGACCTGCCCAAAATGCTGTGTGTGCTAGTGGCTTTACAAGAATGTAAAACATCAATGCTATGTACTCTTATAAACCCAATGTACCTCTTTTTTAAATAAATAAATAAATAAATAAATGTCAAGGTGATCGGACAGTAGTTTTCTGCCGAGCTCTTTCTGCCTTTTTTGAAAATAGGGGTAACATTTGCATATTTCTAATCTAGGGAAACTATCCCTTGGTCCAGGGATTTTCTGAAAAGGAGTTTCAGTGGCATGCATAGTGCATTTGCCAGTTCCTTTATGACTTTGGATTGAAATCCATCCACACCTGGGGATTTTGAGTCTTTTAATTTATTTATTTATTTGTTTATTTATATACAAGAAGGTACAGTGGGTTTGTGAGGATACATAGCATGGTGTTAACATTTCTTGTAAAGCCACTAGTACGCACAGCGCTTCTGGCAGGTCCTTAATCTAACATATAATTTTAAGTAGGTAAATGCTAGCAAAATTTATAAAGTGATAACAGATACATTGCAAGAATAAAAAAGATATGAGAGATTAGTAGGTACAGTATATTAAAGGACATCGGTAGCTCTGATTGATTGCACTGACAGCTTGATTGGTAATTTAACAAAAATTAATAGGCACAATACAGCATATTGATAGCACATATAAGAAGACAGCAATGATCACAATGGTAAAGTTGTTTGGATTAGGTACATAAAGATTGGGGGGATTGGGTAGCACTAGATACAGTGCAATTTTAAAGCAAAAGGTAAAAAACTATGAAGATGAAATTAGGTACTTTTTGGTTTTGTTTTTAAATAGAGGCAAAAGTTGGACAGCTTTTCAATTCATTAGGGAGTGAGTTCCATAGACTAGGTCCCTCTATTTGCATAGAGTGTTTACAAGATTAAGTTTGACTCTGGGGATATCAGAGATATCTATTTATGGTGTGGTGATAATGGGTCCTATTACATCTGTCCAGGGAGAGTTTCAGAGCAGGGTTTGCATTTAAAAACAGGGGTTTTGTAAATGTAATTGACACAAGAGAATGTGTGGAGTGAGTTTGTTTAGCATGTTACGGGATTTAAACAAGGGGTTGAGTGTTGTCTGAAAGCAGAGTTTGTTATTATTCTAATAGCAGATTTTTGCTGGGTGATGATGGACTTGAGGTGGTTTGCAGTGGTTGAACCCCATGCACAGATACCATAATTAAGATAGGGATAGATTAGTGCAAAATATAGTGAGAGGAGAGCAGAGTTAGGTACATAATATCTGATTTTGGAGAGTATACCAACTGTTTTAGAGACTTTCTAAGTTATGTGTTGTATGTGGGTGCTGAAGTTGAGTCTATTGTCTAGGAATATATGCCAAGAAACTTTCCATGATTTTTTTATTACTGATGTTAACATTGTCTATCTGAAGCTGAATTGCATTTGTTGATTTGCTACCAAATAAGATGTAGTAGGTCTTTTCTATATTTAGTAGTGTTAGTTTATTGGTAGACATCCATAAGTGGACTTTTTTTAATTCATTTGTAGCGAGTAATGCTTAAACTTGCTCCAATATCTCATTACCTTAATGACAAACCTAATTGGAACTAATTATGACTACTCAAATCCTTTCCCTAATTACAGGTAACACAACATTATTTAATGTGTGTGGGTTGGGGTCTGAGTAGATGAGGGTAGTATCATCAGCAAACAATATAGGTTTAAGAATATTAGAGACATTAGGCAGATCATTGATGTATATAAGATATAGGAGAGGTCCCAAGATGCTGCCCTGTGGCACTCCAACGGTTATTGGAAGAGTGGGAGAGGTTATATCATGGAAGGCTACATATTGGTGTCTATCACTAAGATAGGATCAGATATAGTCAAGGGCAAGGCTGCGGATTCCATAATGATGGAGTTTAAGGAAGAGGTAGTTGTGATTAACAGTATCAAAGGCCTTTCTCAAGTCAATGAAGAGTTCAATCGGAAACTCATTTTTGTCAAAGGCTGAGTAGATTATATCAAGGAGACTAGTAATTGCATTGTTGGTACTCTCTTTGGGAGCAGAAGCCAAACTGACAGGGGCTGAGTATGTCAAATTTTACGAGATAGGAGTAGAGCTGATGGTAGATAATTTTTTCAAATATTTTTTTTGATAGTATGGGTAGGTTTGATATTGGTCTATAATTGTTTGTCTGCTGGGTTGCCTCCTTTATGAACTGGCGTTACTCTTGTTTTTTTAAGGATATCGGGGAAGGTATGACACTAAGATTTGTTGAACAGCAGAGCTATGGGTGGCGCAAGGCATGAGAGGCACTCTTGTATACAATAGAAGGTATTTTACTGATGTTCCCAACATTGACATTAACTTATCAATGCTTTTCCTGATTGTGTTGCATTTATGACATATGTATGGATATGTCAGATATCCATCACTGAACAGTGTTTTCTCACAATGCCAGTTTTGAGAAGGGAAGCATGACAGGAAGTGATGCTTGAAGATATAGATAGATAGATAGATAGATATATATATATATATATATATATATATATATNTGCAGCTCTTGATAAAATGAGTTCCCTGTTGGGTTATTTGTTGGACCCTGCGTAAGGCTTTTGACACTGTCAACCACCAAAACTAACTTCTTCTAAATTACATCATTTGAGTCAGAGGACACTCTCCTGCAATACCTCAAATCTTACCTTACTGACGGCTCCATGCATGTTTCTGTGAATAATTCAATTTCTCCCCCCTACCCATCAACATTGGTGTCCTCAGGGCAGCATACTTGGCCCTCTCCTCTTTCTCATTTCATTAATGACCTTCCAAATGCCTCCCAACATCTCAAACCAATTCTATTTGCTGACGACACAACCTTCATTTACTCTCAGTCCTGACCCCTTGCTCTAAATGCCACAGTAAATACTGAGCTAAATAAAGTCCATCTTTGGCTAACTGCCAACAAACTCACCCTTAACATTGACAAACTTTCTATATGCTGTTTGGCAATAAATCCTCTAATCAAATAAATCTCAAAATAAACAATACCCAAATTGGTAACAAATTAGATGGAAAATTCTTGGCGTTCTCATTGATCACAAGCTGAATTTCCAGGGACACATTCTAAATATATCAAAAAAAGTTTCAAAAAACTGTTGGCATTCTTTCTAAGATCAGATATTATGTACCCTGCCCTGGTTACTCTCTATTACTCCCTCATCTATCCATACCTCAACTATGGTATTTGTGCTTGGGGTTCTACAACCCAAAATCATTTACGTCCTCTAATTACTCAACACAAAGCTGCTATTAGGACAATATCCAACTCTGGCCCAGACATCACTCGGTACCTCTACTCAAATCTCTGAATATGTTAGATATTAAGTCACTGCACATTCTCTCATGTGTATAAACGCTGAACTGTAATGCCAATCCTGACCTCAAAGCTTCATTGAAGGTTGTAACAGAACCCATGAGCACCACACCAAAATAAATACAGTTTTGATATTCCAAGAGTACGACTTAATCAAACTAGAAATGCTCTACACAAATCAAGGGACCCAGAATGTGGAATGACCTTCCCAACCATGTTAAAGACTGTACCTCTCTTAACCAGTTTAAGATAAAAATGAAACACTACCTAATAAATTCCCTGTAACCTACCTTACCCCTCTATTGTCAACCCATGTATGTTATTTTTTTAATCAACGCTGTTTGTCGACCTATTGTATTTGTGCTGCTTTTTCAGTCATGTTCCCCCTTTTTTTATCTTTATTTGTATTTGTTCTCAACACATTTTATTCTTTATACTCAATTAGTATTAAGTTTTAGATATTAATGATTTTCCTGCCCGAAATGCATTGCGTAATAGTGGCTTTAGGCATTGTATGTACTAGCTCTATCTATAAATCAATCAATTTATGTAAACTCACTTGTATGTGTGTACCTTACCTGAATAAAGATATTTATTTATTTATTTTTTTTATTTATTTATTTATTTATTTATTTATTATGCAGATCAGTAACTTCCTCTGCTGTTGCTGTGTCAGCCCTGTAGTTGTCCCCCACTGTCAGTTTGTTACCATCTTGAGCTAATATATTGCACCATACAGACTCTGAGGATTCCATGATGTTCAGTTCCTCATTGGTGGTTGCATTCAGGTCCCCTTTCACATAAAGCAGTACACCACCTGCTTATGTTGTTCTGTCCTTTCTGAACATTGGATGATACCCTAGGAGGAGGAATTCCCCTTCAGTAATGTCCTCTCATCCCCATGTTTCACTTATGCCAATGATGTTTGGAGTCTTAGCCTCAGAATATGCACACAGTCCATCAGATTTATTCACCAGGCTTCTGGCATTAGTGTAGGAGCTAATTAGTGTTCAACTATGTGGTCTTGGGAGATATAGACATGGTTATACCTGTCAAGATCTTTTAGGCTATGCACACAGGTTAGTATCTTCCCTCTGTGTTCAAAGCTTACCATGGTTATGCGCACTACACTCGCTTTGGGCTTATAATCTCTCCGCGTCGGACAGATTAAGATCTTCCTCACTTCCTACCAGTTTCACTATCATTTCCTCAATGATTTCCTGGTCAATCTTATCCTCTACTTTTGCTAGGTTCCTTATGATGAGGTTGTTTCTACGTTTTTCTATCCAAGGCTTCTGCTGCTCCTGACAGATCTTCACCTCCACTTTCTTCAACTCTGCCTGCATTCAGAGTACTGTATTTTCCCTGAGTGAGGGATTACCTCCCAGGTTCACCTGGTTTACCTCAGCAATCATGCCTACTCATTTGTTAGTTAATGATTGTTGAAAATCCATAAACTGTTTCATCAAAACTTTCTGACCCTCTTGTAGTTCTCTAATCATGTCACAAGTGCATTTCCCTCTGATCTCTTCATTACTCTCAACTGTGTCATTGTTGGTGGTGCCTGGGTCATTTAGGCCCTTGCTAGGCTTACTGCAGAGGTATGCAGTGGAAATGAAAAAGGTTTTTGCCTTCGGTTGGCTCATTATTGTAAGCCTCGATTAATTTGTCTTGGGTAATGGGGGGCTTGGTGTGTGCATGGAATAATTTTTGGCCTTTTTTTTATGAGCATGGGCTGGCTTAGAAGCTCGTGCCCTTACAAGGGAAAACCTAGCCCAACCTAGCAGTAGGAGAGCCAAAAGGCACATACAAAACACACAACAACTTGTAGGAGAAAATGAGAAAAACGAAAAAATGCAAGAAAAAGACCAGAAAAACAGCTCCAGCATCACCGGCTAGGGAACAAGAGTGTAGAAGGAAGACGAGGAACGCGGAAGACAGGCAGCAAACGGGAACGAAAGGGACATGACCAACACACGGAAGAGAACTCCTTCTCTTCTTCTTGACCCCTTTTCAGAAGACCTCCACTCCCAGAAGAAGACGTCAGGGAGACAAGAGGTAGAGGGGACATGATCATCACATACAAGATTTCCAGAGGAATTGATAGGGGAGATAAAGACAGACCATGTAACACAAAGGGCACACACATTAGGGGACACAGGTGAAAATGGAGTGCCCAAATGAGCCATAGAGACATTAGAATGTTTTCAGTGTCAGAGTAGTAGACAAATGGAATGCATTAAGAAGTGATGTGGTGGAGGCTGATCCCATACACAGCTACAAGTGTAGATATGATAGAGCCCAGTAGCCTCAGGAACCAGTACATTAGGCAATTGACAGGTGAGAAGCAGGACCAAAGAGCCAGAGCTCACCACCCCCGCAAGCACAACTAGGCAAGTACAACTAGGTAAGCACAGAGGCCAAGTAGAAGTCAGGTGATTGACAACTGAAAGGCGGGATTAAAGAGCCATAGCTCAACCCCCGCAAGCACAACTAGATGAGGACAACTAGGTGAGTACAGAGAATCCAATGTATATGGAAAGGCCAAGCCAGGCACTGCAAGACGGCCAAGAAATGAGTGACCACGAGCACAAAAAACGGGCCCATGACCCACCGTGTAACAAATAACACAAGACGAACAAGGAAGGCCTCAGGAAGAAGCACGCAAGGCCCAACAAGACGCCACAACCAATCCCCAACATACATCCTCAGTATCAAAACTGCAGCAAAATGTCACCTCGTAACACCCCAATACAGTGTAACATATACCTCAAAACATTTACCACCACCATTGTACCTCGTAAAATAGTGGATGTGGGGTCCCTTGATGGACTCAAGCATGGGTTGGACATGTATATGAGTGGGACTGGGTGGGTATAAATAGGAGCTGCCTTGTATGGGCCAATAGGCCCTTTGCAGTCACCTTTGTTCTTATGTTCTTATGTTTGCATCCAAAAACCACGAACCAGCGCCTGGCCGAAAAAGACGCCAGACCGCATAAACACACCTGCAGAGCGTAGGCACGAACGTGTCACGACACATCGTAGCCGAGAAGAGTCCGGGAGCAATGCCAGTGGAATAATATCAGAGCCGCACATGCAGGAGAAGAGTAGGGTAGAGGCCTCCCCCATGGAGGATCCTCACCATCTGTGGGTTTGGGGTCTGGGCAGTGCTTCGATGATCTTGAGACTCTGGCGGTCTCGGGTAATTCCCCTTCCGGATTAGCGACAGAGGCATTTGAAGAAAAAATCAAAGACATTGAAATAATTAGGTAATAATATCTTTGTGACAACTTCCGCCGGACAGCTGGAGCGAAGCAGACCGCCTCCGATGTTTGCTCTGTCAATGCCTCTTTTTTGCTAGACTTCCTCACCTTATTGCAGCCAAAATATGCCACTTACGATTTTTTTATTATTTTTCCCGTGATCAGGGAACACAAATGAACACTTTTATAAGGCAAAATTTATTTATTTTTTGTTGCGTCTTTGGGTGTTGAAAGATAAATAGCCCAGAGCAGCTTAGGAGTTAAATTCCAATGTTTTACAAATATTAATGCAGTCATGTTTTTGTTATCACTGGAAAGAACAAATAAAGTTCTGTAATCTGTACAGACAAAATTTCTAATTTCTGTATATTACAGTAACTAATAATTAAAAAAATCATGAATCTGGAATTTTATTTTTACAAAAGTAGACATACAAAAACTCTGTCGCTACGACTCCTGCTTGACCAAAAGAGAGGTTGATGTATGTGGTTGACAGGGTGGATACGAAAGTGTAGTCCCATGCCAACTGTCTGCCACCCTTCTGTTGGCTCCCTCAAGCCTGAAACTAGCTTACTGATTAAGTGCCATACTACTTGGAGTCATCAGTTGCAGAGTTCTTGTTGCCTACTGGGGCATCTTGCCATCGACCAGGGAAGTACCCAAAAAGGTAGGCAAATCAAAACAAGACTACTGCATGTTGAAAATTGAGACCAAAGCCCTCAAAATATGAAAAGAACTCCCCTATAAGAAAACAAACAAAAGTTCGTCTATCCAGCCCCCCCCCCTCCCTAGTTAGCTCCACCTCTCCTCTCGTTGAGGGGAAGGGGGAGCCAGTCTGGCCGAGCCGGGCCACCACTGGTCAGTTCTTGATTGATCTTTGTGCCCGGTGGTCAATGGTGTGCTCTGGCCATGGTTTTCTGTTTTGGTGGCATTTTGCTTTTTCAAGCTGTTCCTACATGAGAAAGTATGTTGCCCAGGAGTTTAAGACTACAATCATTTATTATGAGAAAGTAATATAGGCTTCCAGTATGTTGTAAATCAGAGTAAAAATTAAAGATCTTTATTTGCCATCTAGACTCAGAAAGATGAAAAATCAGCCAGTTTGAAATAAAAGCTAAATTCTAATATGATCTATTTTGATCTGAAGCATTTAACAAGTTTAATTAGCACTTACCCCACACATTGTTGTGAAGCTTCTGACCCAAGTAAACAAAAAGCAGATTTGGCAGAAGAAGGGCAGCTAAGAAAAGTGTTCTTCCAGTAAAGTCCAGCACTTCAAACACTGGATACACCCAGATGCCACCAGCATATGCAATATAACAAATCCTGCCAAAAAAATCAAATGTTGATCCCAGCACAGTAGTATGAAAATAATATGTATCAATATTTTAAAATGGATTAATACATTATTATTTCTAACCTAGATACTATCTTTAAAGCACATTTAATTAATTATATATCTTTCATCATGTTGGAAAAACCAGCGTTGAATGTAATGAAACGCCATTTTATGGGTGAGCCCCCACGGCTTCCTGGAGCTTATCGGGCTAATGCATGTTATATTAGACCGGGACATTAGCTAAGGAGTTCAGACCTACCAGGGACCAGTGCCAGAACCTGGCCCCTTCAGAGAGGTTTCAGGGAGCAATGGCCCTAGAAAACCCCCTTGTGGTTGGGGTTTTCCTTATCTGCCATCGACCGGGGTTAGGCACCCAGAAAGGTAGGCATAACAAAACAAACCCCACATGGTAAAACACTAAAACATAAAACCGAACAGACAGGTAGAAACTCCCTACAATCCCAAGGAAACAAGCAAACAAGCAAACATCATACTTTACTGCCGCGCCGATCGTCCGCGCAGCCCTCCCTGCCCCAAAAGGGGGAGGGGGGAGCCCCAGACCTACCGCGCCGGCTGCCTAGCATCAGTTCGGAAGCTAAGCTTCAACCAATGCGAAAAAACCACCGACCGGTGGGAGGTTAGGTTGCCAGGGAGCCTGCAGGGCTCACCCAGAAAATGGCACTTCATTACATTCAACCCTGGTTTTCTGTGGGGGAACCCCTACGGCTCCCTGGAGCTTCATACCCAAAGAGAAGGAAAAGAAAGGGCTGACCTGGGAGGCGGCTGCCACGAACTCTGCAATGCGAAGCCGAGACAACAGGCTGCAACCTGCGACCCAAGGCAACAAGAACGCACAGGAGCAGACGCGCATAAAGAATGGGCGGCCAAGAACCTGTGTGACTCTCAAATCCCTGCGCCCGAAATGAGCCCTAGACATCACCAACACAGCAGCGAAAAATGTAAATGTCCGAACAGCACAGGCGCAAGGATAGACCGCAGGCTGGAAGACTTAAAAACTCTGCGGACGACCTGGGAGAACTGAGCCCTGAAACAGGGAACGAGGGGAACTGGATCAACCCAAAGTGCATACCCAGACACGGTATACAGGTAACGGCAAAGAGGCGCAACCAGACAACACAGGACGCACCCCCGGCTGAACCAATCAAGCATCAATAATCCAAGGACTCCTCCAGAAAGCAGCCGTCTCGACTGTCACCAGAGGGACTGAGAAAGGCTGCAAACGTACAAACCTACCACCAGTACCAAAGAGCAGAATCCTCTGCACCAAAAGAGCCGTAAGCTCCCCAACCCGACCTGCAGAGGCCCTTGCCAACAAAATATGCCCTATGAAAACCAAACTTGAACTGAAGGGGCTACCACAAACTGAGGAAAAGAAGGCCCCCTGATCAAGGACCAGGACGGCTCAGGCGACGCATGTACAGGCCGGAGGTGAAACAAAACATGAGAAAGCGTACAGAATGGGGCAGATGTGACATCCACCCCGAACACAAGCCGGCGCCACACAAAACGAGGCGACAGTAAGAAACATCAAATAACTGTAGTCCTGAAAACCCAAGAAAGGACAAGACAACCTACGAAGAGCAAGAAAAAGGTGCATAGAAACACCAAGAACGTCATACTGTCGCCAAGACAAAGCTCGCAGGTGGGACACCATCAACGAAACCACCTGATCACCATAGAGAAGGTGATACCCGCGTCAAAATACCAGAAGCGAAGAGCCGAGGAGAAGGCCGAACCAGTCACGTACAGGACCAGTTTGACCTGCCGAAAGAGGCGGAGCTGTGGGAAAACGCCCCGGGTTTGGACACCTATCAAGCAGCGTCTGAAAATAAAGCTGGGCTGACCACCAAAGGACCATGAGGACTATTCTCCTTGGGAATGGACTCCAACCGAGTCAGAACCCGAAGCAACAGCTGGACCGGGAAAGAGGAACAGGTACCCCCACCTCAACCAGTCCTGCCGAAAGGCATCCACCGTGAACGTCTCGCAGGTAGGTAAGGGTGCCACATAGAATGGGTGACGCCTAGACCATGCCGACACAAAGATGTCCATGGCCAGGAGTCCATATGTCCAGCAGAGCTAACGAAATGAGTCGGGGACGACTGGCCAATCCGCAAACAGAGGAATGAACCGAGACAGGCTGTCTGCCAGGACATAGGACACACACTTCGGACTGAACCTCACAGTTAGCCAAACCCTGAGAATCCAGTAAACAGGCCACTCAAAGGGACCAACCCCAAAGGTCAAACACCTAAGAGAAACCCTGTGGTTCCGGCAAAGAACCGCCAGAGAACAGCCCGAATGGAGCTGGATGGTAGAGCACTCCCCTGGGGGGGGGGGTCAGGGACACCTGCGACCTGGGGTCTGGTGGGTCTTGTTCCCCACTTGTGCTCCTATTACTTGTCCATTCTTTAGTGAGATTTGGGATCAGGTGGCGGCCGTGTTGCATGATCGGTCCTCCTTATTGCAATGGGCCAGGCTGGTTGCCCAGTTGGAGGCCCCAGAGTTTCCCCACTTGGGTTTTAGGGACTCGATTTGTGGGTGTTTGTTGTTTAGGCCTTGGTTCAGTCTGTCTCTCTTCTATCTTCCCAGTGGGCATGGTTTGCCCTGCTCCCAAACGTCTGGGGTGTTTCAGAGTCAGGGCGGAGTGGCTTCGAGGGCTGCCCCTACTGGTGCGGGCGTGGAGGTGGTTCCAGCCCCTCTTTCTGCCCAAGGCTTTCGAGTCAATCCAGCAGACTGGATCGCCTCGATGGCGTGGATGGCGGCTTTGCCCCAGGGCTTTTGTTGATGATTTAACCCTTAAATTGCGCATCGCATCATATGATGCTTTGACCGACTTGCAGTAAATTGTGCATCGCATCATATGATGCTTTTGAGTACTACGCAAGATTTAAACGGCCCGCAGATACACGGGGTTCACCACACCTTCATCAGGGCTCTTGTAAACAGACGCCATTTAAAAAAAAAATCGTGGGCCAAATTCCCGGGTGTTAGGGGCCTCAGTATTGAGTGAGCTACCAAGCTTGACGCATGCAGCATGAGCTCACAGCACTGCTGCTCAGCTTGTGACCACAGCATCGCCTAAAAAATGCCATAATATGTTCATGCTATTATGTAGCGATGATATTATTACACAAGACCCTGACTGTGATAAAACTGACCAGGGTTCTGATAATAGCAGGATTGTGGTGATATTTAGCGATGTGCTCCATGGAAATTAAAACAGTCTCCGTGGTGTAGTGGTAAGACACTCGCCTGGCGTTCCGCGAGCGCTATGTCATGGGTTCGTATCCTGGCCGGGGAGGATTTACTGGGCGCAATTCCTTAACTGTAGCCTCTGTTTAACGCAACAGTAAAATGTGTACTTGGATGAAAAAACGATTCTTCGCGGCAGGGGATCGTATTCCAGGGACCTGCCCGAAACGCTACGCGTACTAGTGGCTGTACAAGAATGTAACAACTCTTGTATATATCTCAAAAAAAAAAAAAAAAAAAAAATGGAGGGACGAGTAATGCTGTGGGAGGGAGGGTAGTGGCGTTGTCTTCTGACTGTGTGTGGCCACCATTTATTGACTGCACTCACCATACCAGCTTAGTGGTTCATTATGATGAACACAAATGTAGATACTTATATATAACATGTGTATAGAGGGTATAAACAGTAAAAGGAGTAGGTTGGGAGTCTCCATTTTGGTGAGGGCGGTGGCGTCGTCTGCACGACTTATCATGTTGTTTACTGGTGACTACTATGGTCTTTGGGCACCATACCAGTTTACTTGTACAAGTATGGTGAATAAAACAGGTAGACACTTATATATAATGTGTGTATATAGCGTAATAACACCACAAACAGTATTGTTGGAGGAGAAATATTAGTGCGTCTGGCCTTGAGGGCGGCCGCCACTAGCCGACTGTGAGTAGCTATGTCTTTGTGCCTTTACTCACCATACAAGTTTAGATGTACAGTTATGGTGAACAAAACATGCAAATACTTATATATAACGTCTGTATATAAAAGCAAAAACAGTATGGTGGGAGGAGAATGGTGGCAAGTCAGGTGAGGTGAGGGAGGGAGGGAGTGAGTGGCAGCCAGTGGTGAGCTGCCACTGGCTGCCATTGCCACTGCCACTAAGCATACCAACTTAGTGGTTCGTTATGGTGAACACGAATGTAGATACTTATATATAGCGTCTGTATATAGTGAATAAAAGCAAAAACAGTATTGTGGGAGGAGAATGTGGGTGAGTCAGGTGACTTGAGGGAGGGAGGAAGTATCAGCCAGTGGCGGGCTGCCACTGGCACTGCCACAAAGCATGATGCCAACTTAGTGGTTCGTTATGGTGAACAAAACATGCAGATACTTATATATAACCTGTGTATATAGTGTAATAACCGACAAAGTATTTGTTCACTGTTTGATGAACATAATTGAATCAACAATATGCACACCATATTTTTGAGTACAGCGATGATTCACTCATTTTAATATATAAATATATCACACTACACACTATTAAATAATATTACAGCAAAAAAAAATACAAAAATCAATCAGAGACATTGAAATAATTAGGTAATTATCTCTTTGTGGCAAATCTGGCCTGACAGCTAGCGAGCAACAGACCGCCTGGGACGCACGCTGAGTCAGTGCCTGTTTTTTGCCAGACTTCCCCGCCCTATAGCGGGCAATATATGCCACTTACGATTTTTTTATTATTTTTTATTATTAAAATTATAAAAAATAATTTTTTTTGTTTTTTTTGTGTTTTTTTTTTTTGGTACTGTATGCGCCTGTGAGTGACACATGCTAATAGCCAGACACCATACAAGGGTTAAGGGCTAAGGGTGGAGATATTGGATTCGTTTTGACCCCTTTTGGGGGTCTTGTGCCTTCTGCTCAAGGTTTGTTTTTGTACCCCCCTTGTTTTTGCGGGTGCTGGGTGCAGCACGCCCGCCCCCCCCCCCCCACCCCGGGTTTGTTTCCGGGGGCCTTTGGGTTCCTCGGATTCGTCTTTTCGAAGGTTTTCTTTCTCTCAGATTTCCCCTTCGAAAGTTCAGGAGGCTTTCAGTGCTTACCTCCTGAGGGACCCGGCTTATGCATCGGTGCTAGATTCGGCTTCTTTTTAGTTTGGCTGCTCTTCCCTTCTTGGGGGCATTCTGTGGTTCCAGAGTTTTCCTGGCTGGCAGACTATTCCTTCCCTCTTCGGACTTGGCGTGGCTACTGTCGTACCCACATGCTTGAGTGGCAGGAGGTTTCCACGGTGTTGCTGGCATTCTTGAGGGACTGAAATTTCTCAATGAGTACCTCTTTGTCCCTGTGCTTCCTTGTGATGTTGGTTGCGTGCAGCTGCATGCTCTAGTTCCCACTCTCTTTTGGCTGCTTTGGTGGCTGGTGCCTTCAGACTCGCGGATATTTGGCCTCTGTCTTCCGTCTTCTGGAGACTCTTTTCTTTAGTCTTCTAAAGCTGTCTTCAGATTGGCTTTCAGAGGATTTGGGAGTGCAGGGTGGGGTCTCTCAGCTGCTTCTGAATCACTGCCATGCTGATGTGTTTTGTGCTGATCCTCCAGGAGGCAGTTTTCTATTTTTTTCACCTCTCGTCTCGCGTGTAGACAGGCTGTGCTCACTTTATCGTTTGCTTTGGCTTATGANTTCACTATTTCTTTGTCATCCTCCATATATGAACCTTTACTCGTATGAATACATCCAGTACTGGAAGTGGTTTTTTGCTTTTGTTTTTGCATATATGAAGAAATATTTTGGGTTTTTCTTTATTTCCTATATTGCTTTCTGTTCTAGCTGCCTTTCTTCAATCTGATATGAGTGTTTCAATTTCTGCTCGATTTCTTCAATCTCCCTATTTAAATTATTCCTTCTTTGTAGGGAAAAGTCATGTCTGCTTAAGCATTTCCGTTATTTTTTTCCTTCTTTTATGGTGTTATCTGCGTTCTCTTTCTACATTGGACCGCTTTCTGACTTTCCTCAAAGGAACATGCTTCAGACAGACTTGATATGCTTCCAAAGTCAGTTGTTCTATTCCTTCAGTAGGATTTTTATTGAACAAATCCACAAGGGCCGTGACGAGGATTCGAACTTGCGTCCGAGAGCATCAAGTTCAAGTTCAAGTTCAAGTATGTTGAAGAGCATCTGGGATCTTTCCGAGAGCATCCCACATGCTGCCTTAATCGACTGAGCTACGACATGGTCAAAAGGAGTTGAAACCGAAGTTTTGCGATTTCTGTGTGTAAGGATTTTTATTAGAACAGTTTCCCATGGAATGTTTCTAAGTTCCCCGTTTGTCGTCTCCTAGTGGCAAACTTTCTACCATTTCCTCTTTCTTCATCATTGCTCTTTGGTATCGGTTTCAGTTGTCCTGCCTTTTCTTTCTTGGCTTTTTCTGGATCGGCATCTTATGCCAAATCTGTTGCTTCAGATTGTGCAGTGCTGGCAGAGCCGCTCCAGCTTGTGTTCAAAGTTAATATTTCGTTGGCCCCATTTCATAAGTTTTCTCGAGCACTGTTTCATCTCTGGCATGCTCATGTGCTGCCCGAGTCTATTTGGTCTTTGGACCCTGTTTTTTTTTTTCTCCCTTTCTTCTGTTCATTTTACGGTGTCCCCCTTCATTTCAAGATTTTCCTAAGGCTTTGCTTATGGTGTCCTCACCCCCAGTTGTCATGTGGGTGAGCTTCCTGCTTTTCTTTGGCACTGGGGTTTTTGTTCCTTCGGCCCTGGGGGTCGTTTTGTTCGTCTGTAGCAGACTCCTCCTTTTCTGGTGAAGAACGAGTCACTTGGTTTTTAGAGAGATCTGTTGGTGATTAATGCTTGGTTGTTTGGCCAGGGTACATGTTCTTTGTCTGGTGGTGGCTCTTTTCTGCTACTTTTTTGCCACCTCTTCTGCTTCAGTGGGTCATCTGCAGTGTTATAAAGTTGACCCAGCCTGTGGTCTACCCCTCATTCCCTTATGTTCATAAATTTGCCACTCTCTCGCTGTGTTTGCCAATATGTCTTGGACCAATATTCAGGCATTGAGGTTTTGGCGGTCGAACAGGGTCCTGGCAGCCAGGTATGTTGTGAATGTTCCTGGTCCTCATAGACCTTGTGTGGCCTTGGGTTGTGTGTCGGCCTGTGGTTTCCTCTTTATCATGATATCTGTGGCGCTCCCTCCTCGCTTGTAAGTCCCCTTCTTTTCCTTCTCTGTGGATAGGTAGCTTCAGGGAGCCATAAGGGGTCTCCCCCTTCTCCCAGAAAACCAGTCTTGAGGAGGGAAGGGAGGTGGGCAAATGACCTAGCAATAGTTTTATGAATTTTCAATTGTTTACGTTCTTGGGTGGGGGTGGGGGGGGGGGGAGTTCTCTTAGCAATTTTGAGGTGTCAATCTTCTAACCAGCAATGGTCTGTCTGTTTTGTTTCGCTGACTTTCTGGGTGCATCCCTGGTGGTAGTGAACATGAATCAAATTCACAGACAATTTTATCATGGTACAACTGCTCTGTACCTCTTAAGAGGGGAGCCAGATTCTGATTCATGGTCCCCGGCAGGTTTATAAGAACTCCGTGACTGATGGAACCTAGTAGTTTGACACTTTACCAGCATTCAGGAAGCAACCAGGGATCACCAAGAAATTGGTGTTTCATTACATTCAATGCTTTTTTTAAGTGAATTAAAGTGAATATTTTCTCTTGTTATTTCATCATTATTCCTTTTTGCCATTCTCTAAGCTGATTCACTAGGCATACACTTAACTGATTCATCAGGTGAGGTGCCTTTATTTACTCTCCCATAATGCATTTGCAATGTGCACAATTCATAATCAATTATCTCATCAACATGTCCTGTAACATCATACACTTTAATCACCAAATTCTTCACATTTGTCCATGGTCTGTACCATTTGCCTCAATATGAAGTCTTCTATCACCTCTACAGTGACTTCTTCACCTCACATATTGATCTTTAATCGTCATTTTTAGTGTAATCTTAAGTTCTTATAAAAAAAAATGCTAAATTAATTTGGAGTGTTTACAAGTAAATATTTATTCTTACATATTAGTGTCAGTGCAGCCATGTACTTTTATAATGATACCATTTATTTGTGATTACAGTACTTTGTACATGTAATATAAGATGACAGGAATATATTTGAGCATAATGGATGATTCTGTTATTAATTTAAATTAAAAATACATTATATATGTTTTCCAACATTCACAATGGTCATTACATTTACAGTAACACATATTACTTTAGTTTAAAAAAATTTCTTAAAGATGCTGCTGCAATATTTAAAGAATTATTAATGAATAGATGAACATAATATTCAATGTAATGAATAAGCAATAACACCCATAATCCACAATACAGTGCATAGCATATATTTACATATACTGTACAGTCAATTGACATGCTTATTCACACTGAACATGCTTAAACCACAGAAATAAATTTTAGCAAATTCATTATAAGACATTCTTACTATTAACCACTGCACTGTGCCTTAAGGCACCCAATTGGGGGAGTGCATAAAGCGCCATATGGCACATTTAGGTATAGAAGTGATTTAAAACTCCTGCGGGTACACGGGACTCACATCCTGTTCCAAACAGATGCCATCTTGAAAAAAAAAATCGGCATCCATGCTGGCTGAAAGAGCGACCAAGGCTGGCGTATGTAGGAGCAGCGCACAGCACCGCTGTACAGCTAGGGACCACAGCATCACTTAGTAATGATGAATAAAATAATTAGCTGAAATCATTTTGCATTGATAGTGTCATAAATGATCCTGTGACAAAGACTGTGTACAACGTTCAGATATCAGTGAACACAATGCTAGTTATGATATTCACAGCATGAGGTACAAACACAGCACCCAGCAATTGTTTCCTGTATCTATGCATCATGAAATGACCTTATGTTCCTTCATAATATAACCCTGTTGAAATAAATTCATATTCAGGATTTTGTAATAGGAATGTGATAACAACAACAGTTTTGCTGCTAGTCATAGCGAGATGTGTAGAATATTGGAGGCATTGTCTTGCATCATCTGATTGTGGCTTCATGCTGTGTTTTGATTTCATCACCATACTCAACAGAACTGCTTATTAGTATGCTATGGTGCATATAAATGTTGATACTGATATATAACGTGTATATAGCGTAATAACATCAAGAACACTGTTTGGTTGATCTAAGAATATAATATACATTGGCACCTCGACATACGATTGCCCCTACTTACGATAATTTCGAGTTACGATGTAAATTTCATCGAAAAATGTGACTCGACATCCGATGGTGTCGTCGACTTCCGATATTTGTTGGTACACGTTTGGGTCGACCGAGCGCGTGGTTCCCAGTCACGCGGCCGACCTGCCTCAGTTTATTACAGCTGCCTGCTTAGTGACGATCACGCCTATAAGAAATTCTGCTTTTGTGGTGATTTTTTGCATTTTGAACATTAAAGTAATTATTATATATCACGCCATGAGTCCCAGGAAAGTCAGTGGTAAGGCTCAACATATGAAAACCCACGTAAGGATGACCATAGAGCAGAAACAAGAGTACAGAATGTCTCTTCCTCAACAATTAAGAAAATGTGTGCAGCATGGGAAGAATTGCAAACCTTTGCTGAAACGACTCACCTAAATCAAGCTGCAGTAGGTCGTTGCCTTAACCTATTCAATGACACTGTGATGCATCATTACAGACAAATGTTAAAATGAAGGGAAAAATAAATGTCTTTTGACAAATTTGTAGTGAGACAAACAAGCACTGAGCCACAACCAGGTCCTAGTGGTATTCAGGCAAAATGTAGGAGAGAGAGTACCACCAGAGAAAACATCACTGCCTGGTGTGATAATGGAAGGGGACTCCCCTTCCAAACAGGAACAACTCTCCTCCTCCCCCCTCATCACCATCTTCCATATGCCATCAAGAGCCCTCCATAAAGGTAAGAGACACTTTGGTACTGTATTGTAGTTTGAAAAAAACATTGTATTCAGTATAAAATGTATTTGTATGTTAATATTTTGGAGGGTGGGGAACGGATTAATTCAATTCCCTTTATTTCTTATGGGAAAAATCGCTTCGACTTACGATATTTCGACTTACGATCCGTCTCTGGGAACGGATTAGCATCATAAGTCAAGGCCCCATTGTACTACAATCCTCCATATTTTTGAGAATACCGATGTTCCACACATTTAACTACATATCCACATATTACATATTTTTGAATAATATTGAGACACTGAAATAATTATGTAAAAATGTATTTGGGGCAGCTCCTGCCACACTCAGCTGTCGGCCGCTAGGCTGACCTTGGATTGTTGTTCTGTGTACATAAACTCTCAACACATGATCTTTGTGGTTCATTATGGTGCACAAAAATGTAGATAGTTATATACAATGTGTGTATATAGTGTAATAACAGCAAAACACTGTTTTTTTTATCTTTAGATTATAATATACATGTTACCATATTTGAGCTCCATAATTTTAAGCATAGCAATGTTCCACACATTGAACTATATAAATTCCACAAATTTTTGAATAATTTACACACTTTTGTATAATATTACAGCAAAAAAACAGAAAAGAAATGAATGAGACATTGAAATACAGTAATTATGGAAAATTACATTCTCAGTAACTGCTGCCCCACAGGGTGGCGGGGTTGAGTGTCCCCGAGCGCCTCATCACTCAAGTGACCATATATTGCTCAACTTCTCAGCTCTATCATGCCTAAAGTATGTCACATACAATATATATTATATTAGTTTCCTGTGATCAGAGACTAAATTTTAAAATATAAAAGAAAATAATTTGTTGAAAATAATTTATTTTCAGCGCACCACAGACGGCGTGTCATATTATAATGTAGCGCAGTGCAGTGGTTAATACACAAACACCACCTAAATACCAATAACCACAAATCTTGATGTTTAACAATTACATTTTCCATATAAATCTTGACTTGTATTGTTGTATCTTGTAATGTGATAGAGAACATTATTCTATAAATGAATTCAAATCATCAGAAAATTTAAGAATTTTTGTAGCAGCTTTTGTTATAATCCTGCCACAGTGTTGTTGTTCTCTCTTCACTGCCATGTCTCTTGTCTCTTATTTGTTACAACTCTCTCCTCTCTTCACTGAAACTACTCTTCTGCTCTCTCCATTGTTAAAATTCTCTTCTCTCATATTACTGCTCTCTCTATTGTCATGACCCTTCTGCTTTCTTCTCTACATCTACTCTTTCTCCCCCTTTCTCTTTGTCTGCTCTTTCTGAGGACCTGTGTATAAAGAATTAATCATGTTCAAAACATTAACATCGTGCAATTATTTGTGATTATTAAAACTTGGTGATAAAATTATACAGTAGATGATGAATAAAAGACAGAAGATACCTAAATGAATACGGTCCGTCTAATTACCACAAGCTACACAAGCTTCAGAAAGCTTCCTGGTAATACGTTAGTAATGAATAAATATGATATATTTACTCATTATAATGTTGGTGCTGAATGTACAATACGAAAAAACATAATTTTAATCTGAAAAAGTATCTTTTTATAAAGAAAATAGACGAAAATAAAAGCTGGTGACGCCAAATCAAGTCGACGATCCAAGCTTCTGTTAGGTTAGGTTTTGTTTGGTTAAGTTAGGTTAGGTTAGGTTAGGATAGGTTAGGTTAGGTTAGGATAGGTTAGGTTAGGTTACTTCAGCCTAACCTAACATATCATATATATTCATTACTAACGTATTGCCAGGAAGCTTTCTGAAGCTTGTGTAGCTTGTGGTAATTAGACGGACCCAAATGAATACTGTATTTAATACCAACGTTCATACAATGAAAGTTGTTGAACATAACTGATCTTGTGATGATGTAACAGATGATACAGTAACTGATAATGATTTGAGGGATATATAATTTAAAATTTGTGAAAAGTTAGGAGAAATATTAACAAATTAGGGCCTTAATAGAGGTGTTGGGAGTACATTGAGTATAATAAGTTCAGGCTTGTGTATCAGCAGATTATTGTAAGGAAAGGGAAGGAAGAAAAGGTAATAATAGTGTATCCATGCTTAAACAATCTACATGGGAGGCTAATTTGTTCCATAAGGGATTTTGTTCCAGCTGTCAGACTCCAGGCAACATATTCCCCCCAGGAAGAAAATCAGTGGTCTTACAACCACTATAATGCATATAAATGTTTGTGACTTACCTTACCAGGTTTGTCCTGGTAAGGACAATCGATTGATTGACCTTACCAATCCCAGGAAAGGGGATTTGTAGTGAAATATCTTCATAATAACCCTGAAGCACATTTAGGCAAGTACAAATCCATCATAACACACTTTTTCTTCACATTTATATTAATAAAACAAATCACAGAAAATAGTTATTATATATAACATTCTAACATGCATATGATAGAGCAATCATTGGCAAACAATTCCATATTAAAGTCATAATTATGTGACAATTACAGACGAGTCACAATAATGTCGCTGAAGACATGATGATCAAACCCCACACATCAGAAAATAGAGAAATGATGATGTTTTGGTCCATCCTGGACCATTGTCAAGTCGTGTGAATTTTTATCACACAATAAAGGTCCAGAACGGACCGAAACATCATCGTTTCTTTATTTTTTGATGTGTTGTTTAGTCAGTACAAGGTATATGACAATTATTGATGGGAACAAACATTATGTAATGTCCATGATTTATACAAACTCAACCAGTTTCAATGTAAATGTTCGCAAAAACTGTGCATTCTTCATTTTGACTAAGGCATATGATAGAGCGATAATTTGCAAACAATTTGGTATCAGAATTACATATATACAATCATTATAGACACCAAACTAGAAAAATTATAGAATTTTCTCTGTAAACTGGTGATGGCGAAGGGAGGAAGGGACTACAACCCTCCCTCACTCCCCAAGCTTACTAATCAGCTGACTGCTGTTTTGTCATTACATAGGAAATCAGCTTACACTACACACACACATTTGTCATCAATTTACACTACAATTTAAATATATTCCAACTTTTTACTACAATGTTTAGAATTATGATTGCTCAAGTAAGACATTTTATTAATACTGTACAAAAAAACAGCAGTGAATGTGATGAAATGACTCTTTCTGGTAAAGCTCTGGTGAGATAGCTTCAGGGAGCCACTAAGGGGCTCCTCCAGTAAAATATACTGTATAAAAATGCTTCGAAGCAACAATTGAAAGATGTTATTGTCACTTTTTGCATTATTTGTACTGTAAGTTATCTTTTCAAGGGAGCCCTTTGGTGGATACCTGTAGTCATCTCACTGATATTGTCATAATTGAGCATTGATTGTCATAATGGAGCATTCTACATACAGTGTTCTCTGATTGCGCCCATGGCACCTCTGCTCTTCACTGGTTCTATTTTTCACAAACCCAAGAGTTTGGGTTTTTGGGTCTGAAGCCATATTGGCAAGAGCTAAGTATATTGTGTTTGGCCAGATAAGAGTAAAGCTGCTTGTAGGTTAGTTTTTCAAAAATTTTGATAAGTAAGGCAGATTGATATAGGTCTGTTGTTGTTAACATCTGTGAGATCACCACATTTGTGGACAGGGGTTACTCTCGCTTTTTTTTAGAATATCTGGAAAGGTTTGGAGTTCAAGTGACTTGTTGAAGAGCAATGCAATTGCTAAGGATCTGGAGGCTTTTTTGTAAATTAATGTTGGTATCTCCTCAAGGGCATAGACTTGGTTTTAAGGGAAAGGATTATCTCATTGACGTCAGTGGAATTAGTAGGCTTTAGGTACAGAGACTGTGGATAGTTACCTGTAAGATAGTCCTTAACATCAGTACTGGAAGATGGAATATCATTTGCAAGGGATGACCCAATGGAAGAGAAGAACCTATTGAACTCAATAGCAGAATCAGAGGCTGAAAGCTGACCATCGTTATTGGACAGGAGTGTTGTTTGTTGTTTAAAATCTTCTTTGATCCCATATTTGTGAAATTGTGCTCCAAGTTTTTTTAATGTTGCTCTTTATTTGGGTAAATTTATCTTCGTAGTATTTATTTTGGCTTGTCTAATTATCTTAGATAGCAATAACGAGTAATTCTTGNCCACTTTTGAGTTGCCATTCTTGTATCAGCCAGCATCTCACATCTATAAGTGTGGTTATCTTGAGATGATTTTGGGACTTAGCGTCCCACGGCCCGTCCTCGACCAGGCCTCCTTTTTGTTATACACTCCCCAGGAAGCAGGCCGTAGCAGCTGTCTAACTCCCAGGTACCTATTTACTGCTAGGTAACAGGGGTATCAGCGTGAAAGAAACATTTTGCCCATTGTCTCCGCCTCCACTGGGGATCGAACCTGGAACCTCAGCACTACGAATCTGAAGCACTGTCCACTCAGCTGTCAGGCGCCGAGGTGTGGGTTAGAACTACCACTGCAGGCATCCCTCTAGTCACATCTCTTACTATTTGATTCTTCCTAACAAAGAGTTTTAATTGAGCCAGACACTTTTCTTCCCAAACGTACTCTACTTTCAACCTCTTTTGTCAGTTATGGAGTCAAGTATTTAAATTTTATTCTCTCTCTGCCACAGCTACTATAATTTTGTCCATATTAACTATAGGTGTTAACTAAAAGTAAATGTAAGCAAAATTGATTTAGAAGGAACACATTTGCATGTGAAATGCACTACTGCTTGCTCTGTATCATATGCATGACAATGAAATAATACAAATTATCATTCTTTGAGTAAGACATTGTAGAAAGAATTGTACGTTATACAATGACTTATTTTAAACCAGGGATCCTGTAGCACAATAGTCTATGTTCTAGGCTCACAATTGATCCAGGGTTCAACTTTGAGTGGGACAAAGATGGTTGGACATATTTCCTTTCACCTGATGAGCTGTTCACTTAGCTGTAAATAGATACCCAGGAGTTAGGCAACTGTAGTGGGTTGCATCCTGGGGAACTTAATCAGTAATTGGACGAGGGGGGTCTGGATAAACCTAACAGATTTCCTATCCCTGACTACATAAGAAACGATTAGATGAACCAAGTAAAAAGCAGTGTTTCCATTGTTACCAATAATACAAACCTGATGGGCTGGTATTCAAATTGCTAAAATAATTTGTATATTGAGTTTAATAAGTGCTCATATCTTTGAAAAGAAATTAAGTTAACGAAAAAAAGTGTATATATAGCTAGGAGCAAACACTTTTTGTCTGAAGGTAATAAAGAAGGTTAGTTATGGAGAAATAGATTGGCCTCTTATAAAGTGGATTAGAGGCCAGCACAAGCATCAAGTTACCTCTGAGGACCATTCATCAAGTATAAGGATGTGGAAACTCAATGAAAACCCCCAGGCACCTGCAACACTGGAGAGTTACCTACACCTAAAGATTTATATGACACAGCTTTAACACTTGAAGACTATTTCAGGAATTGGTAATAGGCTTTTCATCTATTAATAGGCTACCAGGGCCCCTGAGACAATTAAGCAGACATTTTAGTTTTCATTATAGCACTATGTTTCTGATTAATATTTCTTGTTTTTTAACACAATCACTTTAAAAAAGATTAATTTATTTCTTCATAGAGATTTATTGTTTCATCTGCACTAATATTCCTATATTCTTGACAATCATTATTCTGTGGTAAGTATCCCAAGAATCACTGTAGTTTATCACAGAAGATATAAAAATATCACCAAAGGGTCTCTGAAGGAGTGTTTGATGTTCATACAAATGAGATTATAGTGAAGTTCGTACATCAAAGCTGATTATATACAGCACTATACTGTATTGTGAAGAATATACATATTTTAAATTAATACTGCTATACTGTGTAATCCATTGACCAGACCACACACTAGAAGGTGAAGGGACGACGACGTTTCAGTCCGTCCTGGTCCACAATCGACTTGAGAATGGTCCCGGACGGACCGAAACGTCGTCGTCCCTTTATCTTCTAGTGTGTGGTCTGGTCAACTTACTTTAGCCACGTTATTGTGACTCATCGCCTGCCTGTGTAATCCATATTTAGCAAATACTGTATTTGTTTATGGTGAAAAAGACAAATGATTTTTGTTTATTTATTAACCACATTGTATTTCAAACTAATCAATGTGGAATAGATGTGTTAACCCAGGGGGCTCTCACATCTAAATGCACATCTAGTTGACACTACACTTAAAAACTTAGACTACAAAGGATTTTGCTCAAAGACCTGGTCACCACACCCACCATGAGAATAATGAATTAAATGTTTTCAGTATTCTGTGGGTGAAGATCTTTTCTTGATTACAATTGCATATGTTTTACATTAATGGTACTAATTTTAATTTTAGCATAAAATTGTTATAATAACAAAATGTATAGAGTATTTAATCTTCCTCCTTTCCTGTATGACCGTAGTACCGTAGGTTAAATTATATTTAGCATTGCTTCTTGCCCCACTCATTCATGTTTTTGTTTCTTGGGGGAGCCCTTCCCCTTGTGGCTCCCTGAAGCTACAATGCTGATATAATGCCAAACTACTAGGTGCCATCAGTCGCAGAGTTCTTTTAGATCTACCGGGACTATGAGCCAGAACCTGCCCCCCACCCCTTCTAAAGAAGTGTAGAGAGCAGTAGCACTAGGATAAAATTTTTGAATTTTAATCATGTCCACTATCACCAAGGAAGCACCTAGAAAATTTGCGAAACAAAATAAACTACTGCTGGTTAGAAGATCAATACCTCAAAATTGCTTCAAGAACTCCCACAACAATGTAAAAATTCATGAAAATATATCCAGCTTATTCACCCCACCCTCGCACCTCATTTGGGGGAAGAGGGAGGGCAGACTGGGTAAGCCAGCTGCTCCACCCTCAGTCCTTGCTGACAGCAGTTAAGTGTCCTGGCTGTCCACTCTGGGTCTAGTTTCCTGCTTGAGCTAAGTAGTGGATTTTTACCTTTGTGGCTGTTCAAAAACACGTTTGTGCAGTGTGAACCAGGAGGATAGGGCACTTGGAGCTGCATGTGCACAGGATTTTCTTACCTGTGTGCTTCCTAGTGCCTTCGCTGAAGAGCATGATTCATACTCTTGGATTCCAGTGTTGTGATTCCAGTGCCTGGGCTTCCTGTAGAGCCATTCCCTACAGACCCTGGATATTCCTTGTGCGTCCATTGGATTCCCCCGCCAAACTCGCTCTCACCTTGTGAGAGTTTGAATAGAATTGAGTATCGTTGATGCCACGTGGCGATGCTCATTCCTTCTTCCTCCGCCATACTGCCTGCCGGGTCAGTGTCACCTTCGACCCTGAATTGTATGGGACTCGTTGTCTGCATTTTACTCGCCTTACAAACCCTCCTGATGACATTTGAGGTTTTCAGGCAGGGATTGCTTAGCACTGGAGGTTTTCTGTATTGCAGCAGCCTAGGTTGTGTGTCTGGTTGGATGCTCTGGAGCTGCCCTGGTTGGTGTTTAAGGACTCAGATTTGGAGGTGTTGGTTAATTCAACTGTAGTTCTGTCCCACACCATCTCTTCCTTCCCCATTGGGTGTGGTGCACCTTCCCTCTTGTCCTCTTCCCTTGCTTAAAGCTCCAAAGAGTTAAAGCGTTTGAGGGTTTCGGGGTTGGGGCAAGCTTTAGCTTAGGATGTGGCTTGGTCTGCACCAGGGTTCTCCCCTTACAATTTGGGCACAGAGGCAGTTGAGCCTGATGATCCCTTTGAGGCTTCTGTGTGCATTTCCCTTGGATTCTGCTTCTCTGTCCAGGGCAGTGGACATGGATGACGGCTCTGCCCTGGGGCCCTCAACTGTGGTTTCCGGGGCTTGGCGGAGTCAGAAGTGGGCCCTTGGGTTCTGTTTGATCCTTCATGGGCTCTTGTACCTTCTGCAGAGGGTCATCTGTTGCAGGGTGTTGGGTTTCCCTATTTGTCCTTCCTGTATGATTTCATTTTGGACATGGCTTTTCCCCAAGAGTTCATTTCCGGGTGCCTTTCGGTTCAGTGGATTTGTCTTTTTGGAGGACTCCATGCTCTTGACTTTCCCTGGTGGAGGCTCATAAGGCCCACTGTGCATACCTCCTGCATGACCCGGATTCTTTTCGGTTTGGGTCTTCTCCTTACTGTATGCATTATGAGGTTTTGGAGTCTGCCTGACTGGCAGATAACCCTTCTGTTTTCACTTGTGGCTTGATGTGATTTCTGGAATGGTGGGAGGCTGTAGGTGTATTTGTGAGTGCTTCCTTTGCACCTCTTAATGTTTGCTCCTGCTCTACCTAGGGGCATTGGGCTCACGCAGCTCCATGTTCAGGTTTTTCAGTTGAAGTCAACCCCTGGTTGCTGAGGACCTTCATGCCCATTTGCACATGGGTGCTATCTTGCATTTCTTGTGCATTCAGACTGTTTGCTTGATACCTGCTTGATGGGGTTCTGGGAGTCCTTCTACTCCCCAAGCCCGGCCCGAGCCCTGGCTTGACTTGTGAGAGCTTGGTCCACTAGGCTGTTGCTTGGAGTGGCCCGCAGGCCCACATATCCACCTGGAGTGCAGGACCTGGTTGGTCCTGCACTCCTTGGAGAAAATTATCTAGTTTTCTCTTGAAAGAAAGTCCATGGTTGTTCTGGCAATATTTCTTATATTCGCTGGGAGGATGTTGAACAACCGTGAACCTCTGACGTTTATAGTGTTCTCTGATTGTGCTTATAGCACTCCTGCTTTTCACTGGTTCTGTTCTGCATTTTCTTCCATATCATTCACTCCAGTATGTTGTTATTTTACTGTGTAGATTTGGGACCTGGCCCTCCAGTATCTTCCACGTGTATATTATTTTATATCTCTCTCATCTCCTTTCTAGTGAATACATTTGGAGAGCTTTGAGACGATCTCAATAATTTAGGTGCTTTATTGCTTCCATGAATGCCGTATATGCTCTCTGTATTCCCTCTATTTAAGCAATCTCTCCTACTCTGAAGGGGAAAGTGAGTACTGAGCAGTATTCAGGATGGGGACAGTACAAGTGATTTGTATAGTACAACCATTGTGATGGGATCCCTGGATTTGAAAGTTCTCATAATCCATCCGATCATTTTTCTGCCTGATGCACTATTTGCTTGGTTATGCTCCCTAAATGTTAGGTCACCAGACATCATTATTTCCAAATCCTTTACATGCTGCTTTCCTACTATGGACACATTTGATTGTGTTTTGTACCCTGTATTATGTTTAAGGTCCTCATTTTTACTGTACCTGAGTACCTGGAATTTATTAGTTAACATCATGTTATTTTATGTTGCCCAGTCAAAAACTTTATTAATATCTGCTTGAAGTTATTCAATGTCTTCAGCAGAGGTAATTTTCATGCTGGTTTTTGTCATCTGCAAAGGATGATACAAAGCTGTGACTTGTACTTTTGTCTATCTCTGATATGACGATAAGGAAAAGCAGTGGTGCAAGAACTGTACCCTGAGGTACAGAGCTTTTAACTGCGCTTGGACTCGATTTTATATGGTTGACTGTTACTCTTTGTGTTCTGTTCGACAGAAAACTGAGTATCCAGCATCCTACTTTACCGGTTATTCCCATTGACCTTATTTTGTGTGCATGGTCACATTTATTGAATGCCTTTGCGAAGTCCGTGTAATCTGCATCTGCATTCTGTTTTTCTTCTAATGCCTCAGTGACTTTGTCATAGTGGTCCAGTAGCTGTGAGAGGCACAGTCTTCCCTCTCGAAATCCATGTTGGTGTAACACGGGGGGGTTCTACCTTCTACTTTCCCACTTTTTCTTTCTTTGTACCCGTATTCTTACTTTAGTTCTTACCAAGGGACCCCAAGACTTTTACTCTAGCCAACCCCACGCCACGTGGTCTCAAGACGATTTACCGACTTGAGATTCTACAACCCGTATGACGTGAAATAGACTTCTAGCAAATTTCTAGGATCTCCTTTCCGCCGCCACCACCAGATCATTAACACGGATGAGCAATGATCGAGATCTGGATCGATCACGCTAAGCAATCAACCTTGGGGCTTGATTCCCCACTAGTAAAACAAATAAACCCTGGATCTTACGTGTGGTTAATTACAATCAACAGGGATGATAATCCTGATTGGATGTTAGAATCGGCGTCCAATTCAACTCGGCCACGTGGGGCCCACGTGACAAGGACAATTTCACAAAAAATACAAAAGAAAAATGGAAATAATAAAAATGCACATTAAGCTAATTAATTTATTCAAAACTAAGCAAGATCTAAATAGTTGGCACTCCCTAACTTGAACACTCCCTGACTGAATATTTAACGGCAATGAGTTGACTATTCCTAAGAAACTCCAAGCAACTTTTACCTTCTATAGGGAGCCAGATGTTGTGTTGCCTTGGGGAAGAGGTGAGATGGGGGGACCTCTCCCAGTTGCTTCTGAAACCACACTGATTTTCTGCTCAGCTAGACCTACACAGACCAGAGCAGTGTATCCTTCCGCATCGTCTAAGTTACTTACAAGGCTTAAGTTATAACAATTAACCTCTGTCGTACTGAATTATCCAGATTGATTGACTTATTGTACTGAAGTTAAATTATACACGCATCTTAAGGAAAAGCTATTCCCAATTACAAAATAGCTATTTGACCTTTGAGAAAAATAGAGGACATGGCAACTGGTGACCTATGACCTCTGGTCACTCCGCCTCACAGCCTAGTTCTCGCTCGTGACGTCACTGATGGCGACTTAAACTCCTTCTAATAACAGTCTCCGTGGTGTAGTGGTAAGACACTCGCCTGGCGTTCCGCGAGCGCTATGTCATGGGTTCGTATCCTGGCCGGGGAGGATTTACTGGGCGCAATTCCTTAACTGTAGCCTCTGTTTAACGCAACAGTAAAATGTGTACTTGGATGAAAAAACGATTCTTCGCGGCAGGGGATCGTATTCCAGGGACCTGCCCGAAACGCTACGCGTACTAGTGGCTGTACAAGAATGTAACAACTCTTGTATATATCTCAAAAAAAAAAAAATGAGAATACTCTTGATATTATAAACAGTAATACTATATAATACAATTTGAATGCAAAATGACTGAAGGTTAATTTCTCTAAATAAGTGAATATTATAGGATGATTCATTATATGAACAAAGGCGTCAGGTTATTATTTTCACCGCGGATTCCCTGGGGGATGCTCCCGGGGTCACCACGCGGGTCTCCCATTGTCCCTTGTATAGATAAAACATTCTGGATAATTCTTACAACAGACCTCGTTTGTTACATTGGCCTGGGTTGTGAAGGTCATTGGTCTCCATGAAACTGGTGATCTCTCTCCTAATCACTCTCTCAAATACTTTCATTATGTGAGACGTTAGTAATTACCTAAGTAATTACCTAAGTGTAGTTACAGGATGAGAGCTACGCTCGTGGTGTCCCATCTTCCCAGCACTCTTTGTCATATAACGCTTTGAAACTACTGACGGTCTTGGCCTCCACCACCTTCTCCCCTAACTTGTTCCAACCGTCTACCACTCTGTTTGCGAAAGTGAATTTTCTTATATTTCTTCGGCATCTGTGTTTAGCTAGTTTATATCTATGACCTCTTGTTCTTAAAGTTCCAGGTCTCAGGAAATCTTCCCTATCGATTTTATCAATTCCTGTTACTATTTTGTATGTAGTGATCATATCACCTCTTTTTCTTCTGTCTTCTAGTTTTGGCATATTTAATGCCTCTAACCTCTCCTCGTAGCTCTTGCCCTTCAGTTCTGGGAGCCACTTAGTAGCATGTCTTTGCACCTTTTCCAGTTTGTTGATGTGCTTCTTAAGATATGGGCACCACACAACCGCTGCATATTCTAGCTTTGGCCTAACAAAAGTCGTGAACAATTTCTTTAGTATTTCGCCATCCATGTATTTAAACGCAATTCTGAAGTTGGAAAGCGTGGCATAGGCTCCTCGCACAATATTCTTTATGTGGTCCTCAGGTGATAATTTTCTATCTAGAACCACCCCTAGATCTCTTTCTTTATCAGAATTCTTTAAAGATTTCTCACATAATATATAGGTTGTGTGGGGTCTATGTTCTCCTATTCCACATTCCATAACATGGCATTTATTAACATTGAATTCCATTTGCCAAGTGGCGCTCCATGTACTTATTTTGTCCAGGTCATCTTGAAGGGCATGACAATCATCTAAGTTTCTTATCCTTCCTATTATCTTAGCATCATCAGCAAACATGTTCATATAATTCTGTATACCAACTGGTAGATCATTTATGTAGACAATAAACATCACTGGTGCAAGAACTGAACCCTGTGGTACTCCCCTTGTGACATTTCTCCAGTCCGATACATTGCCTCTGATCACTGCCCTCATTTTTCTATCAGTCAGAAAATTTTTCATCCATGTTAGAAGCTTACCTGTCACCCCTCCAATATTTTCCAGTTTCCAGAACAACCTCTTATGTGGAACTCTGTCGAAAGCCTTTTTTAGGTCCAGATAGATGCAGTCAACCCAACCATCTCTTTCCTGTAATATCTCTGTTGCTCGGTCATAGAAACTGAGTAAATTCGATACACAGGATCTTCCAGATCGAAAACCATACTGTCTGTCTGATATTATATCATTTCTCTCCAGGTGTTCTACCCATTTAGTTTTAATTATTTTTTCCAATATTTTGACTATTACACTTGTCAATGATACCGGTCTATAGTTAAGGGGGTCTTCCCTGCTTCCACTTTTGTAGATTGGAACTATGTTAGCCTTTTTCCACACATCAGCTACAACTCCTGTAAACAGGGATGCCTGAAAAATCAGTTGAAGAGGAATGCTGAGCTCAGGTGCACATTCTCTCAGAACCCATGGCGAAACTCCATCTGGACCAACTGCTTTGTTCTTATTTAGCTCCTTGAGCATTTTTTCCACTTCGTCTCTAGACACCTCTATGTGCTCTATGTTGTTCTCTGGAATTCTTATTGTATCTGGTTCCCTGAAGATTTCATTTTGTACAAACACACTTTGGAACTTTTCGTTTAATGTTTCACACATTTCCTTTTCATTTTCCGTGAATCTATTTCCCATTTTCAACCTCTGAATATTATCCTTTACCTGCAATTTGTTGTTTATGAATTTATAGAATAGACCTGGTTCTGTTTTACATTTGTCTGCAATCCCTTTTTCAAAATTTCTTTCTGCCTCTCTCCTCACTGCCGTGTAGTTGTTTCTCGCATCTTTGTATCGCTGGTATGTTTGGGGGTTTGGCCTCTTCCTGTATTGATTCCATTTTTGTGACTTTTGGTCTCTGGCCCTCTCGCACTTTCTGTTGAACCAATCCTGTTTCCTAGTTCTGCTTCTCTGTTTTGGTATAAATTTTTTTGTTCCTTTATCATATATTTCACAAAACTTGACATACATCTCATTCACTTCCTTGCCTAGCAACAAGTCTGTCCAATTATACCCACTAAAAAATTTCTAAGGTTGCCATAATGTCCTCTCCTAAAATCAGGTTTTTCAATTGCATCGACTGTCATATTTTCTTCCAGATTATATCGCATTGCATACTTTATTCCCAAAAAGACATGGTCACTTTTACCCAAGGGAGGAAGGTACTGAATGTCAAATATTTCTTCCTCCTTCCTGGTAAATATCAAATCTAGCATGGAGGGAACGTCCCCTTCCCTCATCCTCGTAGCTTGTTTAACATGTTGATACAAGAATGTTTCCAGGATGAGGTCTACAAATTTACAGGTCCAGAAATCTTCTGTTTTAGCTTCATATGCCTCCCAGTCTATGGATTTCAAGTTGAAGTCGCCGACTATCAACAGCCGTGAACTATCGTTATCCGCTCTTGCTATGATCTCTCTCATTATTGTTATAAGACCTTCTCGTTTACTATCTAGCTCCTCTTTTGACCATGTGCTGCTTAGCGGTGGACTATATGCATTTATGATCATTAGTTTATCATCCTCATGGCAGATCTCTAGTGCTATTATATCAACTTCTTGTGGATTGGCAGTCATTATTTCGTTCACCTTTAGGTGTTCTTTCACCAGCACAGCAACGCCACGCCTTTCCTGATTTTTCTGTCCCGTCTCCAAATTGAGTAGCCCCTTGGGAATATGACCTCATTTAAAATAACATCTTCAAGTTTTGTCTCCGTGAGTGCAACAATGTCTGGTGTCTGCAGCTGTATTATATCACTTAACTCCAGTATCTTTGACCTTACTCCATCTATGTTGGTGTATGCAATCTTCAGGAACTTGTTCCCCCTCTTCTTATTTTTCACTCCCCCTTTCTCTAATGATTTTGTTGGTTTGCCTTTATGTACCACTTCACTGGTCTGCCTACTCCTATCACTTTGTAGAAAAAAGAATTGATATCTTCCTCATTCCTGCTCTCATTTAAACGTTTTGCCTCGGCGAGGTTCAGTTTCAGCTTCTCTCTATCTTCTTTTGAAAGATCTCGTCTTAACGACCACACTTTCCCATCCTCATCATTATGTAATTTTTTAGCATTCCTTAGTACTTCTTCCATCTGTTTGGCACCATTTAGGGTGATCCTCAAGGGTCGATCTTTCCCTTTTACATATCGGCCTATTCTCCTGTAGTCGCTCACATTCTCTATGGTTGTAAGACCTTCCACGAGGCCAACAATTTTATCTACAACTTTACTTCTTCTACAGCTCTTTCTGACCTAGATGTTATCTCCTTTTCTTTGCAGCCAAAAATGATCAGGGACTTACTTCGATCAACTGTGTTTTGCACCAACTTCGGGTTGGATGCCAATTCTTTCCTCACTTCTAGCCTAATGTTTGTTTTATCCTGGTTGCTGCAGTGTTGGGCTTCCTTTACTGCTTCTTCCAATTTTTTTCCTTCTCCTTGGCCCCTTGNGCCGTTATTTGTGTGCCACTTCCCAGGACAAAGAGTCCTGGGAAGATGGGACACCCACAGCGTAGCTCTCATCCTGTAATGCTTAGGTAATTACATTGAAAAGACCTGCATTATAATTTAAAATAATTCAACAGTTCTTTGACAGGTGAGAAGTGGAGGAGAAATTGAAAGATGCTTAATACAATAAAATATTGAGTAAAAAGTAGACAGCACATGATGGATCAAGCCATGGAATGCTTGAATGAAGATAGTGTACTGTACAAAAGTGTAATTTATACTGTATTGAAAAATCAATTGTGAGGGATAATATTAAGTACAGTGTATGATAAAAAAATTAATGTTTCAAGTTCTTTTGTGCTTGTGGAAATTGAATAAATGTAACTTTAACATCATTTTATTTTGCTAAAAACCTTAGGAAAGGTTAATTTTATCTGTGTATGTGACAAATCATTTTATTATCCAAACTTTCTATTGTACTGTACAGTACTAACATTTCTAGGTCTCAAGGTGTTTTGGTACTGTTATTTATTGTATTGAATATGCCTGCTATAAAAATATATATATATAAATTGCAACATTATTTTTTAAACAGGTGGTACTAGGAATTGAGACAAGCTGTGATGATACAGGTGCTGCAGTCATAAATGACTCAGGAGAAGTGCTTGGGGAGGCATTACTCAGTCAACAAAGTATACATTTGAGGTAAGTTGCTAATGTTCCTGTTATATGTTAACACAACTTTTGATTTAAAAATTGAACTATTCCATGCAGAAATGTGTTGCTTGGGGTAAACAGTATATGTATATAAAATTTCTGGTTGAATCAGACATGTCATTTCTATTTTGACTGCTCTTTTATGCAGTCTTAAATCAGTCTAACATTCCATAACATGGCATTTATTAACATTAAATTCCATTTGCCAAGTGGTGCTCCATATACTTATTTTGTCCAGGTCTCTTGAAGGGCATGACAATCATCTAAATTTCTTATCATCTAATTTCTAGTGTGTGCGTGTATGTGTTTATATTTGTGCTAGCAACTTCGAGTTTAGAGTTGTTAACTGACAAACTATAGAACACGCATCAGTGGGACCAGAACGAGACGTCATACATAATAAATGACCACTTTCTGGTGGTAATACAGTAAGTTTATATCTTTTTCTAGACATGGAGGCATTATTCCACCTTTGGCACAAAGAATGCATAGGCAAAATATTGAAAAAGTTGTCAGTGAAGCTTTGGATAAGGCCGGATTAGCAGTGGGAGACTTGGATGCAATTGCTACTACTGTTAAGCCAGGTATTAGTTGTTTTTGCTTTTTGAAATGATGAAGTTTTTCAATTGTGTTTTTCAATTGTGATTCTTGATATTTATTATTTGGTATTCCATTTAAATACAGGTAGTTTTTAATATGCAAAGTATAATTATGCTCTAAATGCTGTACATATTTCTCAAAATTTACAATGAATTCAATGGAATTATATAATACTTCTCTATTGTTAAGAAGGAGCTAAAATAATTTGAAAATATGTAATATTTTATAATGTAATATTGTAATAATGATCAAACAACATTCCAACCTAATCTAATATTCTTCATAAAATATAGTCTATCAAGATAGCTTAGGTTTAGTGTAATTAGCTTAGACTGAATCTTGTTTCTTACAGTCATGCTGTATTACTTAATTATTACAAAGTTTCAATACTGTACTATATAAAACATTTATTTATAGGTTTGGCCCTGTCCCTGTCTGTAGGCACTAATTATGGAAAACATCTTGCTTTATATGCTGGGAAACCTTTCATTCCCATACATCACATGGAAGCTCATGCTCTTACTATTCGTATGGTCCACAAGGTAGGGTTTTAAGTACAGTGCTTTTATTTTCACAAGATTTTGTTGTCTTGTTTTTTCTGTAATTTTGTGATGTGTGTGATATTTCTGTGGAGAGCCCCTTCGGCTCCCCCAGAGCTATACCAGGCAGATATTAGACCTTGGCAACAGTCAATCGATGGAGTTCTAGGCCTACGGGGGATCAGCGTCAGAACCTGGCCCCCTCAGAGAGACATGAGGAGCAATGGCCTATAGACACACCCATGTAATTGGAAGCAGTCTATGTCTGCCATCTACCAGATAAGGCACCCAGAAAGGTAGGAATTCTGAAACAAACTACAGCTGGTTAAAAACTGCAAACCGAAAGGCCGAACTAGCAAGCAGACCTCTCAATCGAAAACAAGCAAACAAACATGACATCACCACAGCCACCTCGCTGCTGTCTGTGCAACTCCCCCCTTCCCGGGAGGGGAAAGGGAGGGGGGGGAGTTCCAGACTTCCCATGCCAGCTACTAAACCCCAGTTCAAAGGCTGTTGTGTTTGGTGGTGGTTGATCGACTCTGGCTCCAACCTTTTGAGCAGTGCTGTGCATAGTGGTGTTGTTCTTCTGTGTGGTGGTGTGGAAACCACTAGTAACACAAGAGTACTGGGGCTGCATGCACCTAAGGCCACCTTCCCTAGGTGCTCTGTAAGTACTGTAACCACTCGATTATCTGGGATTCAAACATCCGGAAAACACCCTTATATGGCCAAAATTGTGACCGGATAAAGTTTTCACAATATCTGGCCAAAATGGCCATGGGAGCTGGACAACAGCTGGTTTAGCTGGATAAAAAATCAGAGCCGGTTAACTTGCTGCCAATGTTACACTATCCAGACAGTCAGCCGGATAATCATTGAATTGTCCGCATATGAAAGCCATGGGGTGGGCCATACTGTATTAATCCCGTCTGGCTGTGGCTGGCTGGCTCGAGGCACATGGTGGAGGAAGGGGTAGGGTGGGTGGGTGGTGTTGGGAGGATGGGAGAGACCATCTGGGTACAGGAATTACTATTAATTTTAAAACAATTCATCATAGCCAAAAACAAAAGAAATACTAGTAATTAATGTATGTAATAACAAATATACAAGTTTCCTAAAAACAATGTGCACAGGCTGAGGTTTCCTTAAAAAATATTGTGAGTTTTTTCCTCTTGGCGGCCTACGTAACGTGCTATAGCTGCCCCAAGTGGACCCATCCAACACTGGTCAACCCATGTGCTCCCGTCCCTCGTGTTATACCATAGTGTCACTCCATTAGTGAAATTTTTTTTAAATAAGTTTTTTATTTTTATAATAGCTTTGAACATTTTTGGCCAAGACTATGTCTGGTAGCAGCATCAATTGTTCTGGAGGTGTTTAAGAGGAAGAAGGTTGTCCTAATAATTAAAGACAAGTTACGTGTTATACACCTCAACCAGTGCGGCGTCACAGTGCTGCGCCATTAGTGAAATATTTTTTTACATAAGTTTTTATTTTCATAGTAACTTTGAACATTTTTGGACAAGACTATGTCTGGTAGCAGCATCAATCGTTCTGGAGGTGTTAAAAGGAAGAAGGTTGTCCTAACAATTAAAGACAAGTTACGTCATATACACCTCAACCAGTGAGGCGTCACAGGCAAGCCAAATGCCTTCAACAAGTGAGGCATCACAGGCAAGACAAGTGCCTTCAACAAGTGAGGTGCAAGCAAGCGCCTTCAACAAGTGAGGCATCGCAGGCAAGCCAAATGCAGACAAGTGAGGCACAAGCAAAAACAAGCTTGACGTCACCACAGCGGCACGGCGGCTGTGGTGACATCATGCTTGTTTGCTTGTTTTCAATTGTGGGGTTCTGCTTGCTAGTTCAGCTTTCAGTTTACAATTTTTAACTAGCTGTAGTTTGTTTTGGAATTCCTACCTTTCTGGGTGCCTGACATGGTAGATGGCAGACATAGACTGCTTCCAATTACACGGGGGTGTCTTTAGGCCATTGCTCATGTTTCTCTGGGGGCCCTGGTTCTGGCTCTGGTCCCCGGCAGGCCTAGAAGTCCATCAGTTGACTGTTGCCACGGTCTAATATATACACATCAGCCTGGTATAGCTCCGGGAAGCCTCCAGGTCTCACCCAGAAAATGGTGTTTCATTACATTCAACGCTGGTTTTTTACATACTGACTTGAAACTTTAAGCTCTTATGTATGATGGTGCAAATGTTTCTATTGTTAAGCTATTCTAGTGTCAGATTTTATAAACATTTAACTATAACTGAACCAAACTTTTTACACACCTACCTAATGCCAGTAAACTTGGTTGCAAATGATATCTTAGGATGTTTTGCTTTTGTCAGTTATTCTCTGTTCTGAATTGACTCATTCTGGTATTCTATAAAGCAAGATCTGTTGTGTCCTCTGGACACAATGATAAGTCCAGCAAGAATGATTGAAAGCAGTTTATTCATAAAGCTTAGAGCACAACAGTCTTCCCGTCTTTGATAACACAGGTGACCACTAAGAAAGTAAACTGGTTAATTACCGGCTCACTTATTTGGATACCTCCACCAACTGCCATCAGGCTGCAACAAGAATCACAACACATTCCCACCTCCTTGCATCTCATACTTCCTTACTGTGTTACATGTTATTCAGCAGCAGGAGACCATACTTTCAAATAAGTTTTTGTCTGTTTTCACAATTAGGATCTTTGAATTCTACACACATTGCATCCTATGCAAAATAAGTGCATGGAGCACCATTTGGCAAATGGAATTTAATGTGAAAAAATGCCATGTTATGGAATGTGGAATAGAACATAGACCCCACACAAACTATAAATTCTGTGAGAAATCTTTAAAGAATTCTGATAAAGAAAGAGACCTAGGGGTGGTTTGAGAAATCTATCACTAAGGATTACAAACTAAGGATTGTAATTCTTAGTGATAAGGCCCACACCATGACACACCCTGTGTCATGGGTGTGGGCCTCCTCCTTTGCCTCTACCCTGCTCTCCTGCGTGTCCGGCTCTGGCTTCTTCACCTGGCGGTGCTCCCAGGATCTTTTGGGCACTGTTGAGTCGTGTCACGTTCGTGCCTCCGTTTGACAGATGAGTTTCTGCAGTCTGGCGTCTTTTGGCCAGGCGCTGGATGCGAAGATGTTTACATACCTGTCTTTATTTAGGTATATTTATGTACGAATGAGACCGTTGGCACACCGGTGACTGTCCCTTTTCAACCCTTCCAGTCCCACTCCTGTGCATGTCCAACCCATGCTAGAGTCATTCAGGGGACCCACCTCTTTCATGTTATGAGGTGTGTGGGTTGTGGTGCTGGTTATGCACTCACCTGGTAGGGCTCTCCTGGTTGTGCTTGCGGGGTTTTGAGATCTGGCTCTTGGGTCCCCCCTATATGGAAGAACGTGTGGGATAGTACCAGTGGAGTGCAGTGGTGCCATAGGCACAATCGGGGAACATTGTATAACCATCAGAGGTCTGTGGTTGTTACACGTCCTACCTGCGAGCATCTGCCATATTACCGGTACTTCTGTGGACTTCCAAGGAACACTAGCCTGTTTTCGGGATAGAGTTCTGGCCCATCCTGGCTGTGGTGGGTATGTGGGCCTGCGGGCCGCTCCGAGCAACAGCCTGGTGGACCAACCTCTCACATGTCAAGCCTAGCCTCGGGCCGGGCTTGGGGAGTAAATGAACTCCCTAAACCCCATCCAGCAGGTATCGGGCTGGTATCTCCGCCGTCGGTCGCCGGGTGTGCAGGTTCCTGGGCCTGCTGGGTTCTGTCGTGTCTCCGTTGGCCCTCTCTGGGGTCTACCTGCACTGTTCTCTGCCTTTGCAGAGGCAAGTTGCTACTTGCATGTTGCGTGTTGCAGTGGTGCATGTTGCTGCTGCAGGTGTGTGTTAGTAACGTGTTTCACGGTGGCATGTCCTGGTTCCTGTGTCCTGTTGTGGTGTGGCACTTTGCTGCTGTTTTGTGCCTCGGGTTTGTGTCTGAGGGTTTGTTTGTTATTTTTCGCGATCTTCAGGTCCCTAGCTTGGCCCTTCCATGTGCATGGGGTTCTGTCTCTGCCTGATTGTCCACCCCTGGTTGTTTCCTGGGGTTTGAGCTTTGGCTCTTTCATCCTGCTTTTCCCCAGTCGCTTCCCTGGCATCTCCTTTGGTCGGTTTTGCCTGCTCTTGCTGCTATAAAGGAAGGGGGGGTCGGTTTCTACCGCTTCCCTTCCTTGTGCGTTCCCTTTGTTTCCTCCTCTGCCGCAAGGGTGTTCTTCGTGCGTTCCTTGGCTTCTTGGGCGTTATTTCCGCCTGTGTCCTATGGTGCACTTCTATGTCTTGGTCTGTTTTCATTGCTCGTACCCCTTGGTTCAGGTACTGTTCTGGTGGCAACCCTTACGCCTGCTTCGGCTTTCCTGGCTTGCCCTGCCGGTTGGTTTTCCAGGGTCTTGCAATGTCTCACGTCGGACCCATCGTTTCTGATCTGGCGGGCTTGCTTGCATTGGGGAACTTTCTGTTCGGCAGACGTTCCATCTCCTTTGTGCCTCCTGGGCTTTGGTAGTTGCGCCTGAGATCTTCCCGCGGCTCTGCCTTTGCCTGGGCTCGGAGGGGCCTTGTCGGGGCTGCTTATGTTCTGCCTCGCGTGTCTCACCTCCGGTTGGTGGTCTGGTGGCTTCGTGGTAGGTGTCCCACCTGCGTACTTCTTCTTGGCGACAGTATGGGGTATTTTGGCGGTCCTTCCTTTTCCTCCTGTCCCTTCTTAGGTGGCTGCAGTTGTTAGCGTCGGCTTGGTTTTTCTGGTGGGGGTTGGGGGCCGTCGTCTTGCCACGTACTGTGGCCTCGTTTCATGCTGCGCTGGCGGAGCCGCTTCAGCTTGCTTTCGGTCTTGGTGTTGCTTCTACACCGTTAGTAAGCTGTCTCGTGCGTTGTTTCACCTCCAGCCTGTTCGTGTGCCGCTTGCACCGTCCTGGTCTCTGGTCAGCGTGCTCTGTCTTCTCCTCAGTTGGTGGTGCCCCTTCGGTTCCGGTTTGTTTTTTTGTCGGCTCTTTTTCCTGTTGGCATTTGCTTCTGGGGGGGTTGGGTCACAGGGCTTCTTGCTCCTCCGCTGGGGGTTTTCTGTTCCTTCGGTTTTGGCGTTTTGGTTGTTCGGTGGCAACACTCTCCATCTTTTCTGGTACGGGTTGAGGCTGCTGCATTCCGGAGGGGTCCTTGAGTTGTTGGTGCTTGGTTGATCGGACCGGGGGTGTGTCGTGTTTTGTGTTCAGTGGCGGCACTCCGCTGTTCTTTGTGTGCCATGGCCTTTATGTCCAGGGCGTGCTTTGAGTTGATCTGGTTCCGTTCTTCCCTGTTCGCGGGTGACGGTGTCCCGGGTTGTCAGCCGTGTTCTTGCGGTTAGCCTGCCTGTGTTCTTTCCCCATGCCCGTGGCGTTCGTGGCTTCGCTGCTCTTGCTGCCGTCTAGGCGGCGTGTCCTTGCTGTCATTCTGGCACGGATCTTTGGTGTTCGTACAGGGGCCTTGCTGCTCGTTGTCTCGTATTGTTCCCGGGCCCTTTTTCGGGCTGTGCCGCCTTGGGTTGGCGTTGGCTGCTGGTTGTCTCGCTTCCGTTCAGGGGAGTGGTGTCCGCCTCCTGGTTCCTTCCCTTTGACCTTCCTCTGTGGGTAGTTAGCTCCGGGGAGCCGACGGGGCTCCCCCCAGAAAACCAGCATTGAATGTAATGAAATGCCATATTCTGGGTGAGACCCGGAGGCTCCCCGGCAACCCTCCCTCCCTCCCTCCGGTCGGTGGGTTTTCGCGTGTTTTGACATCCAGCCTCAGAACTGATGGGTGGATAGCCGGTGTGAAAGGTCTGGGGCTCCCCCATTCCCCTCCTGGGGAGGGGGGAGCTGCGCAGACAGCGGCGCGGTGACGTGTGACGTCATACTAGTTTGCTTGTTTTCTGTTGGGGAGTTCTATCCACTAGTTCGGCTTTTGGTAGCAATTTTAACCAGAATAGAGGTTTGTTTTGGAATGCTCACCTTTCTGGATGCTTGACCCAGTCGATGGCAGACATAGAATGCTTCCAACCACACGGGGGTTTCTATAGGCCATTGCTCCCCTTGCCTCTCTGAGGGGGCCAGGTTCTGGCCGTGGTCCCCGGTAGGCCCTAGAACTCCATACGCATGACTGATGTCAAAGTCTGACATTCGCATATCAGCCTGGTAAAGCTCCGGGAAGCCTCCGGGTTTCACCCAGAAAATGGCGTTTCATTACATTCAACGCTGGTTTATTTGCAATCCCTATATAGTACTCAACAGTAATACAGTATGTGTTTATCTTTTACAGGTGGAATTTCCTTTCTTGGTGCTGTTGCTATCGGGAGGTCATTGCTTGATAGTGATTGCCCACTCTCTTGACCATTGGTCAATTATTGGTCAAACCGTTGATGATGCTCCAGGCGAAGCTTTAGATAAGGTACCAAACTTAGATTTACTTTTTAGAAGACCCATCCTTGCAAACACACACGTAACAGTCCCCATTGTTACCTTGCTACAAAGTTATTACATCTTGTTGTTATGTTTTTATGATGTGTTAGAAAGTTGTTACAAAGTGTTAGAAGGTGTTAGAACTTGTTTGAATTTTGTAGCAAAGTCATAGTTTCGTCGCGTGTTTGGCAAGATATGTGTTGTATAATAAACTTCTGTACTCTATTTTAATCCACAGCAATGTTATCATACTGAATATTTTTTAGTTATGATTATTGTGTATTGTTTATTACCCATTCTGCTGCACATTCCATCAGGTGATGGGGTGGCTAATTATGTTCAGACTTCACTTCAGGTGAAGTGTTTGGATCGTCCTAAAATTTAAAAACTCCTGCGAGTACACAGGGCTCGCATAAGCTTCCTGAGGCCCCTAGTAAACAGAGGCCATTTTGAAAACAAATCATGGAGTCCATTCCTGGGTGTGAAGGCCTTAGTACTGGTGAATAACCAAGGCTGGGACATGCAGCATGAGTTATCAGGACTGCTGCTCAGCTTGTGTCCACAGCATCACTTAAAAATTTTGAAATATATAGTAACTGCTATTATTTTGCAATGATAGTATATTATAGAACATCCTGATTGTAATAAAGACTATGTACAATGTTTGGATATCAGTGAACACATTGCTGTAGATGATATTCACAACATGATGCAGACAACCACAACACTGCCATTGTTTGGTACATCTGTTCATCATGACGGACCTCAATCTCCTTTAGAACATAAACTTCATGCAAAATTTTTCATAATTTGGATTTACTGATCAAGATGCTGATAATAATAGCAACATTGTGCCTGGAATAGCGATAGGTTTTATATTGGAGGCACTATGTTGAGTCAGGTGGCATCGAGTCAGATGGTGTCACATCAGCTTACTAGTGTGTTGATACTATGCGTGTGTCGGCCCATCAGACCAGCTTAATGGTGCATTATGGTACACCATAATGCACCACCACTATCTTCAAAAATGAAGAGATAGAGATAGTTATATATATATATATCTATATATATATATATATATATATATATAATATATATATATATATATATATATACACAGTGGTACCTCAGTTTAGAGTTTTAATTCGTTCCTGGAGACAGCTCTTATTCCGAAAAACTCGTATTCTGAAGCTAATTTCCCCATAAGAAATAATGGGAAATGAATTAATCCGTTCCTGACTACCCCAAAAACCCCATATCAAACTAAATTTTTGTACCTAATTCATCTAAATAAACCTACAAAACTATGTTCAAGTTATTACTTACCTTGCTCTTGAATGCTGTAGGCGTATGGAAGATGGTGAGGAGGGGGGAGGAGGAGAGGAGTTACTGTTTGGAAAGGGAGTCCCTTTCCATTATCACATCAGGCAGTGAGGACTTCACTGGTATGCACACACTGGCACATTTTGCCTGCATACCACTAGGACTTGCTTGTCTTACTAAGAATTTCTCTAAAGACACTTGTTTTTCCCTACATTTTAACACTTGTCTGTAGTAAGACATCACATTATCATTTAAAAGGTCAATGCAACGGCCTGCTACAGCTTTATCTGGGTGAGTTTTTTCAACAAAACTTTGCAGTTCTTCCCATACTTCACACATTTTCTTAATCAAGGAGGGACATCCTCTACTGCCTCTACTCACAGCTATTTTCTTAGGTTGAACCTGATCAATGGCTTTCTTGAGACCCATGGTGAGATATATAATAACAAACTGTATAGTCAAATGACCAAAAATCCAACAAAACACTGAAAATCCAGGTGAAGAATTGATGTGGGATAGTCACTGGGCGCGAGGCTAGGAAACCCCAACCAATGGACTCAAGCAGCTGCATTGATATTGCAGACGACATGGGACATTACCTTACTCCTAGGGAGTACAGGAAAGCAAGGCTTGGCTGACGTTAGAGCGCCAAGAGCCCCATTACTGATAGTCTGTGGCAGAGACAAACGTTGGGCTGAGACGTCTGGGATGCCTAGTGGGCCACGTTCAAACGCATCAGGCGAGCTGCTGTGGCTGGGCCAAGTCCACTGGAGTTTTGAGGAAGGGAAGCTGGTCCAGACTGCAAGTTGTGTCCACAGCTCCAAGTGAAGGGAGGAAGAGGACGAGGCGCACAGGGACCCGACTCCAGTACCTCGAGAGGAAGAGGAGCAGGACCTGCCTGCAGAGTGTGAGAACGGCGAAGACGTGCATCAACAAGTCGACTGAGGACCTTGTGTGGACAAGACCCTGATCAACAGAGGACCAAACGCCAGGACCGGGGACCTCAGCAACCATCGTCAGAGGATACGTCGACTATGTAGCAGAAAGAGTTAATGTAGATAATTTCCCCCATTTCCCCTTTGATATAGGTGAGCTAGAATATCTTGGATGTCGTGAGCATTGTCTCTATTATTACTACCAGTGTGGTAGAGAGTTTAGGCTAGGAGCCAAGTTACTCATGTAGGCGTGAGTTAATGTATATATATATATATGCACGTGGGTGTAGTGACATTTTGGGCAGCTGGAGGAAGTGGTTAGATCCAGGAGGCCAGGATTGAGCTTCTGGATCGTCCAGCTGATTGTGTTGCCAGAGGCGCGTGAGAAGTGATACCGCTGACAGACAGGGCTTTGGGCTGCCCCTATCCCAGGCTGGGCATTTAAATTATAGCGCTAGACACGAAATCATATATATGTAACATGCGCAGTTTTGGTTTTGCCACTGAAAGCATATATATATGATTTGCACGGTTTAAGGGTTAACCGACTGAGCTACGACATGGTTAAAAGAATTGCTCTTTTGAATTGAATAAATTGAACTTCCGATTGCAATTCTTCTAACCATGTCGTAGCTCAGTCGATTAAGGCAGCATCTGGGATCCTCTCAGACATATGTTCGAATCCTCATCACGGCCCTTGTGGATTTGTTCAGTCTGATAGCTTCAGAGAGCCTCTGTGGCTCACCCAGAAAATGGCATTTCATTTCATTCAACGCTAGTTCTTTGTGTTTCTAGGTTCTGTTAGAGTACTGTACTTTGATTTGTCATATTTGCAGAAGTTTCCAATTTCTCATCTTTCACTCTCATCATTTCGAGCTGATCTATTTTGGTTCCTCATTTTAGATCAGGGTTTCGCTGACTTGATGAATCCAGCCTACTTTGAGTTTGGGTCTCTGCATTTTATCCGGTGGTCTGGTTTAGGTTGTTATCTGGGTACCATTTCCTTCTATCTGCCTCTTTGTGTCTCTGGTGGAAGACCTTACTCTTTCAGGTTTGATAGTAGTTTTGTTCAAACTTCTGGCTGTTTTTCTGCCTTTCCATGATGTGAGTCCTCCACTGTTTTGGCAGTGTTCGTGGCTTCTTTGTTCATGACTGCTGTTTGGGCTCCAGTTTTCTGCTTTTTCCATTTGTGGCAATCTTTCTGGTTATTAGTCTCCTGCTCCTTATTGTATACCTCTCTGTCTTTTTATGCCTGTGTGAGGCATGGGCATCCAACACAATGCTGCTATCCCCATCTTCATTTACACATGTATCTTTTCAGTAAAGCTGTCCTCTACCTAGGTGATATAGGAAGTGAGCACCAGGGAGGTACGGAGGGGGGGAGGCTCCATTAATCTAGTGTTGAATATAGTAAAGTGGCTCTTTTCTGATATACCCTTCAGTAGCTCCTTTTCTCCGATCTGTTCCCTTTCTTTTTCTTTGGAATTTTGGAGTTCATCATGGAATTTTGGAGTTCATCATGGTGGCAGGCTGTCAGCCCAGGTGATTTAGTGGCGGGTTGGTTCATTAGGGCTAAGTTTGTTTACCCATGGCAACAATTGGTTTCCTTTTATTCATCATTGCTTATTTCTTTCTTTCAAACAGTAACTCTATTATTTTGTCTAACCTCTCTGGTTGGTTTCCATAGTTTGAGTAGATCTCTGATCCCCTTCTTCCCCTCACCTGTGAGAGAGTTAGATTTTAGTCATGACTCAGGCCCATGTGGAGCTCTGAGACCTGGTGTGATTCGTAAAGTGTAGATTTACAAGCACATATGCACTGGGAAGATGTTTGATTACATTCAATGTTTTATTTTTAGGGTGCTAGAAGGTTGAAACTCCGGAATATACCTGAATGTTCCTCAATGTCTGGTGGACATGCAATAGAATACCTTGCTTCCAGTGGCAACCCACATGCCTATGAATTTCCAACACCAATGGGAAAATACAGAGACTGTTCCTTCAGCTTTTCAGGACTCAAGCACTCCTTAGTAAAAGTTATATCAAAACTAGAAGAAGAATATGGTAAGAAAGTGTTATGTTGTGTAATCACTAATTGCTAAGACTTTTTCAAAAGAGTAATTATAAATATTGTATGCAGGATTTTGTTATCACTTTTATACAACCATAAAATTGATATAAATAATATGAGTTGCATTATATGTAGTTAGCTGCAAGGATAAATAGGCCATATCTTTTGAATATCCACAACACCTAAACAAGGATTGGACTAGCAAATATTTGGTTAGTTATCCCATGCTTTTCTAGTAAATCTGTCTATAAAGTTAGATAATAACAGCATACATACTTTGGCCAGAACTTGGCCAAACATACATCCGGGTTCTGGACCCGATGAACAACATCCTTTGGCAGTTTAGATTATGTAGATTTTACATTATCATTTTTGGTACAGTTCAGAATTTAAAAAAAGAAAACTTGCCCAAAACATAAAGGAAGATCCAAAATCATTTTATGTATATATATGAAGTAAAACCAAACAAAAGACTCTGTTAGACCCTAAAAGATGAGACTAACAAAGTTATATTGGATGATAAAAGGGCAGCAAACACTCTGAATACTTTACATCAGTGTTCACACTAAAGAGATTGAACGGCATCCCGTCATCTACACAAATGTTTGAAGGAAATGAAGAGAATGAATTAAGGAATATACCCATTACATGTGACACATTCAGGAAGAGCATTGACAAACTAAAAGACTCAAAAGCCCCAGGTGTGGATGGATTTCAATCAGTTGTAAAGGAACAGGAAAATGTACTATGATTGCCACTGAAACTCATTTTCAGAAAATCCTTGGACCAAGGGATAGTTCCCCTGGATTGGAAATATGCAAATGTTGCCCGTATTTTCCAAAAAGGCAGAAAGAGCTTGGCAGAGAACTACCATCTGATCAGCTTGACATCACACATCTGCAAGCTCATAAAGAGAATTCTAAGGGAAGGAATCATACAATATCTCACAGAAAAATCTTGTAAAATCAACGCAACATGGGTTACCTTACCTTGAGGTTACCTTGAGGTGCTTCCGGGGCTTAGCGTCCCCGCGGCCCGGTCATCGACCAGGCCTCCTGGTTGCTGAACTGATCAACCAGGCTGTTGGACGCGGCTGCTCGCAGCCTGACGTATGAGTCACAGCCTGGTTGATCAGGTATCCTTTGGAGGTGCTTATCCAGTTCTCTCTTGAACACTGTGAGGGGGGTTTGCCAGTTATGCCCCTTATGTGTAGCGGGAGCGTGTTGAACAGTCTCGGGCCTCTGATGTTGATAGAGTTCTCTCTGAGAACCTGTTGCACCTTTGCTTTTCAACGGGGGTATTCTGCACATCCTGCCATGTCTTCTGGTCGCATGTGATGTTATTTCTGTGTGCAGGTTTGGGACCAGCCCCTCTAATATTTTCCATGTGTAAATTATTATGTATCTCTCCCGCCTGCGCTCAAGGGAATACAGATTTAGGCTCTTTAGTCGGTCCCAATAGTTTAGATGTTTTACCGAGTGGATTCTAGCAGTAAAGGATCTCTGCACGCTCTCCAGGTCAGCAATTTCTCCAGCTTTGAAAGGGGCTGTCATTGTGCAGCAGTACTCCACTCTAGAGAGCACCAGCGTTTTGAAAAGTATCATCATTGGTATAGCATCTCTAGTGTGAAAAGTTCTTGTTATCCAACCCGTCATTTTTCGTGCAGTTGTGACGGCCACTTTATTGTGTTCTTTAAAGGTAAGGTTTTCCGACATGAGTACACCCAAATCCTTTACATTGCCTTTTCGTGCTATGTTATGATTTGTCTGAGTTTTGTACGTGGTTTCCGTTTTTATATTTTCATTTTTTCCATAGCGCATGAGCTGGAACTTATCTTCGTTAAACACCATATTATTTTCTGTTGCCCATAGAAAGACCTGATCTACAAACCCTGATGGGTTTGTTAAAAACAGATCCTGCCTTACTAACCTGCTCACCTTTCTGGAAATGGTGACGGCTATTCAGACAAAGGACTTCCGGTAGACGTAGCTTACATGGACTTTGCTAAAACTTTTGACAAGGTACCACATGAGAGACTGGCAAGGAAATTACAGGCACATGGAATAAATGGATGAATACTGGAATGGATAAACAATGGTTAAAGCACAGAAAACAAAGGATGGTGTGCATCAGCATAAGATGAGCACTGATCAAAGATGACTAGTGCTCATCTTATGCTGAATACTGTCGTTTTTTATTGTATGGCTTTGGTGGAGCTGCTGTTGCTTGTGTTTGGTGTCGACACCTTCGTAACGCCATTATGCATATTGTCTTGTGCGTTCTTCCACATCCGGCGTGCTCAAGCTCCTCCTGAGTTAACCTGGTCCGATGACTGTGATTTAGCTTTTCTTTCCTCACCTCAGTTTAAGGTTTCCCAATTGGCTTGTGATGTTTTTCTTAAGGCAGTTTAATTGTTGGCTCTTGCATCTGAAAGGCAAGAGCCAACAATTAAAGTTGAGCAGCCTTAGGCTATTTTCAGAAGGCTAGGGTTTTGTTCTTTTGACCCCTGCTAGGTGGTTTGCTCATTTGCTGCTGTCACTTCTTCTGGGAAAGAATGAGTTGGTAGGCTTCCAGAGGAGGGTCCTTTGGTGACTGATGCTTCGTTGATTTGGCCCCCAACCAAATCAACGAAGCATCAGTCATCCCATATCGGCTCTTGGTCACTACCTGTGTGCTGTTGGTTCTGTCTCAGTGGATGCCTTTTTGGTTGATCCCATGTCCTTTGTTCCTCTTTGAGGGCTTGCATTTATCTTTGTCATCATATTTAGCCAGCTTGTGGTCTACCCTTAGGCCCATGATGTTCGTAAATATGCTGCTTTGGCTGCTGGCTTCTCTAATGTCTTGAGCTGATATTCGGGCTTTGGGGGTTTTGGTGTTCTAACAGGGTGCTTGTGGCTCAGTATTTGGTTAATGTTGCTGGGTCCAGACAGTTGTGTGTTGTTTTGGACAGTGTTGCCTGGCCTAGTTTCTTTTCTTCACCCCCCTAAGTTCCTGCCACTCTGTGCCTTCCTGGTAAGTCCCTTTCTTGTTCTCTGTGATTAGTTAGCTTCAATGAGTTACAAGGGGCTCCCTCCAGGAATCCAGCAGTGAATGAAATGAAATGCCAATTTCTGGAGGAGTCCCAGTGGCTCCCTGCCACCCTCCTGCCCTCCAAGTTCATTGATTCATTGTGGATTTGTTCAATGGGTCCAGAACTAATTTGGGGAGCCAGCTGGGAGTCAAGGCCCTGCTGCCTGGTGGTGTTGATCGGTAAAGATAAGTTTTGAGCTTCTTTGAGTGGATCCATTATGCTGTGTGACTTGTTTGCAGAGTTGTTTGACAGTTTTCAAGGCTTCATTTTCTGTGAAGCTGTGCTGATTTTCTGGAGTTTTTTTCTGATGAGGTGGCATATTGTCACCTACTCCCTTCACCTCTTATGAGGGGCCCAGGTTCTGCTCTGGTCCAAAGTAGGCCAAACAAAACTTTCTGCGACTGATGTGACCTTTTAGTAAGAAGCACTCTCAGGAAGATTGCTTCAGGGAGCCACCGGGATTTCTCTAGAAATTGTCATTCCATTACATTCAATGCAAGGTTTTTCTTCATCATTGTCAGCACACTGTGCTCTCTATAAACAAATCAAATGCAACTCTAACAATGAGACTGCTGTTTTTAATTTCGGTTGGCTAATCTGATTTCCTGGGTAGCTGCATTTAATGCTCTTTCATATATCTCATAATCCATGATGTTCATTGTGGATTTATACCACGATGAACAATGATGCAAAGACCAAATGAGGTAGATTTGAGAGGTTCTGTTTAGTTATTAATGGTTTTTCTGTGGAAAGCCCCTTCGGCTCCCTTCGGCATATAAGGTATTCGCAGTAGACGATTTTCAGCAGGACTGGTCGAGATACCGTTATCTGTACTGTACCTCTGACTCCCGGTTCAGCTGTTACTTCGAGTTCTGGCTCAGCACAAGTCCTATTGGGGGAGGGTTCTCCTTCTGGCCCCATGGTGGCCAGCCCAGCCTGGGTTTCAGGTGCTGCTTGCTCGGTGTCTGAACCCGGTGCATTTTCCGCAACTCCCCCCACTTTCGGCAAATCAGGCCAGTGAGGTACCTTGCTGGTTCACTCTACTCTTCCATGCTTCGCATCTTGAGTTTTTGACGCAGGTGTAGTCATTTGGGCACAGGGGTTTTGAAGATCGAACAGGGTCCTGACTGCGCAATATCTTGTTAATGTGCCAGGTGCTCAGCGGTCTTGTGTCACCGGTTGCAGCCAGTTGTCTCGTCTTCGTTATGAGTTGTGTGGTGCAGCTGCCTCCTGGGTAAGTTCCTATTGTTTTTGCTTTGGATAGTTAGCTCCAGGGAGCCAACAGGGCATCCCCACAGAAAACCAGCACTGAATGTAATGAAACAGCATTTACTGGGTAGAGCCCCAGAGGCTCCCTGGCACCGGAGGCTTTGTTCAGTGTCAGCTTGCAATATTTCTATCTGGAGGGTTCTGTTTTGAAGCGCCTACCTTTCTTGGTGCTCAACCCTGGTTGATGGCAGACATGAATACTTTCATACATGTGAGTTTCATAGGCCATTACTCCCTTCGCCTCTCTGAGGGGACCATGTTCTTGCTAGTAGTCCCCAGTAGGCATAACATTTCCATATGACTGAAGCCCAGTACTAATATTAGCTAATATCAGTCCAATAGCTCCAGGAAGCCTCTGGGACTCTACCCAGAAAATGGCGTTTCTTTACATTTAACGCTGATTTTTTTTCAAGTTTGGGTCATCAGTGCTTCTTTTACACACCAGATTCTTATCCTAATGTTTTATAGCGTTCATATATCCAAAGGCCTGGTAGCATTATAAGTGTCTCTCTGGTATCAGGGAAAAATGCACTGCAAAGCTACTGAGCCCACGTAGAAAATAATGTTTTATGTTAAACACTTGATTATTAGCTTGATTAATATTATTAATTAAATTATTTTGTTATTTTATACACAGAAGTTGAAGGTGGACGCATCATTCCTCCTATTAAAGATGTGTGTGCATCATTCCAGTATGCTATAACCAAGCATCTGGTCAGACAGACTCAAAAAGCTATGGTGTACATTGATGTTCGAAACCTACTTCCTGAGGCAAACAAAATTCTGGTATGGTATTACAGGTATCATGAGTGAGGATATACTAATGCATAACTGATTTAAAAAATTTATATTATCATTCTTGCTGGAATGTTTGTATAATAACCTAAATGTAGTTACAGGATGAAAGCTATGCTCGTGGCATCCCGTCTTACTGGTACTCTGTTATATGACACATTGAAACTACTAACGGTTTTGGCAGCCATCACCTGCTCAAGGAACTTAATTTGTTCCAGCTTTTTTGCAAAAGTGAACTTTCTAATGTTTTTTTCTGGGGGAGCCCCTTATTGCTCCCTGAAGCTTCTACACTGATGCAGTGCCATACCACTAGATCTCTTCTGTTGCAGAGTTGTTATTGACCTAATGTCAGGGTGACAGGGAGACTGCTGACATGGATGAAAATTTTTCCAGCGTGTTCCTATTTCCAAAACAGCCTTGTGTGTGGAATTATCAAAAAACTTTTTTTTAGGTCCAGATAGACACAGTCAACCCAACCACCTTTTCTGTATTATCTCTGAGGCTCTATCATAAAAACTTAAGTACTGTAGATTTGTTACACAGGATCTTCCTATTATAAAACCATACTGTTTGTTCGTTATTATGTCAATACTCTCTAGGTGCTCCAACCCTTTTGGCTTTAACTATTGTTTCTAGTGTTTTGACTACCATGCTTGTTAATATTACAGGTCTATAATTTAAAGGTTCCTCTCGACTACCATTTTTATAGATTGGTGCTATTTTGCCTTTTTTCCATAAGCTGCCAAGATTCCCGTGCACAAGGATGTCTGGAGTATTAATTGGAGTGAAATGCTCAACTCAGTTGCACATTCTCACAGCACCCAAGGTGAAAAACTATAAGGTTCAACCACTTTATTTCTTCCTAGCCCCTTGAGTCATTTTTTTTCACTTTGTCTTGAGATACCTATATGTATTCTATAGCATGCTCTGGAATTGGTATTGGGTCTGGCTCTCGGAAATCCTCATTTTGTACAAACACACTTTAGAACTGTTCATTTAGCGTTTCACATTTCTTTTTCATTCTCAGTTGTCCTGTTCCCCATTTGCAATCACAATACATACTATTGAATAATATTACTGCAAAAAACTAAGAAAAAATCAATTAGACACATTGAAATAATTCGGTAATAATATCTTTGTGGCAACTCCTACCTGTCAGCTCCAGTGACATTGACCGGCTCTGACAACCTCTCTGTCAAAGCCCACATATTGCCAGACTTCCTCTGCCTATTGCGCCCAAAATATGTCTCCTACAATTATTTTTTTTCCCCATGCTCAGGGAACACAAATTAACATTTTTAGAAGACAAAATAATTTTTTAGAATTTTTTTTTCTTGCGCACAGGGGTGCAAATCTCCTCAGGACCCCTTAGCAGCTTAAGGGTTAAGGCAGCGCAGCACCGTGGTTAAACAGTATACGGTTCTATCAAAATCTAATAGATTTCACAAGCATTTACATAATATACTTGCCTAAATATTTAAGTAATAGTGAATTAAACTAATCTAAACTAATTGAGTAAAATGTATTTTATAGCATTTTGTCATTAATTAATGCTTTGTTTATATGTTAAAATTTAAAAATAAAATAGAATCCATTTAATTTAAAGTTTAATTTAAACATAAATCAACAAATCTCACTATTGTATAAAGCTGAATTACTTCATAATTCAGTAATTATACTGAATTATTGGTTATTCTGTGCCTTTTCATCTTAGGTTGTGTCAGGTGGCGTTGCCTGCAATCAGTACATACGTAATGCATTGCAAAAATTATGTGAAGTAACTGGATACCAACTTCTCTGTCCTCCACCAAAACTGTGCACTGATAATGGAATAATGATTGCATGGAATGGCATGGAGCGGTGGAAAGCCAAAACTGGTATTCTCTATAATAAAGAAGACATTGAAGGAGTTCAATTTCAATCAAGGTAGGAGGTTGATACTTGATTGCATCTTTCTTTTTCTTTCTTTTTTCCTTTTTTTATATACCTTGTAGGCAGGTTTATTCCATGTTATATAATATTAGATCAATTAACAAGAAACTTTAACAACTTGGTGCAGAAATACCAGAACTAAATGCTCAAGTCCAATCACTATTCAATCATAGGGCTTTGTGAAACTAGGATGGCAGACATTGAACATTTATACACTCTTATTTCCTTCACAATATATTATAATAACTGCAGTAGCCAAAAGAATGTAGTCTGCATCTATACAAAGGATTACAGTGGAACCTCGAATAACGAATTTAATCCGTTCTGGTGCCATGATCGTCATGTGAAACAGACGTCATACAAAACGAATGTCCCCATTGACTAATGGAAATCAAATTAATCCGTTCCACCACCGAAGAACATCAATATGATATTCGATGTTTTAAATAATGGAGCATCCTACCTTACATACACTGAACAAACCTTTATGACATTTTTCTTTCTTCAAATTTGTTCAATATTTTTTTTTTATTTGTCATATAGAAAAAGGTTCGTTTGGTGTTCGGCAGGTAGGCTGCTTCATGTTTCGTAAATATAAAAAGCGAAAGTAAGAAAAAAATATAAACAATTGAAAAACAGAATAAATGTCAAAAAGGTTCGTTCGGTGGTCGGCAGGTAGGCTGCTCCATGTTTCTTAAATAAACAAAACCAAAAAACGATTGAAACAATTTGAAAACGGACAAATGCCATAAAGGTTCGTTCAGTGTTTGCCGGGTAGGCTGCTCCATTATAGCAATCTTTCTTTGTTTCAAATGTGTTCCATTTGTTTTGTATTTTTCCTTTACGTCTCAATAATGGAGCAGCCTACCCGACAAACACTGAACAAACCTTTATGGCATTTGTCCGGGGTTCCCTCAGCCCTCCCCCTCTCAGGGAGGGGAGGGCTGTGTGGACGACGGGCGCGGCAGTAAAGTGTGATGTTTGCTTGTTTGCTTGATTCCTTGGGATTATAGGGAGTTTCTACCTTTCTGTTCGGTTTTTGTTTTAGTTTCTTATCATGTGGGGTTTGTTTTGTTATGCCTACCTTTCTGGGTGCCTAACCCCAGTCGATGGCAGATAAGGAAAACCCCCAACCATGGGGTTTTCCAGGGCCATTGCTCCCTGAAACCTCTCTGAAGGGGCCAAGTTCTGGCACTGGTCCCTGGTAGGTCTGAACTCCATAGCTAATGTCCCAGTCTAATATAACATACATTAGGTCAATAAGCTCCAGGGAGCCTCCGGGGCTCACCCAGAAAATGGCGTTTTATTACATTCAACGCTGTTTTTTTACTGCACCTTACCTTTATTGAGGACTCTTATTGGTCTATGGAAAAAGGTGAGGAGGGGAGGAGAAAGGGAGGTGTTAGTGTTTGGAAGGGGAGTCCTCTTCCATTATATCAGGCAGTCCTCTTCCATTATATCAGGTAGTTTTGACCTTTCTGGGGTACCCTCTCTCCTATATTTTTTAGGCATGCTACTAGGACCTTGTTGTGGTTCACTAGCTGTTTGTCTTACTAAGTATCTATCTAAAGATACTTGTTTTTGCCTATATTTGAACCCCTAGGCTGCTCTTGCAATTTTAGGCTGCAACACGCCCAGGCGCAAGAAAGAAAAAAATAGACATTCAGGCCATTAAAGT
>WNGS01165523.1:27694824-27724186 GCA_020271785.1 Procambarus virginalis | reverse complement strand
CATAGTTGGGCCTGTGTCGCTTTGGGTCGGCAGTTGCAGCCAGTTGTCTCAACTTCAAGTTGAGGAGTAAGCAGTGACCGCCTGTTTTTCCTCTGTGGGTAGTTTGCTCTGGGAAGCTGAAGAGGCTCCCCCTAGAAAACCAGTGTTGATTGTAATGAAATGTCATTTTCTGGGTGACACCCGGAGGCTCCTCAGCATCCACTCCCTCCCTCAGGTCGGCATTTTTTTCGCGTGTTTTGACTTCCAGCCTCAGAACTGAAGGGTGGATAGCCGGGGCGGGGTCTGGGGCTCCCCCTTCCCCTTCTAGGGAGGGGGGGAGGTGCGCAGACAGCGGCACGGCAACGTGTGATTTCATGTTCGTTTGCTCGTTTCTTTTAGGGGAGTTCTATTCACTTGTTCGGCTTTTGGTAGCAATAATAAAGTTCCCAGAATAGGGGTTTGTTTTGGGATGCTTACCTCTCTGGGTGCTTGACCCAGTCGATGGCAGACATAGAATGCTTCCAACCACACAGGGGTTTCTATAGGCCATTGCTCCCCATGCCTCTCTGCGGGGGCCAGGTTCTGGCTCGTGGTCCCCGGTAGGCCCACAGAACTCCATACACTTGACTGATGCCAAAGTCTGACATTAGCATATCAGCCTAATAAGCTCCGAGGAGCCTCTGGGTCTCACTCGGAAAATGGCGTTTCATTACATTCAAAGCTGTTTTTTTTTCTTCTCTGGTATTTTTGTCTTGTGTAGACAGAGGAGGTCTGATTAGCTTCTTATTAGGCTAGCCTAGGTTGTGATAGGCTAGCAACCTAGGCTAGCCTAAGTTGTGGCCTCCTCTGTTGCCCCCGAGGTTTCACAGCTGCTACTGATAGTTTGTTTACCTGCATTCAGACAGGGTTCTACCAGCTTTACTGGCCCCAGTGCCTGGACTTTCCATAGGACTGATTCACCCTGCAGGCCCTGGAAAACCCTTGTATGCCTGGTTGTACCATGGATACTTCTTCTGAGTCCACTCTTGCCCTGTGCGAAGTTAAAGGTTGTTCGTTGCACCTGCTTCAGGGAGACAATCATTCGTACTGCCTCAGTCATGCTACCTGTTAGGTTGGGGATACCTTCGACAAGGAGTCTTGCTGGACTTGTTCCCGGCTTCTACTTCAATTTCCTCATTCTTTGTCTGTTGATCTCAGGGATCAGGCAGCGACTGCGTTGCATGCTCGATTCTCCTTAATGCATTGAGCCAGGTTGGTTGCCTGGTTGGAGGCCCCAGAGCTGCCCCGTTTGGGTTTTAGGAACCAAGATTTGGGGGGGGGGGGGGCATTGGTCGCTTCGACCTCGGTTCTGTCCATGCCCCCTACTTCCTTCCTAGGTGGGCATGATTCACCCAGCTACTCTTTCCCCTGCTTCTGGCTCCTAATCGCCTGAGGGTTTCAGAGTTGGGGTGGGGTTTAGCTCAGGATGAGGCTCGGGTGGCTTCGGGAGCTGCCCCTTCCGATTCGGGCGCAGAGGTGGTTGAACCCGCTTTCCCACCGGGGCTTCAGGGTTGACCCTGCAGACAACCTTTCTTGAAAACCTTTCCTCTGGACTCCTCCCTTTTTCTTCAGGTTTGGTGGGTGTGGATGAGGGCTCTGTCCCAGGGCCTTCGTCAGAGGTTCCCAGAACTCGGGAAAGGGAGGGTGCCCACTTGGAGCTCTTGGGCTTGTTTTGACCCTGTTTGGACTCTTGTGCCCTTTAGGCAGGGGTTGTTGCTGCAGGGAGGGGGTTATCATCCCCTCCTTCCCTTTATGACTTCATATTACCGTATTTGCCGGAGTGATTTACGCAAACTCGCGTCAGTCGCATCTATCTTTTGCTTGGATGTTTTGTACTGAGAAAAAAACATTATTTCGTGTTTCATCATACATTTATTGAACGTTATTTTATTGTGATTTTGATACAGCTTTGGCAGAGTCGCTGATGCTTGCATTTGGTGTGGATGTTTATTAGTCTCCATTCTGCATGCTTTCTTGTGTGTTTTACACCTCTGGCCTGCTCATGCCCTCTGAGCCTTCTTGGTCTTTTGACTGGGGTCTTTACTTTCTGTCTTCTCGTCAGTTTGTCGTGACCCCTTTGGTTCAGCATTGCCTTTGGAAGGCCTTGTATTTGTTGGCTTTGGCCTCTGGGAGTCGGGTTGGGGAGCTTCATGCTCTTCTCCAGCACTGGGGGTTGTATTCGTATGGTCCTGGGAATCGTTTTGTTCATTTGAAGCTTTCTCCTTCTTTTCTGGGGAAGAATGAGACTGTGATCATCTGGAGAAGGTTTGTTGGTTGTGGTTGCTTTGTTGGTTAGGCTGGGGGTGCATCATGTGCTGTGTCCGGTGGCGGATTAACGTCACTACCTTATGGTCATTGGTTCTGTGATGGTGGACGCGGTCTGGGTGAATCTGGTTTCCCTGGTTCTCTGTTCCAGGGCTTGTGTGTCTCGGGTTGTCCGCAGTGTCATTAGGTCTAGCCAGCCTGCAGTCTACCCTCATAACACCCATGATGTTAGGAAGTATGCTGCTCTTGCGGCTGTCTTTGGGAATATGTCCTGGGTCAACACTCGGTTATGGGGCTTTTGGAGGTCGAACAGGGTCCTGGCCGCCAGGTATCTCGTGACTGTTCCGAGCCCTCTCCAGCCTTGTGTTGCTTTGAGGTGTCTGTTACGGTCATCTATTTCTTCCTCGTCTTGAACCCTGCGATGCTGCCGCCTTCCAGGTAAGTCGCTGTTTTCTTTATCTTTGGGTAGTTAGCTTCAGGAAGCTGACAGGGCTTCACACAGAAAACCAGCATTGAATGTAATGAAATGCCATTTTTCTGGGCGAACTCCAGAGGCTCCCTGACACTCTCCCTCCCTCCGGTCAGCACTTTTTCATTGTTCAAGAACTGGAGTGGTGGGCTGCTGGCTCTCTTGAATCGGCTCCCCCTCCCCCTCTTCAAAGGGGGAGGGGGAGCCGATTCAAGAGAGCCGGAAAGGAGTGCTAGTTGCATGAAGTGTACTTTGTTTCATCTCTTGTGGGGGGGGGGGGGTTCTTTTGCTTTTTCCAGATGTAGGTAGCAATTTTCACCCGGCTGTATTTTGTTTTGTTTCACCCATCTTTCTTGGTTCCTTTCCCAGTCGATGGCAAGTATGACATACTTTAAATGTAGTGCTCATAGGCCATTGCTCTCTGCGGCTCTCTGAGGGGAGCCAGGTCTGACAAAGAACTTCTGTGACTGATGACCCCAAACTAATAAAGCACTATATCAGTTTGGATAGCTTCAGGTAGCCTGTCGGCCGAGCGGACAGCACGTGGGACTTGTGATCCTGTGGTCCTGGGTTCGATCCCGGGTGCCGGCGAGAAACAATGGGCAGAGTTTCTTTCACCCTATGCCTCTGTTACCTAGCAGTAAAATAGGTACCTGGGTGTTAGTCAGCTGTCACGGGCTGCTTCCTAGGGGTGGAGGCCTGGTCGAGGACCAGGCCGCGGGGACACTAAAAGCCCCGAAATCATCTCAAGATAACCTCAAGATATAGCCTCCAGGGCTCAGTCAGAAAATGGTGTCTCATTACATTCAAAGCTGGTTTTTAGTTGGTTTCCTTTAGTATAGCTTTTGTTTTGTCTCTCTCTTCTCCAGTTACTGTATCATACGTGTTTGTTTCCTGGAGTAATTTTCATTATTTTGTTATATTCTTGCTTGTTGGTGCAAGCAAGTGATGACTGATTCATCTTTCAGTGGAATATTTTGACAAATTTCAGGTATTCAATAAAATGTCCCTCCCCCAACATCTGAAATGATTTTAAATGAGTTCATATAAGGCCACCTCCTCGAGGAAGAGGAATTCCCAATAGCAACAAGGCCTCAACAGTATACTTAGACAGCAGGACATCATTCAGTAGCACTGCATCATGTACTGGCACCTTGCACATATCAAGTACAGTATTCTTGCTTTAACACTGTGCCAAAGTATGTCAACAAATATTTAAATTGCAATACAGTACTATGAAACTTTCACAGATGGGACTTTTTTTTTTAATTATAGATCTTAGAGAAGGGCAAGTGTTATCTATTATGTTCTGTACTTTTTCATGTAACTAATTAAAAAATTATTTTTGATAAAAAATTACCTTTTGTTCAGGTTGTCACTGCATGAAAACCTGAGTGAAAATACAAGTGACATTACATCCTCTTCGGTAGTTAGGTATGATCAAGGATTCTTACGAGCTCAATATTTTGAGCAAGAGATAGAAGACCTTGCAAGGTAACACATTGGTGTGCCCAAGCTTCATTACCAGCTTTATTACATTACTTTTTAAATCTGATTAACCAGTTTTTTCCTTAGCTTTATTGGGTTCACAAAATGTTTCAGAAAAGACCATGAAGTGTTACTTATTTATAACTTCAGTAACACTGAAATATTTTACACATCAATGCAGACCCTATACATTTGTTACATAACAAGTTTTGTGCAAGGGAAGTTTTTTCCAATAATATATATTTTTGTTATTTTTTACCTTAAAAATGCATGCATTTATTTTGTTTTGTATTAATATTTTGTGTGAATATTCATATACAGTACAGTATGTGTATGTGTGTGAGATAGATGAATTAATATAAATATATATACATACAATACACACAGTTTATTATTTTACTTCATATTATACATAAGGTGCGATCAAAGCTTCCGGACTTGTTATATTTTACAAAATATTAAAGGTTGTAAAAGTGAAGCGCCATATCTGACAACTTAGCCTGTGTGACACTTATGGACCCAACAACAGCGTAACACAGTTGTGATGATTTGGGATGTTTACCCCCCCCCCCTTCCCCAAGGTTGTGGTACAACTTGTTGGTTACAACAGCCAGGGTCATTCATACCCTTAATCCTTAAAGTGTGGTTATCATCATTTGTTGATCTCTCTAGTAATGTGAGTATCATCATATTTTTTATTATTATTATTGCCTAGTTTTATACAAATATAATATGGTTATAATGTATCTATATTGATGTAATGAGTTAACTTTGACCCATGAAAATTTGTTGTTGTAATTTTCAATTGTTTACAATGTGGTGAGTTTATCACGTATCAGTATTATCATCAGATCATAATTTAGTCTTTTCTGCCAGTGTTTGGATCTGTTTTTGGATGACATTCCTAGACTAAATAGCAGGAAAGGAGTGGGATTTGCAAGACACTTCCTCTGAGCTATGCCTAGTACAGATTTATGTGCAATTGTGTTTGTGTTCCGTGCAATTTTCATCACTTTACACTCATTTGGATTGAATTCCAGCAGCCCAGTTCTGAAGTCTGTCAAGGTTCTGTGGACAGAGCCCAGTATGTGAGAGAATGGTCTCCCAGGATTTTCCCCACAGCTGACTTACGCGGCATATTGCAGTGCAGGGTGCACCAAGTAGTGCTCAAGGCCCTATATGCCTTATCACTGGATGGAAATCTTGTATGTTTTCTGGGGGAACCTTGTCTTCTCCCCGGAGCTATCCAGGCTGATGTGCTAATGTAAGACTTTGGCATCAGTCATGTGTAAGGAGTTCTGTGGGCCTACCGGGGACCACGAGTCAGAACCTGGCCCTCTCGTAGAGGCACGAGGAGCATTGGCCTATAGAAACCTTCATGTGGTTGGAAGCATTCTGTCTGCCATCGACCGGGTTAAGCACCCAGAAAGGTAAGCATCCCAAAACAAACCCCGATTCTGGTGAAAATTGCTACAAAAAGCCGAACAAGTGAATAGAACTCCCCAAACAGAAACGAGCAAACGAGTATGATGTCACACATCGCCGTGCCACTGTCTGTGCAGCTCCCCCCTCCCCGGGAGGGGGAAGGGGGAGCCCCAGACCCCCGCGCTGGCAATCCACACCTCAGTTCTAAGTCTGATGCTATAGGCATCGGTTGTGTGCTCTGGCTCCAGTGATTGATTCAGCACTGTGCCTTTTGTGTGATGGCTGTCTTCTAGGTGGTGTGCGAGCCAGGAGATATTCTTCAGTACTCGGGCTACATGCGCCTAGGACTCCCTTCCGTAGGTGCCCAGTAAGTACTGCCCTTGGAGCCACCTTCCACAAGTTTCTTGGGTCCTGCCTCTGCTTGGCCATTTACTACTCGGTTTTTGGCTGCCCTTTAAGTGCTTGGGTGTTTTGTCTCCCTTGTTTACCTTAGGGGTAAGAGGCAGTTTGCACTGGTATGGGGTGCAGGGTACTGCACAGCTTGTTTTCACCATTCATAGCGCCTGCTCTGTTCCACCTGGGTACGTTGTCCTCTTGCGGGGTTTTCTTTTTCTTTTTGTTGCATATAAAAAAGAAATGCGACGTGATGTCATGCTCGTTTGCTAATTTTTGTTTGGGGAGTTCTGTCCACTTGTTCAGTCTTCGGTCACAATAGTTTTACCAGAATAGGAGTTTGTTTTGGGGCGCCTACTTTTCTGGGTGCCTATCCCGGTCGATGGCAGACATAGACTGCTCCCAACAATAAGGGGGTCTCTATAGGCCATTGCTCCTCATGCCTCTCTACAGGGGGCAAGGTTCTGGCTTGTGGTTCCGGGTAGGCAAGAACTCCATGCATTAACTGATGCCAGAAAGTTACACATATCCATTCAGCCTGGATAGCTCCGGGGAGCCTCCGGAACTCACCCAGAAAATGGCGTTTCATTACATTCGACGCTTTTTTTTCTTTCTTTTTTTTTTGCATTGAAGATTGGGGTTGCCCGGTTGTCCAACAGGTTGAACAGAATCCCATAGGGCCTAGGGAGCATATATTCTACATGTATCTGTTCCTTGAAAAGCTTAAAAGAAGCAGCATTCATCCCATTTCTTTCCTGCTTTTCTGTATGGTAATGTTATCCTGAAATATTGAAACACCAAATTGTGAATTGATGATAGTCTCATTGTTTTTGTTGCAAGATAACCTCTTTGATAGTAAGCAATTCAAAATAACTGACTTTTCTTTCAATGGACTAGGTTAACTCCATTACATCCATATAGATGTACTATATTATAACCATGTGTATATCATTTGTATAAAAAGTTAGTGATAAATAAAATCATAAAATAATATATGCATTACCCCAGCATGAATACTTGAGAATAACTGCATTTTAAGGGTTTAAGTAACTTACTATGAAAACTACAAAAATTATTAGATGTTACTATTGGTACTTGCAGTCTGTAGTAATACATATAATCACGAATTAATGTGATAACCTGAAAAATAGATTTGAATATTACTCCAAATAAAAGTAAAAAGTTTAAAACACCATACATTCAGAACTGGAAGTTTATTTTACTGTGTTTGACTTTTACAACCTTTTGTTCATGCATTATATAATACGTTCAGTTTGAGAATTTTTTAATCACGCCTTACTTGTCCTTTCATCCATTACAGAACAGAGGAATGGATGAACATTTGACTTGGAAAATGCTTGATTCCACAAGATAGGAAAAGGCCAAGTAAAATGTCAGCTACCAAATGAACAGATGAAAATAATTAATAAATTTGCCAGCATCAAATGAGCAGGCAGTGTTAGTACAGGAAGCTGTGGAAGTGTGTGGGAGGCCTGACTGTACTAAGCTGTGTTTGTGAGGGGTGAAGCTCTCTAACTTCTGGACCAAGTGTGATGTCTACCCATCCTCATATTTTCCCTTACCTGAACTTGGATTGTTGTTCTGGAATAAAATCTTAAGTTTTTGCAACCTATTCTTAAACAAGTACATGGGCTCTAATTCCCTGTCTTAGTATAGTCTCCATCACTTTGCTGGATATGTGTTATCAGTGATGCTGGTCTCATAGTTTTGGTCTTAATTTTTGCACCTTTCTTCAGTTTAAATAAACCTAGTAAAGGCAAAGTAATAGTATTGTGCTAAAAAATTATTTTTTAAGTTGATGGAAATTGTTATTTTGAATGTTTGGAAACATTAACCGAGGAGTAATGGACTTTTCTGTCTGTTTGTTTGTGAGAGACTTATTACCTTAGTGACTGAATTGCTATCATATTTTAGATGATATTTAAACCATTACCATAACCCTTACACTACTGACATAAATTTTCATATTCAGGAATACTGAATTGTTTTCCTTAGTGTATTCTATATCATTAGATTCTAACAAATGTAGATCCAGTGTAAAATTATATACAGGTAATTCCCGTGGCAGTCTCTGTGGCGCAGTACTCGCCTATTTGTATTCACCTATTAGTGCTTGCGGGGGTTGAGGCTCTGGCTCTTTGGTCCCGCCTCTCAACTGGTGTACAGGTTTCTGAGCCTATTGGACTCTATCATATCTACACTTGAAACTGTGTATGGAATCAGCCTCCACCACATCACTGCCTAATGCATTCCATATGTCAACCCCTCTGACACTAAAAAAAATCTTTCTAATATCTCTGTGCCTCATTTGGGCACTCTTTGAGTTACTTTACAATTTATTGATATAGTTTAGTTTTGTTTTATTAGTTTTATAAAACTGTAATATCAATATAGCTATAGGTTCAGTACTAATTGTAATTATGAAGCAATAAAATGCTTATCTTCAAACACAAAGAAGGTTAAGTTAGGTTGTGGTTTTCTATTCAGCTTTTCAGGTAAACTCAAATATTAACAATATATTTGACAGTACGGTTTAATACTAAGTGAAAATAAGTACAATTCCTTACTGCTATGAATAGTACATAATTGCACTTGTGCTGTTACATTTACCTCCCCATTTTTGAAAGACGGGCTGCTAGATATGGACTCCATGTTTGGGCTGCATACTCCAGGATTGGTCTGACAGGTGGTGTACAAAGTTCTGAATGGTTCCTTACACAAGTGTCTAAATGCCGTTCTTATGTTAGCCAACCTGGCATATGCTGCTGATGTTATCCTCTTGATATAGGCTTCAGGGAACGGGTCTGGCGTGATGTCAACCCCCCAGTCTTTTTCTCTCTCTGACTCTTGAAGAATTTCATCTCCCAAATGATACCTTGTAACTGGCCTCCTGCTCCCTACACCTATCTTCATTACATTACGTTTGCTTGGGTTAAACTCTAACAACCATTTGTTCGACCATTCCTTCAGTTTGTCTAGGTCTTCTTGAAACCTTAAGCAGTCCTCCTCTGTCTTAATCCTTCTCATAATTTTGGCATCGTCAGCAAACTTTGAGAGGAATGAGTCTATACCCTCCAGGAGATAGTTTACCTATATCAGAAACAGGATAGATCCGAGTACAAAGCCCTGTGGGACTCCACTGGTGACTTCACACCAATCTGAGGTCTCACCCCTCACTGTAACTCTTTGCTTCCTATTACTTAGGTATTCCCTTATCTACTGGAGCACTTTACCAGTTACTCCTGCCTGTCTCTTTAGCTTATGTACCCCCTGTTATGGGGGACTGTGTCAAAGGCTTTCCGACAGTCCAAAAAAATGCAGTCCGCCCATCCTTCTCTTTCTTGCTTAATCTTTGTCACCTGGTTGTAAAATTCTATTAAATCAGTAAAGCAAGATTTACCGTCCCTGAACCCATGTTGGCGATTTGTCACGAAATCCCTTCTCTCCAGATGTGTTACTAGATTTTTTCTCATGATCATCTCCATCACCTTGCATGGCATACAAGTTAAGGACACTGGCCTGTAGTTCAGTGCTTCTTGTCTGTCACCCTTTTTGTATATTGGGACCACATTAGCCGTCTTCCATATTTCTGGTAGGTCTCCAGTGACCTACTATACACTATGAAGAGTGGCAAACAGAGTGCCTCTGCACACTCTTTCAATACCCATGGTGAGATCCCGTCTGGACCAACAGCCTTTCTCGCATCCAGATCCAACAGGTGTCTCTTGACCTCATCTGTCGTAATTTCGAACCCTTCCAAGGCCACCTGGTTTACTGCCCCCTCTTCTAGTGCAGTGACCTCACCTTGTTCTGTTGTGAAGACCTCCTGGAACACACTCCAGGAGCAGTGGTAACACACTCGCCCTGCATTTCACAAGTGATTTGGCCTGGGTTCATATCTTGGTCGGGGAGGATTGACTAGGTGCCAGTCCTTAACTGTACTCCTCTATTCACCCAGTATTTATCAGGTACCTGGTTCTTAAATGATTGGTGGGTCGTATTCCAAGAAAAATTATTGGGCAAGGATAAGCTAAGGGATGGAGAAAAAAAGTTATTCAGTACTTGAACGGATACCTGGCAGTGCCCAGGATTTTTTCTTCCTTCTCCACCCCACATTCTCCCCCATCTTCTTTTCCCCCCCTCCACATCCCCCTTTATATCCATACGAAGATCCATACGAAGATACAGTCTCCGTGGTGTAGTGGTAAGACACTCGCCTGGCGTTCCGCGAGCGCTATGTCATGGGTTCGTATCCTGGCCGGGGAGGATTTACTGGGCGCAAATCCTTAACTGTAGCCTCTGTTTAACGCAACAGTAAAATGTGTACTTGGATGAAAAAACGATTCTTCGCGGCGGGGATCGTATTCCAGGGACCTGCCCGAAACGCTTCGCGTACTAGTGGCTGTACAAGAATGTAACAACTCTTGTATATATCTCAAAAAAAAAAAAAAGATACATAGAGAGCGCCATATCTGGCTCCTTCTTCTCTCATCACCAACTTCCCAGAATTGGAGGTGCTGGTGAATTCCACCTTGGTTCCATCTGTGCTTCCTCTTCCTTCACCTTCATGCATGGGTAACTCCCCCCCACCCCCACCCCATGACCTTCCTGTGGTTTTCAGTCTCATTCTTGAAAGTGGTTGAGTAGGGTTGGGGCTCTCCCTGCTGTTACTCAATGTAGGCTCTTAGAGGAGACAGATTCTGGGTCATATACACTCTTGTGGCTGGTTTGTATTCTGCTGGTCAGCACAGTGCTTGAGCTTCACTGAGGGCACATGCTTCTTGTGAACTCTCTTTGTGGTTCACCCCTTTGATGGGATAATTGGGGGAGGACACGGTGGGTGCTTGCCCAGTTCACCAGCTTCTGGTCCCACAATTTGTGGGCGTTTTAAGTAGTTTTATTCTCCGTACAGTGGAGTTGGTCCCTTTTCCCTTCTGGGGGTCGGGGCTTTCAGGGCAGGGCTCTTTTCCTTGCCTATGTTGTGGCATTTCAGAGTGTGGTCAAGATGACATCTCTTCGGTGAGGTGTCCCATCTCTTACCAGTTCCAAAATGGGACTCGGCAAAACTTCGGTTCATCCTCAATCTATCGGGAACAAACCAATTCATCCAATGCCCCCACATTCCAGATGACTACTTTAGCCAGGGATTCATCTCGTACTAGAGGCGGGCTCCATCATGATATCCGTGGACCTCCGGGATTCATACTGGCATGTCCATATTTATCCGGGGTTCAGGAATTGGTTAGGTTTTATTGTGGGGCATCAGGTTTACTGCTTTTGGGTTCTTCCCTTCTGCTTAAATTTGACTTCATGTTTTCTCCAGGTTGCTTCGGGTCATGGTGACTCATCTTCATTTATTGGTGGTTTGTGTTCTGGCCTATATTGATAACTGGCTGGTATGGGCCCCCTGTTGATGAGTGTGTCTGCTAGCCAGGGATCTGGTGCTTTCCCAGCTTGCTGGGTTTGGGTTCCTGGTAAACTGGCAGAAGTCCCAGTTGGTTCCGTCCTAGGTTTTGACTTGGCTGGGGCCTCGTTTGGGAGTCTCGGTCGATATTGCTTTTCTTCGCTGCCTTGCTTTGGCTGCAGCAGCACCATCTTCTGGTGTTGAATCAGCCCCAGGTGACAGGGCAGTTGTTCGAGTGGTTGTGCTGGAGCTTAATCTTTGCCTGCATGGTTTTTTTTCACTGGACAGGGTGTCCTTTGGGACTGTTGTACTTTCTCTGGTTCCATCCCTTTCACCACTATCATGGGTGAGTTCAAGCCCCATTTGTCCTTTGCTAACGGATGTTTTACCAGCTTCCTCTTCTGGGTCTTTAAGGTTCGATTCCCTGGCACCTTTTTCCCCCATTCGCTCGACATTTGTACGGATGCCTCGGCTCTGGGATGGGGCTTCATGACCCAGAGGTTTCATTCTCAGGGTTTGATTTTCTATATGGTTCACATTCGAGAAGTGTCCAATGGTCTCGCAGGCAGTCTGTCAAAGTTCCTGACCATCTCTACAGCATGGACATCGATGCTATCTCCTTCCAGTGACTTTGAAAACATTTGGCCCCCACTAAATAGATCCCTTTGTGTTGGCATGGAATTAATGCGTTTCTCTTTACACTGCTCCATTCCTCAACTACAAGGCCCTGGCAGTGGATGCCCTTCAGCTGGACTGGTTGCAGTGGAGGCTTCTGCACCCCTTTTTTCCAGTCCAGCTGGGGAAAAGGAATGCATTTGGGTTCTGTGTGCTTTTGCTTTGGGTCCTAGCCAGGTTGAAGTCTTAACAAGGAAAGGTGTACCTTCTGGTTCTTTGGTAGCTGGTTCAGCCTTGGTTTCAGGCACTGCTTGCTTGGTGTCTGAACCTGGCTGTTTTTCTACAGCTCCACCTCTTCCAAAAATTTGGCCTAGTGACATACCTTGCTGTTTTAACCTTCTCTTCAGCTCTTTGCATCTGGTATTGTTAACGTGTCTTTATCGCCATCTCTACAGGGAGCGGATGGCTTCTTTCATGGTGTCCGACCTGCAGTAGTCGTTTTGACAGCAGTGTAAGGTTTCTTGGTACTCTTTTCACCACTTCTTTTCTCTTCATTATTGCTCTTCAATTTCTGAGCATGTGGTTCTTTCATTCTTTTCTTGGTAGTTTCTTGATTGGCACCTAATGCCGAATACTGTCCACACTTTTTGTGTGGCGCCAGGATGGCCTTGGCGTTTTCTTCCTGGGCTTCTGGGGTATTTTTTGGTTTGCCCCTGTGCCCTTGGGGCATTGCATTTTTTTCTCTATGGGTTTCCCTTGTAGGGATCTGTCTGGCTCTTCACATGTTCACCCTCTTGGCTCGACTTTTCTTGCCTAGTCTATGGTTGGTCTTGCTTGTCGTCTTCCTGAGTGGGCACTTAGCTGGTCTGTGTCTGCTAGCCAGGTTACTGGCTAGCAGACAGACAGGTTCCTGGGCTAGCAGACAGACAGGTTCCTGGCTAGTAGACAGACAGGAACCTGGTTAGTTCATGGTTCTTCATGGCTTACTGGGTTTGTTTCCTGGGGTGGGGGCAGAAGTTCCTGGTGGTTTGGTGCTGGGTTTGGACTTGGCTGGGCCTCACTTGTAACACTTCTGTTATTGTTCCTTGCCCTCCAGCAGCCTTGACTCAAATACAGTGTCTCTGTCTGGGTTTTCCTGGGTAACGTTCTGGCTGCTTGGCCAGTTGTGAGAGAGCCGCATCTTTGTTCGGGTCAGTTTTTTTGGCGAGGTGGGGGGTTTCAGGGGCAGTTTTTGTTCTCTGGGGCAGCCATTTCTCCTTTGCTGCAACCATTGGGTGCGGCCTTTGTGCATCTGGTGCCGGCTGTGATTGTTTCCGTTTTCTTTTTCTCTGCCTTCGTTTGGCATCTTACCGATAACCTCACTTTGAATTGGGGCTTTGTGCTCTCTACTCTCTAGGCTGCCTGGGGTTATTTGTTTCCTTCCCTTCTTTTGGCCCCACTTTATGAAGTGAGACCGTCGCTCTGCCATACAGTCCAAGTAGTTGGACTGTCGGCAATAGGAGAGCACTTAGTTTGACTTTTCTGGGCTGCTTGTTCGTCCGTAGCCAACTCCTTTTGCCCTTCATTTGTTGCCCTTTTTTGACAACGAATGAGTTGGGTGGCTTTCGGAGGCGTCCTTTTGTTCTTGCTGCTTGGTTGGTTTGGCTGGGGGTGCCTCTTGTGTAGTGACCAGTTGAGGCTGTCTGCAGCTACCTTTGCACTTCCAATTCGGTCTTGGTGGGTGCTACGTTGGTCATTCAAGTAGCCTTGGTCTCCGGTTTCATGGCTTACTTGTCTGGTTCCCCATGGTGTCCTTAGATCTTGCTAGCCTGCAGTCTATCCTCATTCCTTTACTGTTCCAAACTATGCCTTGTTTTCGGCTGTGTTCGCTGAAGTGTCCTGGGCTGATATTCAGACCCAGGGCTTAAGTGGTCAGCCGTGGTTCTGGTGGCCTAGTGTTCTGTTCCTTTGCCCAGACTGCAGTGCCCTTGTGTGGCTTTCAGTTGTGTCTTACAGCCTAGTGTGTGTTCTTCATCCTGTTCCTGTGGTGCTTCTTCCTCCCTGGTGAGAATGGCCAGTGATTTCTTTCTCTGTGGATAGACAGCTTCAGGCAGCCACAAGGGGCTTCCCCCAGAAAACCAGCAATGAATGTAATGAAATGCCAATTTCTGAGTGAGCCCCGGTGACTTCCTGACACCCTCCCTCCCTCCAGGTCATTGATGGGTTTCTCACATCTACCATAGAACTTAGCGTAGTGTTACTGGCTGACTGTGAGCTACCTTCCCTTTTTCCCCAGACAAGTGGGAGATGTGGGATGATCAAGCTGGCACTAGTTTCAGAACTTCTTGATTGTTTACATTGTTGGTGAAGTTTTTTTTGGCATAATAAGTAAGTAAATAAATAAATAAATAAATGCCACTGCTCCTTGTGCTTCTGAGAGTGGCTCAGGTTCTGGCTCCTGGTTCCCGGTTGGCCATATAGAACTCTGCCGCTGATGCAACCTAGTAGTTCATACACTATCAGTGATAGCTTCAGGAAGCCACCAGGGATCATCCAGAAATTGGCATTTCATTACCTTCAATGCTGGTTTTTTGCTACTGATGGTCATCACTTCTGCCTCCAGCATTCCTCTTATTTGTTTTTAAGGTCTCTGTTCCTTAGGTGTGTAATATTTGCAATAAGTGTATTTCGATCTTAGTTGAACTATCTTTCTGGGTGGCAACATATAAAGCAGATAGTTGCCTACAGGTTCACACTACATGCTGCAAGCCATTACAGGTGTTTGCTAGCACTTGTATAGAGTTGGGAAGTTATCTATTTGTTTGGGGGAGGGGGTGGGATGGGAGGGTGGTAGGTATGGACCTGGATTGCCTGAGTCTTTCAACTGGTCTTTCTGAGTCTTGCTTGGACTGGATCTTCTGTCCCACCTCAGGTGTGTGTGTTTTTTGCCCAGCCATCTACTATGCTTCTCTAAACAGTATTGTCCTTTGCTATATTTTTGACAGGTGTGTGTGATTATAGTGACACGGTTTCTTCAGGTTATCTTCAGATGATTTTGGGGCTTAGCATCCCCACAGCCCAGTCCTCGACCAGGCCTCCTTTTTGTTACACACCCCTTAGGAAGCAGCCCGTAGTAGCTGTCTAACTCCCAGGTATCTATTTACTGCTAGGTAACGGGGGCATCAGGGAGAAAGAAACATTTTGCCCATTTGTCTCCGCCTTCACCGGGGATCGAACCCGGAACCTCAGGACTACGAATCCAAAGCGCTGTCACTCAGCTGTCAGGCGCCTTCCCTCTGAGTCATATCTTGCCTCCTTCAATGGGCAAGGGAGTCTGCCAAGACCTGGCTAAACATTCATATCCCATAAATAAAATTCCAGATGACCCACAATGTCCAACATTCCCCAAGTGATCTATAACCACACTCGTCTGCCACCTTGAGAGTTCAGATCAGGAGTTCGGTGATATCATTTCCTGAGTCATAGTTCTTCTTCCACTTTCTTATGACACAAATAAGCTCGTAGATCTAGACTTCCCCTAAACTTAAAATTGTTAATTGCACTTTGTGTCAGTTTGTCTAGGGTAAGGGGAAACACACTTAAGTAAATATCACCACAGTATCAGTTTACTGTTTATGTAACAGGAGCAAAATTCATTATATACATAAACTAGAATTACTATTTACACTGTTTACAGGTTACAGGGACTGTGCACTTGTGACAACTGTGCACTTGACCACAGACAATCACAAAACTCTAAAGTCCACCTGAAAATGAACATTTTCACCAAAAGACATGTTCATTACATTACATTTATATCTATAATGAACTTCATCATCTAGTCCTTGCACCTTTTCCTTGACTAATCTAGATATATTTGTTGTGTTCAACAATTTCATCAATTTCAGTTGTAGTTCTTGAATGCCTCCAATATTTTTAAGTTTATAAATTAAGTCTTCTATGTGAAATGGTTAAGTGCTTCTTTAAGTCCTGAAAAACATTATCTACACATCCATTCCTTCATTAACCCTTAAACCGCGCATATCATATATATATGATTTCAGTGACAAAACCGAAACCACGCACATCATATATATATATATGATTTCGTGTCTAGCGCTATAATTTAAACACCCCACATGGAATAGGGGCACCTTTAGTGCAGCCATGACCGATAGTTGCCAGATCTCACCTAGAAAAAAAATCCAGGCCAACATTCTTGGGTGTAAGAGCTTCAGTATTGAGCAAGCCACCAAGGCTGGCGCTTGCAGCACGAGCTCACAGCACCGCTGTTCAGCTTGTGACCACAGCATCGCCTACAAATGCCATAATATATATGATACTGCTATTATTTAGCGATGATAGTATTACAGAAGACCCCTGACTGTGATAAAACTGACCACAATTCTGATAATAGCAGGATTGTGGTGATATTTAGCGCTGTGCTCCATGGAGGGAGGGTGGTGGCGTCGTCTTTAGACTGTGTGTGGCCACCTTTTATTGACTGCACTCACAATACCAGCTTAGTGGTTTGCTATGGTGAACACAAATGTAGATACTTATATATAACGTGTATAGTGTGTAATAACAGCAAGAGTAAGAGGTTGGGAGCCGCCATTTTGGTGAGGGAGGTGCATTGTCTGCACGACTTGTCATGTTGTTTACTGGTGGCCACTATGGTCTTTGGGCACCATACCAGCTTATTTGTACAAGTATGGTGAATAAAACAGGTAGATACTTATATATAATGTGTGTATATAGCATAATAACACCACAAACAGTATTGTTGGAGGAGAAATATTAGTGCGTCTGGCCTTGAGGGCGGCCGCTACCAGCTGACTGTGTGAGTAGCTACGTCTTTGTGCCTTTACTCACCATACAAGCTTAGATGTACAGTTATGGTGAACAAAACATGTAAATACTTATATATAATGTCTGTATACAGTGAATAAATGCAAAAACAGTATTGTGGGAGGAGAATGAGGGCGAGTGAGGTGTTGTTGAGGGAGGGAGTGGCTGGCTGGTGTGTGGCGGTCACTCCTTGTTGCATTTTGACTCGCAAGACCAACTTAGTGGTTCGTTATGGTGAGAAAAACATGCAGATACTTATATATAACCTGTGTATATAGTATAATAACAGCAAAACTATTTGTTTATTGTTTTATGAACATAATAATTGAATCACTAATATGCACACCATAATTTTGAGTACAGCGATGGTTCACACATTTTATTATATACATATATCACAATTCACTCTATTGAATAATATTACTGCAAAAAAACTAAGAAAAAATCACATTGAAATAATTAGGTAATAATATATTTGTGGCAACTGCCGCCTGACAGCTCGAGCGGAGTAGACCTTGTCTGGCGAAGGCTCTGTCAACGCCCCTTTTTTGCCAGACTTCCCTACCCTATTGCGACTAAAATATGCCACCTATGATTTTTTGGTTATTTTTTCGGTGATCACGGAACAAAAATGAACATTTCTATAAGACGAAAGAATTTTTTGGATTTTTTTTTTTGTTGCGCCTGTTGGTGTTAAATCCATTTGGACCCCTAGCGGTTTGAGGGTTAAGTTTAGTAAACCTCTTATATAACTTAGCAAATTGGAATTGGAGGATCATACCAACCTGAACCCAAGTTTCTCTCAATTTTCCTTTAATGTTTTAATGTTTCTTCCATTTCTTGTCCTTTTAAGTATTTTAAGAATTATGTTTATTAGTCATTTGTTCATTTGTCAATAATCATTTATTCTACAAATGAGTAGACTTTTCTCTATTTTACTTTTTAAATGTTTACAAAATATATGGCATTGACCAGTTTTCTCCATCTGAATGAGACCTGGAATGTAATAAAGATTTGGATAACAGTTCTACTGCACATTTCCTCAGGAGCCAAAAAGATATTATATCTGGTCCTGCAACTTTGATTCACTTTCTCTCTAGCTCCATTTCCTTTATTTACATCCCACATTTTCTATCTACAAAATAGTATTTTTACCTCTATCCTTTTGTTTGTTTTACATATAGTAAAACAAACAAAAGCAGTGCCTTTATAAACTTGAAAAATTGTTAGGCCTGTCTTATTTAATGCAATCTATTTTCAAATTTCCTTTCTTCCTACCTCCTTTGCTTGGTGTTGTGCCTGGGCTGTTTAAACCTTCATTAGATATAGGGTTAGAATGTTAACAATACAGAATCTTTCAAATGAACTGAATGTTGTGCTGAATTTGTGCATGCTTATTACCACTCGCACTATATGAGATACCACTTATTCTGAAACTTGCCCCCCTTGTAAGAATAGGTAAGAATCTCTTGTGTGTTGCCATGAGCTGCTGAAAAGTATGTGTACTTGCAAGTATGTATATTGTGTGTATGTGTGTGTGTGTGTATGCACATGTCAGGTCATTTATCTGTTTGACCTATAGTGGAGTAAAGCTCCCTTTTCTGCAGAGAGCCCTTAGGCTCCCCGGAGCTGTACCGGGCTGATGTGTATATATTAGACCATGGCAACAGTCAATCGATAGAGTTCTACGCCTACTGGGGATCAGCATCTGAACCTGGCCCCCTCAGAGAGGCATGAGGAACAATGGCCTATAGACACCCCCCCCCACCTCCATGTAGTTGGAAGCAGTCTATATCTGCCATCCACCAGGTCAGACACCCAGAAAGGGAGGAATCTCAAAACAAACTACAACTGGTGAAAAACTGCTACCCAGAAGCCGAATGAGCAAACAGAACTCCCCAGTCAGAAAACATGCATGACGTCACCATATCCGCCACGCTGCAGTGTGCATAACTCCCCCCCCCCCCAGCACCATCTACGCAACCTCAGTTCTAAAACTGTTGTATTAGGGGACAGTCGATTGACTCTGGCTCCAATCCTTGAGCAGTGCTGTGCCTTGTGATGATGTGCTGCCATGTGGTGGTGTGCGAGCTAGGTTCCAGAAGTACTGGGGCTGCATGTGCCTAGGGTTCCCTTCCCTAGGTGCCCTGTAAGTACTACCTTTGCAGTTTGAGGTTACCGTCTACAAACTATTTGGGGGCTACCTCGGCAGGGTTCTTTTGTTGCTTGATGATTTCCTGCCCTTGGGGTCAGCTGGGGTTTTTCCTACCCCTGTTTGGCCTTGGGAAGAAGGTATCATTGTCACTGGCAAGGTATTGTGCAGCTGTCTTATTATATGCATAGCAGCCGGTTCTGTTCCTCCTGGAGACGTTGTACTTTTGCAGGGTGTTTATTTTCTTTTGTTTTTGTTTTGCCTGGTGTGGTTGTAAGACCACTTGTATTTTTTGGTGGCCCTCCACTAGATCCTTGTGATTGCACATGTCACAGGGGTTCAGCTTTTAGTTTGTTTGCTTGGTAGTTCTGGGAAAACTGGTTAGCAGTACCTTGCCTGGGCTTCCCTTAGCAGTCCTGGAAACCCTCCATTGGGGGCTCATTAGTCCGATGGAGGAGACCTTTAAGTCCCACCTCTCTTCATGCGAGTTTGAAGTCACCATGCTGCCTGTTGGGTCGATGACACCTTTGATCTGGAGTATTGCGAGTGGTGTTCCTTGCATGTACTCCAGTTCACCCAGTCCACTGTTACTGATATTCGGGTGCAGGCAGCTTCCATGTTGCGTGCAAGGTTTAGGTTGCTGCAACGCACTTGGTTGGTTGCCTTTCCGGATTCCCTGCGGTTGCCCTGTTTGGGTTATAGGGACCCGGACTTGTGGGTCTTATTCACCTCGACTTTGGTTTCTTCCACACCCCCTTGTCCTTCCCCTGCTATGGCTCATCCTGCTCCCCCCCCCCCCCTGCTCCTGACTCCCAAAAGTCTGAGGGGTTTCGGAGTTCGGGCAGGGTTTTCTTGGTGGTGAGACTCTGGTAGCTTCGGGGAATGCCACTTTCGGATCAGCAGTGGAGGCATTCAAGCTTGTACCTCCTGCCGGGGCTTTTGGGTCATGCTAGAGGGCCCTCTGTATCCCTGTTTTTCCAGTGGATTCTGCCTTGTATCCAGAGGCAGAGGATTTAGAGGACGTTCTTTGCTTGTCGCCTCGCATGCTGACAGGCAGTGCTCGTCCACTCTTTGGAATCTGCTTGGGCCCCTGGCTCTTAGATTTCTGTCCCCATTTTGTCCATTGCTGTTTTCAGAGTCTAGGGTGGTGCATTTTCTGCAGGCACTTCGTCTAGTTGCCGGGCTATGTCGGACTTGTTGGTTCTCCGAGGGGGCCGTGGGGGTCCTGCCCAGAAGGGTTGTGCCAAGGCTCGAAGTTCCTTCGGTTGTCATAAGCCAGTTGTGCCAGATTCGGGGCTGGTCCCTCCTGTGGAGCTGTCAGCGCAGTGCTCACTCTGAGTGTCAGTCGGGGTCTCGTAAGGGTTATTGGCCCTTTTCGCTGTTTGCCTCCTTTGATGGGGCAATGTGGGGGAAGCTCACTGTGTTTGCTCTCGCCTGGTCCCAAGATTCATGGGCTTTTGGGGTCGTTTCCTCAGGCCTGCAGTGACATTGAGTGGTTCCTCATCCTTCGGGGGGTTCGGGGCTGGTGGTGCAGGCCTCTTTCCCTGCGCTTTGTCAGGTCATCCTGGAGTGGGTATGCTTGGGTGTGGTCAAAACGATGGCATCCATCAGGTAGGTTTCCTGGCTGTTTCCAGTTCCGAAACGAAAGTGTGCGGACCTGAGGTTCATTTTGGACTTGTTCCGTCTGAACCCCTAGGCTTTTTGCCCCTCCTTTCGGAGGACTACCATGTCCAAAGTCCGTCTTCTGTTGGAGCTGGGCACTTGGATGATGTCCCTGGGCCTCTGGAATGCGTATTGGCACATCTTGATTCATCCAGGGTTCAGGGACAGGCTCGATTTTGTCGTGGGGAGGCGAGCTTACCGTATTCGTTGCCTTCCATTCACCTTGAATCTGGCACCTCGCATTTTCACACACACCTTACCCAGGTCGTGTGTGAAAGTGAAAGAACCCAAGTGCCTGATTGCATCTGTTAGGGGTTCGGGTTCTAGCTTACCTCGACAGCTGGCTGGTTTGGGCTTCCAGCCGGGTCGGCATGTCTGCTGACCATGGATTTGGTTCTTTCCCAGCTCGCCAGGTTTGGGTTCTTGGAAAACTGGAGGAAGTCCCCATTTGGTTCCCTCTCAGGTTTGGACTTAGCTGGATCTTGTGTTGGATTCTCGGACCGCTTCCTTGTTTATCCCTCCAGCGACGTTGCTGCAGCTGCGGTCCTGCCTTCGGCTGTTTTTGGAGGGCATCCAAGTCACTCATTGGTTGTTCGAGCAGATCTGGTGCGGGAAGTCTGGGATACCCCCTTTCCCCCTCTCTGGGATGGGGGGAGCTGCGCAGACAGTGGAGCGGCGGCTGTTGTGAAGTCATGCTTGTTTGCTTGTTTTCTGATTGGGGAGTTCTCTTTGCTTGTTTGGCTTTTGGTTAGCAATTTTTCACCAGCTGTAGTTTGTTTTGGGATTCCTACCTTTCTGAAGGCCTGATGTGGTAGATGGCAGTTATAGACTACTTCTAACTACAAGAGGGTGTCTATAGGCCATTGCTCCTCATGCCTCTCTGAGGGGGGGGAAAGGTTCTGGCCCTGGTCCCCGGTGGGCTTAGAACTCCAGCGATTGACTGTTGCCATGGTTTAATTTATACACATCAAAACGGTATAGCTCCGGGAGCCTCCAAGTCTCGCCGAGAAAATGGTGTTTCATTACATTCAATGCTGGTTTTAGCCATCGGTGGTCTGGTGCAAAAACACCTGATATTTTTGTGCTCTGTCATAACTACATTTGAAGCTGTGCATGTAATTGGCCTTTTACTTTCACATCCCCATTTTGATCACTGCCAGAAATGTTGTGCATAATTATTGGCCTTATAAAAAAGTAGTAATGATGAACTATATGTCTATATAATGTAATATAAACATTGTATATTTTTCTTTATAAGTAAATTCATTATTATTATTATTATTATTATTATTATTATTATTATTATTATTATTATTGTTATTATTAATTTTTATTATTATTATAAAAGGAATACTTTCCTCTGTCTCTCTTATTCATTTGTGCCCCTAGTATTTCAGCCATATCAAATGACTGTTCACGAAGCCTTCAATGAGGGTGCTGGGCAATGCGATCATCAGAATTGCGGAACATAAACGAACACATCCAATTACTAGCTTGACCTAATAGTGTTTAACCTGACTGATAATCATGATCATATGCAATGCAATTTCAGTAATATGCAATATGCAATTTCAGGGTGTCTGTGGCAGCATAGGCACAAAACAAAACAAAATTATGTAGATATTAAGTTGGACTCCATGACAACAAATTGGTTTCAGCCTGTGAGCTAGTGAGTTAATACTCACTTTGCAAGTGAAAGGACTTGAGGTTCCAAGTCTAGACAGTGTAAACTTTTGGGCTTCATTTCTTTGCTGTATTTGTCTCGGTACACCAAGGAGGGACCAGGATGTAAACTAAATTGGCAGATCATGTTCTGGTGAAGATATATAGAATCAAGTTTTACAGTAAGGTGTGGTAGGAAGAGCTCATAGCTGGCAAACAAGGGTTAGAAACACCAGATAAACAAAATTGGATAAATGAGTTGTCTGTACTGTAATATGTTATATGATTATTTTATACAAATACATGCCTGTATTAATTATTAATACTAAAACAAAATACATGATAAATATTTTATTTTATTAAATTGTGTAATTATAAATAATTTCATTATAACAGCCTATCACTTCATAAAAGATTTCCCTTTAATTACATTAATTTTCTAACTGTTAAGATTATATATTTTAATTATTAAACATTTGAAGCTTGTGTAAAATATTATTTATATGAACAAGTTGACCAAGAAATAATTTTGGAGTTAGGCTTAGTGTTTGAGATTGTTAAACTGCTTTAAGTGCTTGATTTATTTTTTCATATATTCAAATATATAAAAAATATTATGTATTTCTTGCAGCAGTATTAATAATAGTAGATGCATTAGTATTTCAGTAAACATAATACTGCATAGTATTAGGCTTACAAAGAAACCAATGCTTATTTCATGCACAATACTAAATTTAATTGTGTTAATTAATTTTTTTCTGTTAACAGATTTAGTGCTGACTTGGAGCAGTTTGCAGATGAATTATTAAAAAAAGCTGGTGTGTAAAATGTCGAAAAGTGTTGACTTTTTTTTTAAAGTAAATAAGAGAGTGAAAATCTAGTCATATTTTATAATTAAAAGTGTAATGGCCAAAGCTTCTATGTATACTGAATTTGTTGCATGAACCCTTTTTTGTGGGAAGCCCCATCAGCTCCCTGAAGCTATCTGAACTGATAGGTGCTATATTAGTTTGGGGTCCCCTCAAAGAGGCGCAGGGAGTAATGGCCTATGAGCACCTTACATTTAGAGTATGTCATACTTGCCATCGACCGGGGAAGGCACCCAGAAAGATAGGTGAAACAAAACAGACCACAATCTTGTGAAAATTGTGACCTACGTCCAAACATAGCAAAAGAACTCCCCTAGAAAGAAAACAAACAAGCAGCACTTCACCCAACAAGCACTCCTGCTTGTTAGCACTATTCCTTTCCCCCCTAGAGGGAGGGGGGGGGAGCCAGCAGCCCACCACTCCAGTTCTTGAACTGATTTGCTGGCGGTCAGCTCAGTCACCTCTGGCCTCAATTTCCTGTTCTGGATTTTGCCTTGTGTGGCTGCACCAGCAGTATGTGTGGTATGATGGCCAGGTGCCTTAGTGTACAGAAGCAGCATGTGCCAAGGGTTATCTTTACTAGGTGTTCTGTGAGTACTGCCCTTGCATTTCAGAGTTATTTTCCCTGAGGCGTTCGGGAATCACACCCGTTTCAAGACTGTTGCTTGGTATTGTCTTCCCCTTGGGGTACTTCGAGGGTCTTGGGCTTTCTATCTTGCCCTGGGTGGGAAGTGTTATTGTGTGAGCGGGGCACACTGCGGTCAGCACAGCTTGCACATGCAGCAGCCGACGATTCTCTGGCTGCCAGTTTGTTTGTTGTGTCTTCGGGGGTTTTGTTTTTCTTTTCTAGGGTTTTGACTTTAACAGTGGAGGTCTGCCTAGCTTTTTATTAAGCAATCCTAAGATGTGTTAGTGGTCCTCCTCTGTTGCCTCTGAGGTTTCACGGCTGCTACTGGTGGTCAGTTTGCCTGCTGACAGACAGGGTTCTACTGGCTTAGCTGGCGCCAGTGCCTGGGCTTTCCATACGGCTTACTCACCTTACAGGCCCTGGAAAACCCCAGTGGGCTCGGGGGTACCATAGATTTGTCTTCCGAGTCCTCTCTTGCCTCGTGAGAAGTTGAAGGTTGTTCGTCGTCCCTGCCTCAGGGAGGTGATCATATGTACTACCTCTCTCGTGCTGCCTGTTGGGTCGGTAACACCTACGACCCGGAGTCTTGTGCTTCCCCGACTTGTGCTTCAATTTACCCATTCCTTGTCTGTTATGGGCAGCTGCTATGTTGCATGCTTCAGTTACATTATTGTAATGGGCTAGGTTGGTTGCCCAGTTGGAGGTCCTGGAGCTGCCCCACTTGGGTTTTAGGGACTCGGATTTGGGGGCGTTGGTCGTTTTGACCTTGGTTCCATCCGCGCCCCTCCGTTTCCTTCCCAGGTTTGGTGGTTCACCCTGTTCCTCTTTCCCCTTGCTTCCAGCTCCGAAATGTCTGAGGGTTTTGGAGTCGGGGCGAAGTTTAGCTTGGGATGAGGCTCGGGTGGCTTCGGGATTTGCCCTTTCCGATTCGGGTGCAGAGGTGGTTGAGCCCGAATTTCCCGCCAAGCTTCTGGGTCAACCCAGCAGACTCTCTTCTTTGGGAGTTTGGTTGTGGAAGCTTGGTTGGTTAGGCCAGGGGTACATCATGTGTTGTGTCCAGTTGTAGCTTTACATCGCTACCTGCGGGCCTCTGGTTCAGTCACAGTGGACGCGCCCAGGGTGGATTTGGTTTCCCTGGTTCCCTGTTCCAGGGCTCATGTGTTTCAGGTTTTCTGCAATGTAATTAAGTCTAGCCAGTCTGCGGTTTACACTCGTGCCCATAATATGAGGAAGTATACTGCTCTTGCTGCTGTCTTTGGTGATATGTATTGGGCTGACATTCAAGCACGGGAGTTTTGGTGGTCGAACTATGTCCTGGCTTTCAGGTATCTCATGGATGTCCCGGGCCCCCTCTAGCCTTGTTGTGTTGGGGAGACTGTCGCAGCTGTCAGTCTTCTTCGACTCGAGACCTGCGGTGCTGCCGCCTCCCGGTAAGTCCCTGTTTTTATTATCTGTGTAAAATCTATCTTAGTCTTTACTTATCTTATCTTATTTAGGGAGCCGAATGTAATGAAACGCGATTTTCTGGGTGAATCCCAGAGATTCCCTGACACCCTCCTTCCCTCCAGTCAGCAGTCTTCATCATTCGGAAACTGGAGTGGTGGGCTGCCGGCTCCCCCTCCCCCCCTTTAGGGGGAGAGTGCTAATGAGTGGGAGTGCTATTTTGATTGTGTTGCTTGTTTGTTTTCTTTCTCGGGGAGTTCGTTTGCTATGTTCGGAGATTGGTCGCAATTTTCACCAGATTGTGGTATCTTTTGTTCGCCTATCTTTCTGGATGCCCTCCCAGTCGATGGCAATTATGATATACTTTAAATGTAAAGTGCTCATAGGTCATTGCTCCCTGTGCCTCTCTGAGGGGACCAGGTTCTGGCTCGTGATTTTTGCTAGGCATAAGGATTCCTGTGACTGATGACCCCCGAACTAATATAGACATATCAGTTTGAATAGCCTCAGGAAGCCTCCAGTGCTCGCCCAGAAAATAGCATTTAATTACATTCAATGCTAGTTTTTATCTTAGAATAACAAGGGGTTTGCAGAAGATTTATGTAAGGCTGCCTCCGAGATAATATTGTCTTGGGAATATAATATTCAAAATAATATATAAGATATTAAGTATTTAATATGTTTCACAGTTGCTAAATACCAATTGGACTAGAATTAACAATTTTGTGAATGTCATTACATGATGGATAAGAAATGTACAGTGTTTCAAGGCAGTTTTAGTGACCATTGTCATTCAGCCATTAACCTCTACTTAGAGGGTATCAGTGGATACTGAAACTGGTTCATGAATAACATGTCCTACTTTGGCTTTTGTAGATTTAACATCAATTTGTGTAGATAATAAGCTTTTCAATATTGTATTATTTAAACCATGTGAGTAAATTATATACATACACAATATATAGGAAAAATACTATATTACTAATAAATTTTTCTTGATCTATAAAGGCTTGTTTTTCTGATTAAAGTGCTTATGAAATGAAGGTTTATATAATATGTAGCTGTAATAAGATGTATACAAAATAAGGTTGTGTGCCATCTGCTACCCATTGTGTCAAAAGGCAATAAATACATTTCTCTTATTTGATGGCTGGCTTTTTACTTCATGTAAATTTTTCTATGCTAAGTTAATCAGAACTAATGTTAATCAAAGTTTGTCAGGAAGAAATTCATTGGATGTTTCTTAAAGTGAAAAGTCGGGAAATATTTTTATTCTCAGATTCTATACAGTATCTGGAGAATGTATCTGTGTATTATTGACTTGAAACTTTCAACACTTTCATACAATGGATTAATGACACAAGGAATGTCCCACTATTTGCATAATATAATCTCCTAGTAGCAGATTTTGGAACCAATTTAACAAGATTACAGATAAAGCAGATATTGGAAGTCCAAAGCCAAATTTACACAGTAAAATAACCACACACTTTAGTGTGGTAGGTAGGAAATGCAAACTAGAGCCAATGAAAAGTAGGTGGCCATGGGCACAATCGAAAACGTTGAACATCAGAGGTCCATGGCTATTTAACCACTTAACTGTGCCAACTGAGTATTCTTGGTCGGCGGGAAACTGCGCCAACCGAGAAAACTCTTTTTTTTTATTTTTGGTACCAATTCTTAATGTGTACAAGGAACGCTCTGTCGGTGAAATTCAAACCTTATTGTTTGAAGAACACAAGGGTCATAATATTGGTGAAGCTAGGTGCAATAAGGACCTAACACAAAGGTCGGATGCAAGTGATACAGCACCTATGAGGACGATACAGCGAGCATCTAGTTGTAGCTGAGCGTCACCCTTGCAATCCTATGCTATCTCCAATTTATTTAGATGATACATAGATGAATCGTTTTCTCCTTGCGTTCAGTGATGATGCATCTGATACAAGTAGCATAGATGAACAGTGTTAGCGGCTTCCATGGTGGTGTTTCCATAGATATTTTCAAGAATACCTGAATCTCTTCCTAACTGACGACACTCATGAGGCAAGCTGAATCTCTTACTGTGTGGGACCATACAAAGGCGATCTTTTCAAGACTACCTTACAAATTGATCTTTTCCTATAATCTTTTCAATACTACCTTATGCTTTACAAGCTTGGCTACATACAACCTACAAGTACAAAAGCCAAGGATGTACGTGAGTGCGTTATTTGCAAGCACACAGAATGAAGAAACAGGAAGCGAAAATTTATCTGTATTTGCTGCACTGAGAGCGAAGTCGCGCTGTGTACCATGGGCTACTTCATTGATTATTACTCACTTCCGAAGTACTGAGTGTGTAATACAGTGTGTTACTGTGTAAATAGTGTGTGAATCTGTATATATTGTAATTTTAATGAATTTTTAACAGATAATATTGTGACAATAAACATTTATTGTGGACACATTACTGACACATGTATCACAGTTCCAAGGAACATTATGAACGTTCTACTGTATACATATTGTAAAGGACACAAATATGCATCATATACGATAAAAAAACAAATAAAACTGCATTGGAAATACATAAAGCAAATAATTGAAAATATATTTGTGGCAACACCCAGTGCTTGAATGGCCCGCGCAACCATGTCTGGGCGATTCATGCCAGGCAACCAGGCCCTGATGACGTCACAGCGCAGCTTGTCCACGCCCCCACAGTCAAAGTAAGTGGAATTTGGTATTTATTTTTACATAGACATGTCAGGGAAGGGAATTTATCCTTTTACAAAGAAAACGAATTTTTGGGGAACACTATATTTCATGCGCACCCGGGGAATTTCACAATAAACTTGGAGCAGCACGGTGGATAATATACTCCTAGCAAGATTAAAAATTATTGCAGGAAAAAAGTGAACTTTGAGAAAAAATTTACACTGCTGCAAGAAGTGCCAGACCAACCGGGTTGTAGTGGATATGTGGGTCTGCAGGCCATTATAACCAATAGTCTGTTGGACTACATTATGACAAGTCAACCTGGCCCAAGGATGAGCTTTGGGAATAGAATTCCCAAAAACCTACCCAAGTATGATCATAGGATGTGCCAAATTTTCTACAAGTGTCTTAAAGGCAGTTCTCTGTATATCTCAAGAACCATTCTACTAAATTTAAACTTACAATGTACAGTTTGCCCTAGTTCTGTTTGAGGGATGTATTCGTAAAGACTGGTGCAGGTCAAATACATACGAACTGAAGATTTTGGAAAAAATTATATGTAATGAAATGCTAAAGTCTAAATTTTTCTTCTAAATAAAAAAAGGCTATCGTAAATTATTACACTACTTCATATACCAGCTTCTTTCTAATCACAATACAATACTCATGAAATGCTGAATGCCTGAGAGGTGCCATGGTGTAAGACTAATCCAGGAAGTGTACAAAACACAAGGTATTTAGGTATTATGCACCAAACACCTTGTGTTCCTGAGAACCTCTCATTGCACAGTTAACATTTAAGTACCAAAACTTAAACTGTGTAGCTGCAAACCTGTGTAGCTCTGATGGTGATGGTATAGTATATTTCTTGGAACTATGCAGTGTATTATGTAAATTTTCTTTATAACCCCAATAAATTTAAAAACAGATTTTGTTGATAATTGTATTGAAATGAATAATGTTTCAAAAGTGTCAAAGGAATTATTTAGTTTTGTAGAACTTACCATTTTATTTTCAGCATTTTGACCTAAAGTTGACAGTATGTAAAATTATGTGTACAGCAGTGGGGAGACGGTGCCTCATTGATGGGAAGATGAGACGGCCTCTAGGCAGACAGGTCGCCACCACCCAAGGGCTGGTCACTGTGAGGGCGGGCTGCAGCGACAACACGAGCCATGGGGTCAACCCTCATGAATGTAGAAAAACAGAACTATTAACAGAATATTAAATAAACGGATTTAAACTATTTCACACTGATAGATATATTAGACAAAGGAGGGGGGAGTAGCCATATATGTTGGGAAAATCTCAAATGTAG